>VZTI01002729.1:2499075-2535700 GCA_013397865.1 Struthidea cinerea
AAAAAAAAGAAGAAGAACGAAAATCTACCAGACATTGGGCTAAGGGCTCATATATTGCAAAAAATTAGGAGTATCCACAAACCCATGGCTGCCACCACACATCTGCTCAGCTTAAAACGTGGAATTAGTCAGCAATTTCAACCTAACGTGTCCTTCTCCAGTATCCCCATCACAACTGGCTCTAATTAACTTTGCAAAGAACTGGAATATATTAATTCAAGTGGAGTGCCATGCTTAAACAACTCTGCTGCTTCTCTGTGAGCACAGTCACAGCCTTAATTGCCTCTATAAGCCCTAATTGGGTGTTCAGACTGAGTATTCCAGGCAGAAACACCAACTTCCCTTTCCATTCAGGAGCACTATTTCCAGCAACACTTCGAAGCAGATTAGTCCATCTATTTGTTCTACTCCTGATGAATTTGCTTTCCTAATATTGGAAAGGGGTTTTTTTTTTTCCTCTATTAATATTATCTAACTACATTTAGAAGCAGGATATCCAACTCGCAGGTTTCTTGTGTCTTCCAAATGAATAAATGCCCATATCTCTTTATAAGGAGTGGATTAATTTGGGAAGGAAGGAGATGAGGAGAGTACACCTTCTAATATATATATTTGGATTTTTCTCATGAGAGGGAGAAAATTTAAAGCAAAAATCCCATTACCAGCACTGAATCACTCCCTCTTTCCCTCTGAAGGCATGAGTTTTGGTGAAGCTGCAACACCTTCCACTCTGACCAATTATTTCATCTTTCAAGAACTACCAGAGAGAGCAGGAACAAATCTCCAGACTCATCTCCACACACTGAACAGGCAACACAATCTCTGTTTCTGCTGCCTCGTGCTGGACACGGCCCTTTCTGGCTGGCCCTGCTCAGGGCACAGCTGTGTCCAGGGGGAAGGGGATGCAGATTTTGTCTTTCCTTCTCACCTTCCATTTTAATGGGCAATCAATTGCATCATTTTCTGCAGGCTGAGCCTGCTTTGCCCACAACAGCCGTTATTCCCACTTTGCTGATTTCCCTATTTCCCCCTCTTTTTTCATTTGTCCTTCCAATTTTTGCATAGACAACCTCCCTCCAACTCCTCGCCTCTGCTTTTTCCTAATTTTCCACTTCCCCTCTGACCCTTTTGCTCAGTCCATTTCATTCACACCTTCTAAACCAAACTTTTACAAGAATTAAAACCTAAAATCAAAATCCTTGACCTGAACTAACTCAGCAGTCAGCCTTTCTTCGAGCAGGGTGTTAAATCAGTTAGCCTCCAGAGATGTCTTCTCAATTATCCTCTAAGATGTACATATATACATAATTAGCATACACAGAATTCCTGTTTGACTGGAGCATGCACTCCACCTCATGCTGCAAAATAAAGGTAGGTTCACAGCATGAAATTCTGCTAGCCCAGAGAATGACCTTGAATTGTTAACCTCAGTCTCTGTTGCCCACTCCCAAACAATCTGCTCTTATTCAGGAGGATTATCAAAACCAGTAAAGGCCTTTGCTCCTGCATGGATTTATTTTATTTGCAAGTATAACTTGTGCAGCATTGAGACAGACAGAGTAAACAAGGCTATAACAAAGGAGCAATACCCATGAGTCCTGGTTATCAATGTCAAGCTTCAAAAGAGAAATTTCAGCACTGGAAAGATGAAAATCTGAACAACTGGGACTAAACAGAGCTTCTCATTAGATCAGGAAAAAGTTCCAAGATGTGAAAACTGAGTTATAATGGATGTGCTCTCTGCTGTTTGTTGCAGTAACTTTCTGAAGAGAGTGGAAAACTAATTGCTTACTAACACAAATAAGCACTGTGGCATGTTTGAGAATTCACTGAGATTTACACAAAAGCTGCAGAGAAAAAATACTGTGCCTTGAGGACAGAGAGTGACAGAGAGCCTGCCCCAATGATAAAGGCTCCAACGCTGCTGTCAGCTGATGTCTTGCTCCAAGTGGCTTTGGAGTCAAATTCAGACAAAACCAAAAAGATTAATTCTAGCGTGCACAGTTCATTACCTCTCACAGAAAACACCATCAGCGGAGTTTAATAACTTGCTCCTGTTTAATTGTGATGCCTGCAATAATAATTATTGATTATGTCCAAAAAATTACATTTTGTATAAGATGACTGCAGAACACACACGGTAACCGAGCGCCAGCTGATACTTTGCCAATTTGATTTATTAAGATTATGTATACACAAGTGGCAGCAAATGTGCTGGCTGCCTTCCTGCTCTGTCTGCTCTGTCCTAGTCCCTCCCCTTCAATGCTAATCAGAGAGCAAAGCATAACAAGGAGATAATTACACATTGCTGCTGTTTGTGCCAAGAGAATTTATGTAAATATTTTTAATACATTCCGTTATTTTGCTCTTGCTACAGGTTGCATTTGAAGGCGGTAGTTTGGGCAGACACCCCTTTGTGCTTTGCTGTTCGATGATTTTCAGGCCATGTTTAAAAGGATACTGAACATGTACAGTAATTTATCATTTAGCTGCATAAACCATATAGGAAAATTTCCTCTGTAGGCAGCAAAGTTGCAAAGATGCTCTAGCTAAAGGAACTTTTAATACTGAGTGTCTGAAATTGAATTAGGATATTAATTTTTTTCAGGGAAAAATTTGCTCATTTTGTTATTCAAGCCAAGGCATACGTGATTTTTATTATTATTATTTTATAAATATCTCCCTGAAATTTGGGGTTTTTTTTCATTTTTCAGTCAAAAAAGCTCAAAAAATTTGAAAATAATGCCAAATCCTCTCAAAGTTAGTGCTCTGAGAAAATGCCAGAAAATTAACAAGTAACACTGAATGTACGGATAAATATGACAATGAGCTTAGCTGGCATAATGTTCATTTGGAAAAGAAGCAATTAAAAAAAAGCATAAACAAGATGCTGAAGTCTCAGGCTATTACCAGAGAAATTTGTTTCCTTTCTTCCTCATTTAAATGTTAAAAATAATTTAGGAAGAAAATTAGATTCCGACTTCTATCTTTTAAAATTATGATGAAATGAAGTAACTGAAAAAATAACTCTCAGAATAATTCATTTTAATTTGTGCCTACCACGAACAACAAAGTCCCTTGGAAGCAGACCCTTATATAAAGTCATTAGACTGTTGCTATTTCGATGGGCAATGTTTTTAATGAACCAATGGCAACTTGCTGATAACAATTAGATGAGATGAAATTAAACCATTCACACTCTTCAAAAGAGCAATGGTGCTCCTGATAACAGAGACTTCATCATTGTGTTACCTAATCTGCTGCCTGTCTGGAATTTATTGCGCTGCAGGTTGAAATTTAGTATTAAATGTCCATCAATAACAGTGTGCAAATAAAAAATCATGAAAGCAAACTGATTTAATGTCAAACTAATGAGACTGGGAGCTCTGCTTAAGGAATTACATTTTAGCCTTTCTCAAATAAAGTGCTTAGAGGGGAGAGGGCTTCCCAGAATTTACTGGAGTAGGAGATTTCAGTGGTTAATGAGAGGATCAAGACTAAATGTCAAACTAAATAATGTCATAAACTCTTCATTTCTGATGCTTGCCAATCCAGTCACCACTTTCTTGTACCCTGTTATAGCAGGTTCGTTGGCCACATCTGAACTTCCAGATAAATAGGAAAACCTCATTTATCAAAGCTCAGCCACTAATCTGAAATCCCAGCACACCAAAAAAGAGCTCAGTGCATACCTAACAGCAAAACAACTACACAACGTTCTGAGGAAAACCACATTCCTAAATCTTCAATTACTAGCAGGTTCTTATGGAAAACACAAGGAATATTTCCAAAAGAGCAACACAATTTCTTGATATATTTGGCTTTTTGTTAACTTGAGAAACTCTGTAATTTTTGGAGATCTGACTGCCCTTGATGCGAGCATTTACCCAAACCAGCAACCAAACAAGTGCCCTCCAAAAGTCTGCACGGGTCTTTGGATCAAATGCAGAGACACTCTAGAGGGAAGCATTGGAAGCAAGGCCACAGCAGGAACAACATCTTTTGGATGAAGTGAAGAACTGACTCCCATGTAGAAGACCAGCACCAGACCTCTCCATTAGTGAAATCCCAGCGGGAATTCCAGGAGTTAAGTGGTGCTCAGCTCTCAGGCCATGGTTCATCCCCCAGTAATGAGTGACTCCACATGGTCAACACCACAACTGCAAAAACGGGCAAACATTTCGACAAAAACGACCTTAGAAGTTTACACTACTGAATTCCTTCAGCTGCAATTCTATTTCTCAATGATTTTTAAGGTTTTCTCATTTAAGCTGCAGATTTCTTCTAACCAAAGGTACTCCACGGGATATTTTTAAGGATTAACCCAGGATACGCTGGCTTTTAGAAACAAGCATTTTCAAGATGATCAGTATAGGAGGGAGAAGATGAAGAAGAAAGGAAGGAAAACTGGAACTTTCAGATTACCTTTAAAAACGTGCAGGAAATCTGAAAGGATATTAAAAAAAAAAAGACATTTTACAAAATGCTGGGGTTTGCCCGCTCATGTTTCAGCAAGGGATTCTAAATACCATCATGGGAGCAATCAATTTGCAGCAGCTGTGGACAGCCTTGAGGGCTTGAACAGCTTAATTGGAGAAATGTTTTAGAAGTTAAAAGGCCAGAATCATGTCAAGTACATGAAGCAAAAACTCACAGATGCTTCTAAATGTATTCATTATAGAGTGTTACAAAGGACAGCATCCACATAAGAAAGAATGTTCAAAGAGGATAATTAAAAGCTAGCTTTATTGATGAATTCTAATCAAATATCAAAAGTATTAATATTCAGATTCAAATTATACTTAATATATTCCAAAAAGTTGTATAATTTTAAAGAATTATCTTTAATAATAATTTAATGCATGGAAGAGAAGTTTTAAGGTACTTAGAAACATAATAGTCACTTAATTAAAGCCAGGATTGAAATTTAACAGTTCACTTAAACTACTCATCCCCTAATTTAGATTTTTTCTTTATGTTGAATTCAGAGTTTATGCAGGGAACTTTCACGGAAGTTGAAGCCTCTGGCTTTTCACAATTTGAATGGATATTTATCCTTTGGTTTAATTGCACTTTAAGAGGCCTTTGAGAGCACCTGTTTGCCAAGGGACTCAGACCTTCAGGATGAAAACAGCACAGGAGGAAAATAACGTCCAGCTAAGAAGCAGCAATTCTACTGTTCACGATCACCTCCCTTCATTAAATGTGTTTTGCCTTTCCCATCATCATGCCTCAGTGCTGCTGCTGAGGAAGGGCAAAAATGCTCATTACAAGTCCATCACTCCCAAGTAGAAGAGATTCTTCAGTTCCTGCTCTCTCCAGTGAACTATGATCTGAAGTGTGGCTAAATTAATAATTCAAAGAAAATGTTGCTGTGCTGGAACTCCTGTAAGCATAGTAGAGGTAAAGGAGATCATGAAATTCTTGGGGTTTGGATCCCTTCTTATACCTGATGTCAAATAACTTCAGTGTACTTTTCCAGATTTACGAGGGAGGTATGTGACAAAAAAAGAAAGAAAAAAAAATGGAACAAAACCAACCCAAAATGAACTAACCAACCAGACAAAGAAACAAACAAACAAAAATATCCTTGTTTTTAATTTGGTAGAATAAATTTACAGCATCATAGAAAAAAAAAAAAAACAAAAAACCAGCTGAGCAACCATGACCTTGGTCAGCATATCTGCATCAATATCAGTAACATACTTTGTGAATAAGAGTATTTATCACACAGAAGCTGTTCGAAAGATGATTAGGTTTGTACAGTAATTTTAGGTAGTTTGATTGAAAACATTATCAAGAGGCTCAGCACAAAGTGATGCAAACTGTGATATCCTCATGGGTCTGTTTACAGTTTCTCAATCCAGTGCCAAGCACTCTGGTATTACATAGGATTATTTTTTCAGTAATTACTCAAATATTGGCTTCTGTGCTCTACTTCTGTGTGTTGAGTCATCCTTGAGGCACCCTGCTGCACCACAGAGGCTCCTTCCCCAGCTCCAAACCGTGGCACAGGAAGTCACCCCAAATCCTGACGCCTTCTTGGCTGTTCCCTACAGAGCTAAGAACCCTTGCCATGCATTTTTGTGTAAAAATCAGTATACGATGCTGATAAAAGCCTGACACAAAAGAAGCAATCCCAGTCGCTGTGACAGAGAGACTGTAACTTTTTAACTAGCAAGGTCAATAAATGTTTTACCTAATGAAATCTTCAATTCGGGAGCCTGCTCCTAACCCAGGAAATATAAATTTAGTCTGGATTTAAGTATCTGCCTAAGTTCTATTTTCCTGTCGTACCAAGCCATAGTTAAGGTTGATCACTTTTATCATATTCCAATCCATCTGTTTGCCAACTTATCAATTTCCTATAAAGGCCAGTAATCAAAAGCTTTTGTTGTTCTTTTATGCTGTACAATAAATAGCTTTGAAGCTATTTGTTATAAAAATTATGAGCAGTGCTGAAGCCATGGCATACGAGTCCTCCACAAGAAACCAGAGCAAAAGGATGAATTTGTGTTTTAACGGAACTAATTACTGGGGAAGGAGATTGCAGGAAGCCCAAAACATTGAACTCATTCTCCGTGAAATGGTTTCTGGTAAAGAGGACTTGAAAAGAGCCCTCACCTCATGTCAGTAATTATTTTGGCAAACACAGAGCTGAATATTGGGTAAACATCCAAGCATTTTCTCATTTAAAGAAAGATCTAATTAATCATTTAAAGAAAAAAGTCCTGTTGTGTCAAGCTTCCTGAAGTCCCATCCTTTGTCAGAGATACAACCTCACTTGCAATTGTGTATTGTGCCTGCTGTCCTAGGGATAAATAAGTTAAACTCCATCACTGGCTGCAACTTTATACCCACACTCAGTGCAAAGATGAAAAGACGCAGGGTGGGAGAGAGCATCACCTCTCCATTATTTGAGAACAGTTGGGGATGTTTCCTTAAATCCTTGTTAATAAATATATAAAACATGTACAAAGTACTTGAGAAATTACCATGCTACTCTGAGTTTCTCTCCTTTAAATTTCTCCTAAGTAATTATTTTAACAGAATTATAAAGTACCTCAGCTACAGAGCTCAAACCAACCAGTATTTCCATGCTGTACTAGTACAGTATGTAGTGCTACAATCTCCCCATGGCTAGCTCCAGTCTCCAGTACAAGTCTGAAAGCTGTTTGGAAATAGCCCTGAAAGTTTTTTCCCCAAAGAACACCTTTTCTTTTTTTCCACATCTCATTCCAAGGAGCCTTGAGCATCTCTAGCTTTAGGGGGTTTTCTGCATTTAGCTTTCTCCTAGCTAAGAGATGCTGCAAAGTATGCAACCTCAGAGCTTCAATGTGCACTCGCTTTTTCATCTTCTGTTCATAAAATCAGAAAAAAAGCACCCTCTGCCTTTTTGCTTAAGAGATGGAACTGGAAACAAACGGTTGTGTTTGCAATACCCATCACACTGTATTCAGACTAATTGGTCCTGGTTGACAGAAAGTTGGACGTGAGTCAGCAGTGCCCCGGCAGCCAGGAAGGACATCCCTGTCCTGAGGTGAATCAGGCCCAGGGAGGGGATTGTTCCTCTCTGTTCTGCACTGGGGCAGCCTCACCGCGAGTGCTGGGGCAGCTTTGGGCAGTAAAATGTAAGAAAGATATTAAAGTATTAGAGAGAGTCCAAAGGAGGGACACAAAAATGGTGAATGGCCGTGAGGGGAAGCATGTGATGGGCAGCTGAGGGTGCTTGGCTTGTCCAGCTGCAGAAGAGGAGATTGAGAGGAGACTCATCATGGTTACAACTTCCTTGTGAGGGGAAGAGGAGGGGCAGCTCCAATCTCTGCTCTCTGTGACCAGTGACAGAACCCGAGGGAACGGCCTGAAGTTGTGTCGGGGAGAGTTAGGTTGGATATTAGGAAAAGGTTCTTCCCCCAGAGGGTGGCTGGGCACTGAGCAGGCTCCCCAGGGCAGTGGTGGCAGCACCAAACCTGCCAGAGCTCCAGGAGCGTTTGGACAATGCCCTCAAGGATGGACAGGGTGGGATTGTTGGGGTGTCTGTGCAGGGCCAGCAGCTGCGCTCAGTGATCCTGATGGGTCCCTTCCAACCCAGAATATTCTGTGCTTCTGTGATTCTTACTCAGCCTTGACAGAGTTTGTCTGTCTATCACCTCCTCAGGCACTAAGGCCCTGTGCCCATTTGCTGGGGGCAGCCCCAGGTTTGCAGCCCCAGGTTTGCAGTCCCTGCCGCTGCCGGGTTCTGCAGGTGCTGCCTGGTCTCTACCGAAGCAGAGTGTGGCTGTGCACACCCCTGGGACAATCTGCCCTCCTCACTCCCAGCACGGGGGACTTTTCCTGGTGGGCTGGGGCAGCAGCAGCACTGCCAGAACTGATCGTTTTAATTTACTGGTTCCTGGTATATTTACGTATTTTCAAATTTGTTATATCGTTTTCATTTTCTACCCGCAATACACACAGGAGGAAGCGAGTCAAAAAAGTCATATCAAAATAACCTTTCAGGTACTTCGTAGGTAGATGGGATATTCTGAGATGGAAGTCCATTATTTTTCCATTTAGGCATTACAATATCCTGTATCTTACTCCCATTTTCCCTGCCTAATTTGCCATCTCTTAGATGCCAAGAATGTGTAGAAATCTCTGAGGGGCGTTTCTCTGAGCAGCAGAAAAGGAATATTGCAATAATGACTTTCAGGCATTGGTGGCAAGCATTGTATTCTCAGAAGCATAAAATCAGAAATGGAAAAAAACTCCTAATAGGTCACCTAATCTATCTTCCTGCACAAACTGCGTTCTGCATAGTTGAAATAGCTTCAATTTCGTTAAGAAGTTGCCTGCTTGGGATTCCACATGCAGATTTCTTTCCAGCAATACAGTCATACGCTCTTCCCCATGTCCCCTTTCAATCTTCAGGCGGAGCAGAAATGCAGAATATAGAAGGATAAGGGACGAGAAGCTCAGAGAACTGTTGCATTAAAACCACCAACTTAGCCTGACATAACCTAGAGTTTTGGGCTCTGTATTAAGAGGAAAAAATATTAGACTGGCATAACATTTCTGTGGCAATAATTACTTTCTAAATGTACTGGAATAAATTTAATCTTAATGAAATTCCATCTGATGCCAAAGCAGTGTCTACTGCCTTTCTAATACACCTCTCTAATTCTCATATCAGGAGGATAAGATCTTAAAATTCCTGAATAATGAACTTTCTTACACAGTCAGACGAGTACCAATATATAAAGATACACTTTAGCAGTTCCTCTTGGAAAAAATAATGATCTGTTTGCAAAAGCTAATAGGTTCTGTGTTTGCTCTCGGCTTAGTTCTGCAACTTTTCAGTTATACCAACACTTTGTTTGTGCTACCGTCATAAGCAGGAGCTCAGATCATTAAATGGCCTCTGAACTGGGCATATGTTTAATCAATTTGCACTATTCAATCCATTTCACCGGCAGAAATTCTGACAGAGTATCTACCCACACCCATCTGGTGCCATCAAACATCTCTAGAGCACAGATCACCGAGAAGTGTTAATACTGTCAGGAGTTTTAGGCCATGCCAGAAACAGTTCCTATTTTTCATGTGCATAGGATGAAGGAACGGAAGGAAGGTGAAGGAACAAAAAGGCTTATCTTTCATTCAAGGGCTGCTCGGTGGATCTGGAGAAAACAGACACCCCACGTGTTCAGCTGAGCAGCAAACAGTCACAGATGGATGGGAAGCTGACCTTCCAGAGCATCATTCAGCAGAGCTGAATTAGCACAAAGCTATAAATAACCAGCTATTAGTATTGCAGCAGAAGCAGTGATTCTGTCACACTGCAAGGCAAGACAATCAGATTTCATTATTTGTATGTAATCACAGTTGCTATGGGGTAGACAGGAGCGAAGAGAAAGACAAATAAATTATAACCTTTTTGCAGAAGTAAAATCAAAGCAGTTTTGTGGAAGCATTTAAAGCAATAAGAGCTCTTCCCTAATGGGGCTTCTCGCAGTTTTTTTGACAACAAGGGGATTTTTTTCCAGATCACATAAAAGTGGGGAAAAAAAAAAAAGTTTCTGTCATAGCTTAAGTCAGTAGTTTTCTCCTGGAAATGTGTTTACAGTTTGAGGCTCACCAGGGAGGCATGTTTTGCATGTAAATAGCAGGTGGTTATGGAGAGTTACTTCGACAGCTAATGTCTTGAGCTGCCTTGACATCGCTGGTCTAATAGAGTGGCTCTGTAGCAAGTGAACTTCCTGATGAAAGGCAACCAAATTAAGTGGAGCTTTTCATCTCAGTTCCTAGCTGGCTACACTGTGACCGTTCGAGGTGGAATGAGGAAATGATTAAAAAGAGATTGCACTCTGGCTCCAGTGGCAACTGACATAAATGAACTTGAAAAGACAAATAAGACTACACTAATTTTAAAGCCACGGTGGTTCTCCTCAGCCTGCATCACTGGAAATTGCATTGCTGAAACCAGAGGTGGTCTGACTTGCCCAGAAAAAAAGCAAGCTCATGCTGCGACAGAGGAGGAATGTCAAATGTACCCCAGAGAGAGAGGCAATTAAAGTCTTTGCCTTATTTATTCTTCTTTGGAGAGAATTAATAGCTACAGTGTTCATAATATCTCCTGGCTCCTGTACTTAGGCTTAATTCACATTTTCTTTCTATTTCCTAAATTATAATCTCAAAATTGCATTGCTAATCCCAGGAAGGTCCATGAGTCTCAGCAGCGATGTCTCTGTGCCAAGGAACTGAGGAGTCCGTCACGTTTCCGTGCTGCAGTCACGGACTCTTCCTTCCCAGACAGTGGCCTTTCACGTGCACCTTCTCTCAGAGAAACCCGTTACTTATGAACCCTGCAGCAGTGCTGGGGCAGGACTGCAGTACACTCATCATCCAGACGCATCCAGGAGGGGTTGGAAGACTCCCTAATCTACAAAGCTCTGTTCAACTCCATGGAATTTACAACCATAAAGGCATTGACATGTGTTTGGCTCATACTTGCTGATCAGCACAAGGGGTCTCCAGGCATTTCAGCCATTCACAGTCCAGCTACCAACCCATTCTGGTTCTTCTGACTGGATCTTTGTGGCACAGTTTAAAAGTATTTCCTTCCCGATATCCCTTCTATCTCTGCCCTCTGGCAGTGGGAAGCCATTCCCACTTGTCCTGTCCCTCCATCCCAAGTCCCTCTCCAGGTCTCTTGGAGCCCCTTTAGGCCCTGGAAGGGGCTCTGAGGTCTCCCTGCGGAGCCTTCTCTTCTCCAGGTGAGCACCCCCAGCTCTCCCAGTCTCCATCTTACTGCATTCAACTGCTCCATGTGTAACTGTAAACCCAGGAGAGTCCCACTTACGAATAATTACCCAACAAAAATTAAGCTCTGCTTTATACACTGGGTTGTGATACCATCAAGAATCGATACAAGTGAAAACCAGGCTGCAGTGCCATAAGACAGGAGAATTCCCTTAATGTACTTTTTCAAAACAAAATCCAGTGCCATTTGCTAATCGCGATTTAACTGGCTGCAGCAATTGCTCCGTGTGGCAGTGTGAGAATGTTGTTAACAAAACCTGAATGAAGCTGTTGGCCCACGAGGCCTGAAGCAAGGAGACCTTTAGCTGCGCTGGGTGTAACCTTCTGCACAGACTTAGGCGGGATCCCTTTTATTCTTTTATTATTACACGTGTGTGCAGCGAGCGCGCAGCAGGACCCCCAGTGCCAACTGGGGGCTTCCACTGCTCCAAGATAAATAAAATATGTGATTAATAAAACACACTAGAGCAACATCAGTACTGCATACGAAAAGGGAAAAGAAAACACACTCCTGGAGAATAAGCACATACTTTACAATAATCCTGCTTAGCATTCCTCCTTTCTTCTCACTTATAAACAACGGCAACAGGACAAAAGATGGCAATTTTAATTGTAAAGCAGATTAATAATTTTATAAAGGGAGCTGTACTCCTGCTGTACATCACAGCACAATGAATTCCTTTTGAAATGGGAGAAGGAAGGAATAATCCCAGCAGCTCTAACAGATAAGATGAAATGCCATCCTAATGCAGTCTGCATCTTGTTCCCACCATGATAAGTAGCTATACTCTCTCTAGTAAATTGAACACTGCATTGTTCCCAATAACCGGAATGAGCGCGGATGGGGAAGAATCTGCTTACACGGGAGTAATATTTATGTAATTATTAATGAAGTTGTTTATTGTTCACATTGTCTGTGCCTCCTATAAAAGCCTCTATTGGACATTCAGCAGAACTTAACGCAAACCATTAGCCTGATTTGAATAGTGGGGAGGGATCAAAGAGATCAGAATATGGTTTCAGCAGCTTTCTGAGTTTTACTTTAATTCAGTGGAGCCCAAACTACAAATCTCAGGTGATTTGACAGACTGCAAATCTCTTACACTTATGTATCTCTATCTGGCTCCATAAATCCTTCATATGTTTCTGCCCTAAAGTTTGAGACTTGTACTTTAGTGACTGCCTTTGGATGAAAATTATTTATGGCTGTCAGTATGCAAAAAGCGTGTTCAGTATGAAAAGGAAAATAAGGCTTTAGTTTCAAGCTCTAAACAAGTGCTTTGTGAACCTACACTTCCATTCCAGGGTGAGTTTCCATGGTTTGGGCAACCCTTTATTACTACTGAGACTTCCCCTACAAGCCTAAATGAGCTCAGAGTTCTGATAAAGATTTTATCCCTGTTGGACGCATACAAGAGCAGGTGTTTGCAGAGACAAACCCCAGCCTTCCAAATGAGCTGGTGCTGGAACACTCTGTTTCAGTCACTTGGAATGCACCAGCTCAGAATGTGTGGGTTAGAATAGCACTAAAAACTCATGATCACAAACTCGCCTCTCTGCTTCACAGGAGCCATCATTTCCCAAATTTTGCTCCAGGCAGCCAGCTCCAAGCTCACTTCTAGAACCAGCAGTGCCAGTTCAGTGGCCCTGCACTGTGTCCCACTGACCCAGAGCCTGGCCCGGACTGGGAGCTCAGAGCAAGCTGCAAACCCAGCCTCGATGAAGGGTAAAACACCGGTGCTCAGTGCTTTGCTCCCTGGGCCAAGATTCCTCTTGGCACCTAAAGAAAAGAGTTCCTGGTCCGTGCTCAGCTCCCTTTGCTGCTGCAGTCAGTGATGCCTTCACTTTACGGGAAATGAGGCACCACAGAGAGTGATTAAGCAGCAAAACACAGAGGTTAAAAGTCCGGAATCCACACAACAAAATTTCACATTTATGATGCTCTTATTTTGCTCATTTGTTAGTCCATTCATTAATTTTCACCTCATTTACATTATTAAAAAAAACAACATGGGAAACACTACTGGTTTGCAGTATGATAAAATAATCATAAATAATATGCCTCTCTGGTTTTAGGGTTTAATTTCCACTATTTCAAAAGCACACACAGTGTTAAAATTAGCCTTCACTGGATATTTTAACCATAGTTTTAATTGCAAAAGTTACAAAGTGACAGAATTATTTTTGTATTTTCCTTACTTTCGAGGCAAAAATAATCTGTACTTTACTAGATAAATCGAAACAACTTCCATTTAGACCTCAAACAATAGATAATTCAGTGTTTGAAATTCTTTCAAGGGAAACAACCCCAAGAAAATAATATATTTTTCACCTTAAATTTATTTTCAATATTTTTGTACTTTATTTGCTCTCTCCACATGGTTCCTTCTATCTCCTATTTTGTATTGCTCCTTTTCCTGACATGCAATTTCCTACTTGTTTTTATTTCATGCATTCTACTGTTTTTTTCATTATTTTTTCTATTATTTCATCTTTTCTGTTTGTCAATTTTACGTGTTTTTGTGGGTTTTTTTTAGTGTGGCTTAGAGTTTTGACATGCTTTTATTGTTGCATTTATTTTTATTTACTTTTTTGCTTTCATTGTTCTATAGATGAGACATTATGCCAAGCCAAATCCCTTTTCAAATTTTCTTTGAATAAAAGATGAGGGGCTCTGGAATCATTCTAGATGGAGCTGCCAAAATGAACCGGTCCAGCACAGCTTTCTTTGGATTATATTCTGTGATAGTTTCACTGCCACTGTAGCTGTGAGAGTAATGCAAGAACTTTCACAATGAATCTCTTTTTTTGTCATTTTTGGTACCTTTGATTACTTTAGACCTTTGAGTCTGTTGAATTTCAAACTCAAAACTAAGTAGAAAAAAAAGACTTTCTTGTGCTGACTTTTGACAAATACCTACTGATGGAGAACTTCAAAAACCAGTTTTTGTGTGAACAGCAAAACTGAAGATGACTAAATTCTTGCAGCTCTTGTCTGTTGGGATTCTCTCTCGTCTACTGCTTTGGGTGTTTCGGGGTGTTGGCTTTTTACTTGTTTATTGCCTTTTAGTTTATTTGGATTTGTTTCCTTTTTTCTTCGTAGCATTTCTGCTTCCAACTTACACAACTTGAATATTTTTGTATTTCTTCCATCAAACCTCTTGAAATTGTGCCAACAGATTCCAAAGTTTTAATTCAGTGCTCTTCTCACCTTATCCACTGCCTAATGCAACGGTTGATACACTGAACACTCCTGACATGCATAACTCTAAGATTTCAGTCCTGGCTGAAAAATCAGTTAGTTGCAATTTTTTATTATAACCAGAATAATGTTTCTGATAGCGTTAAAAATACACATACCTGGACCAAAAAAAAAAATTAAAAAAAAATTATGGGGAAGGTCAGATCTGTACCTAAGCATTTTGTTTAATAGTTACAAACTAGCTGAGAAATCTTATGGCACACCTGAATGAAAATACATTAATTAACTGCTTATTATTGGAACTTGAAGGATTAGACTAAATAAAGCTACCACAAGTACGAGATTTCCACAGTTTTCACAGGTTTCTGAATGTCTGGCATGCTGATGGATCCCTCCACATCTACCTAAACTTTTATATCTACACAAATTCTGGATGTATTTACTGCCTGTGTAGAGAAAAATTTTAAAATTCCCCTAATACCACTTCTTTTATCATTGGATCTCACTGATGGGCAAAGAACCCTCTCCTAAGATTTCCTTCAGCATCACAAGGCACAGCCTGGTGTAGGTGTCTGAACTGACACGGAGCCAACACAACAGCACTGACCCGAGTGTCGAACACGTCACCAAGCCCTTCCTCTGCCTGTCTGGGCACAGGGAGGGAGTCCCACACCCCTAAGAAGGTCTTCAGCTGATTTCCGCTTCTGCAGAAAGAACAACACGTGCACCAGTGCCAGAATTCCTCAGTGTGTGCAGAGCGGACACATAATTATGCCATGCGCCATTTAATTAATTTTTTGTCCCAGGAATTCCAGACTAAAGTCTGTCAGTTGTACAAAAACAAGCCTGAGTTGGTCTCATAATCATAGAATAACAGAATCATCAAGCTTGGAAGAGGCCTTTGAGCTCATCTAGTCCAACCATCAACCCAGCAGCCCCACAAACACCCCTAAACCACATCATCTTCTGACACAAAACAGCTACATGGACACCTATCACTGGAACATTTTGTCGACACCCATCCACTAAATCCTGCGTAGCCTCGGAAGCACAGCTCAAAAACAAAGAACTAGCTGAGCTTTTCTGGAGCAGCTCTCTTATCTTACCTGCAGTGACAAGTGATTTTTAAGAAAAAAGCCAAAACACAAGTAAAATATCTGAATCCTCCACTAATTCATTTAGCCCTCGGCCATGCCATGCTTTAATACTACTGCAAGCCACAAGGAAAATTAATTGGTAAGGCACCACCAGGAATGCACCAGGTGTGACAAACAGTACCAGCATCACGACATTCCCAAGGTTCTTCAGGAAAATAGCACCACAGCCAGGAATCAGTAGAGCCAAATCTCCACAGTGTTTGAAAACACTTCTTATTTGGATTTGGCAAACAGCTTCTTGGAAAGGAAAATGCAAACTGTACGAGCAGCTTGTACCTGCGTGTTTCTGAATGTATTCATCCCTCCCAGGATGAATAAAAATGTCAATCAATGTATTTGTGTGTTACTTTCTGAGAAGCAGAACAGAGAGGAAAATTGGACACAAGACAGCAGTTTGTTTATGAATGCAATTATTGAAGAACATTGATAAGCAGAAGATGCATCAGGCATCAACACATAGGACTGACAGGTATAAATTTGCACACATGTGATGTAGAAATGAGTAAAAACATGCAAATATGTACGAAAAAAAGAAAACAAATGCTGTCTCTGCATTTGACTTCCCATACTAAACCAAAACGAGGCCTATGTCTTCCTGACTTGAGGAAAAATACCTGCAAACTTAATTTTATTCTGTTCTCCTACCGGTCTGCCTTCTTCCCCAATAGCACAGCCTCCCAGATCACAAAATCCTACTCTAGCCTGCTCTAACCCTGGAAAACTTCTTCTCGTGAAAAAAAGACTTCTTTTGTTTACTTTTTAAAAGAGTGTATAAATTAGTTCATCATCTCCAAGAAATGTGAAAGAAAGAAAACTAAATTGTAGAGGAAAGTCATATAACACAACAAATTATGAGTAATTAATTGCTGCATTTAAAATAGAGGTATTGAAAATTATCTTCTCAATGAAGCTTTTATTAGGGGGAACTCTGAAATAATCTCATTCATTTTTAACAAGTTCACTAAAGCTTTAATACCAGGAACGTGCATTCCAATACTCCAGTGTTCATAATCATGTCTGTATTTTAGATTCGATGCTTTGAAGCACGACAGATGCTGCCAGAGCAGCAGAGAACAGACTTCCAGCAGGAGAAACAGGACAAAACCCATGTTTTCCTCATGATGTTGCACATGGAAGACACACTTTGCAGGCTGAAAATGGATCTGGGCTTCCATGTTTCATCTTTCAAGACAACTGTTAAGGCTTTCCAGTACAGACAAGGAAAAAACCCTTGTTCTTTTACACCCTTCACATTTTCATCCTTCCCATCACACCCCTACCCAGGGAGCAGTTATAGATAATGCAGGTTAGCAGACAGAGTTTGTGTCTATCAAAATTACACATTCCTAAAGCCACAGTTCAACACCTTGTTCATTTATACAGTTCCCCAGATCACAAACAAATACACTGGGAGAGGTTTTTCATTGGCACCTGGCTCTACCCCCATTAGGAACACTAATGAAAAAGAAACATGATCCAGGATAAATGCAGTAATTTAACATATTTCCTTCTACAAGCCAAGCTTTTGAAGGATAGGTTGAGGGCTTTCCTACTTATAGAATTTGACTTGTGGGACTATCACCTCCTGTGATATTACTGAAGCAAGAACATATAAGACGATCTAACAGGTTTATATGATTTTTTTGTAGTGACTCTGGCCGTTATTGACATTCTTCAATTATCATTGACCTTTATGTTCTAGGACAAATTCTATTCCCTGGAAGAGCCACTTAGGAGAAAATCTAATGTGCCTGAACATGTCATTTTTATGCTACTTTAAAGGAGAAACGTTGCTTAACCAGCTAATTGCAGCAACTCTGTGTTGTCTAATGATAGCTCCTCTCTCCAGGAAACCTACAGGAAATTAGCACTGCACGTGGGATGGGGCAATTCCACTGTTTCCTGGTAGACTGTAAATGATAGATGTTCCTGGCATCTAGAAACCCTTTCACTTTGTTTCCCAAAAGCTGTAAACTCATTAGCATCTCTTCATATTCCTGCAAGCACTGGGCATCTGGGAAAAGCTGGAAACGCAGATTAATCACTGCCTTTTTCTGATAGGGTAAAAGCACAAGAAGGATCTCACTAGTCCTGGCAGCTTTATTTTTGTTCTGTTCTACTTAATCCTTAATCCCTTTGTCTATTGAAAATAATGTTAAAAGATGCCCAGTTTCACATGCAGGACATTTTCCAGGGGGAGGTGAATTCATCAGTAGATTCTGCAAAATGAACAGGTGAGTTTTGCCTTGGTCCCCGCTGTATCTGCAGTGAGTTTTTGCCAGACAGGACCTGTCCGATAAGGGCCTTCTTTGGGTGTCACCAGCCTGGGCACATGTCACCTCTCTTCGAGGAGCACAAGGTGTCTTTGCTGAACACGGGGAACTCACCCTGCCACAACCAGAACTGAGCTCCTGGATGGGCTTTTATCTGTCACCTTCCACTGCAAACACCACAAGGGTCAGAGGATTTGATTAATGAGGAGTACAAGGCAGAACCACTGCAGAGGGCTGTAGACATATCAAATAACATCATAAAAATGTCCCCTTACTTCTGCTTTCTTGGCTGTTAAATTATATAACTGCTATTTGTATCAGCTTTTGGTGACTTTTCAAATGACACCATCAGTTATTAATGAAAAAAATGTTCAAAATGACAAGGAGTACGAAAGTTTGTCTACTTGATCCTGTGCACCGAGTTTGGGATCCATTTCCGTGTCATGTGCATGGAGTTTTCAGAGGAACATATTCCCTGTTCAATTTCTGGGACTATATGCTGAAAGCAGGTTAAAATCTTTCATCTCAATACAGAATTTTCATCATCAAATTATGCTCTAGAGGACGTTAAGAAATTGTGAACTGGTGTCTGTTATAAAAAGTCACACTATTGCCAAGTGTTACTGATAGGAACTGTGCATAAGAAGGAAAACTTGATTGCAAGTTCTTTCACAGCCTACATTGTTATTATTTAGAACGTATCCTAAAATTCATGTAAATATATCTTTGAAGTGTATTTATCCAAGTGTGGACACAACACTTGGATAAAATATACTCTGAAGCTCTGGGCTGTGCCAAGTCAAGTTTCTGGGACAGATTTAAGAAGAGAAGTTAGAAAAGAGTACCAGTTCATGCACATAAACTGAGACCACAGGGAGTTCACATATGGTGGAATCATATGGACCTGAACTTTGAGAAGCAAAGACCTGAAATCTTTAAACTTTATTAAAATTTCCTGAGAAACATTAAACAAGACAGATCGCCAAATATTATTTACCTAGTTCTTGTTTCCAAATGGCAATCACATAACTACTAAAAATGCAAGGAAAGCCTGACGGCTAAATAAGAATATTAAATGATCTGGAGGAAACACTAGACAGCCAATAGCCCTATCTAATTTTTGCTAAATAAAATTTTACCAAATCGCTGCTTCCTTCCAGTCAAAACAGTTCACAAAATTATCTCTTGGAGAAAGAAAAGACCCTCTCATTTTCTGACATGTTTATCTTTAAGACTTCAGCCTTAAATTCAGAAGACTTTAATTAAGTATCTAGAATTAGACTGAGTGGAACTTATAGCCCAGTTCCTCCCACACACGACTCCTCCTCATTAATCACCAGCCCATTTCAGTTTATCTTCCCCCAAGGCAAACTTTCCCAAGGTATCCTGTGGTTACAACTTGGGCTGTACAGCCAGAGCAAACCAAAGCAAATCTCTAAACCTCAGAAGCTGACACCGGTGAGGATCATCCCAGGATCATCTGCTTTAGTTTCAAGAACTATCACATTATTATCTGCAGAGCTTTGCTCTCCAAAATACCTGAAAGGAAAAGCTAAGTACAGTCTTTGATGCTGGACTTACGTGTACACAGCACAAAAGCTTCCTTTTGTTTTGAAACACGAAAGGAAGAAGACATCCCAAGTGTGCTAAGGTTTCTTTTCCACTGTGGAGAGAAAAGGGAGAAGGTGTCTTCCCTCCCCTGAAAACCTGCTCACTGGTTAATATTCACTTATTTACCTACATGGTCAGCTCCAACTTCCACTTAATTACTAAATAATAGCAGAATTCATGTTTCTCAAATCAAGTGGAGAGTTCTTGGCTTTTTTTTTTTCCTGCAGTAAAACAGAAGCTACACATCTGATACACTGCTGAAGCCCCCTGCTACCAGATCTCCCATGCCTGCCCCAATTATTTAAATTAGTCTTGCAGTTTGAGGAGTTTTCTATGCCAGTACCAATTACAAAGAGAAAAAATGAGCCAGATCTACGTCTAATATACGAGATATACCAATTTACACCAGATGATTATCTGACCTCTGAACACTTTAAATGCCAAGCCCCTCTTTATATCTCAGAAAAATTACATAGATCCCTCTTTAGTCATTAGTGCTATGTCCAGCAGATAATTTAAAAATAAAAAAAAAAACACTTTCTAACCAGATAACTTCAAAGAAAAAAGGCCAGTGATCAAAGACACTTGCACTCAGTGTTGCCTTCGCCTCTCCTTTCATACACGCAAATAAAAATACCAAATCAAACACAAATGTGTCTAATTTTTAAATAACTCAGCAATTTCCTGTCATAAATAATTTTCAGATAGATTCTGATGAATAATTACTGTCATATTTCCACAACAGAATTCAAATCAATGATATTACTGGAACTAGAAGCCAGTGTGTTGCCCTCTGGACAGACTAAATGCAAGTTGTTTTCCAAACTGCTGAAGTCAGAAGAACAAAGTTATTCCCTTATTAAAAGAGCCTGGCTTTACTAAATAGTGAATATAACAGCATCGGATCCTCATGTGTGTCTTTTTGAAGTAGAGAACTCTGATCCTCCAACAAAGTAAGGGAGGCAGACACTGTAATCATCAATTACATCGTCAGAGAGAGCAAATTACATATTAGCGACCAAACCCAAACGAGCTGAGGAAAACTGACACTAAAAAGGAAACAGCTCCCTTCACTTGCTTCCCTGCTGCACAGATAAAACAGGAATTGATCTTTCATAATTTAAATTAAAAGTAGGAAGAAGAGAAAATGCAAGACATTCTGGGAACTTTCTCCTCTGACTTGGATTATGCAAAGGATTTTACTCCCACATAAAATAGAGGTCACTCCTTATACGATGGAAATATTTTAGATGTGTTCAACACTTCATGGAGAGAGAGATGGTTGAGGCAAGATTTAAATAAAATACAAACGGATGAAAAAAACACAGAAAAGAAATATAGTATATCCTTGCAGAGGGAAATACTCTGGTGCCTTTACTTTGTATATTTTTTCATTCCACTGCAGCCCTATTTAAATATTGGATAGATGAACTCATGCGATGAATGCATCATTAGCCCACGTCTTATCTGCTTTAATTTTAGCTCTGCGGTGGGCTGACCCTGCCTGGGTGCCCACCAAAACCACTCTGTCACTGCCCTCAGCTGGACAGGGGACAGAGGATTAAGCAAAAAGCTCGTGGGTGAGAGATCAGTCACCTGTCATTGTCATGGGTAAACCCGGCTGGAATTGGCTGGCACTGGCTCTGTGGGACATGGGGGAAGCTCCCAGCAAGCCTCCCACAAAAATTACCCCACTACCAAAACCCTGCCATGAAAATCCAATCCAAGCTGCCAGAAACAAAAGTGATAGAATAAATGAAATTTATTTAAAGTGTGGGTTTCTATGGACTTTGTATTCAGAGAGTTAATGCTAAGCATGCCAGAAGAAGGATGCTGGTCTACAGATGCACCACAACAGAGATTTTGTTGTAAAATTCTGGCATTACTGAAGTTTGAAACATAAAAATTGACCTTTCCTCATTCCAAAACATCCTAATATTTTTCCTTATAGATCATAGTGCAAGTATTAGATTAAACATAATGGCTGTTATTTATTCTACATCTTTAATTGCCTAATCTTGGAACTCTTAGCAGAAGCACCAGAATTTATATTTTATCAGGCACTAAACCTGCCCAAACAACAAATAACTCTTGATTTTTGCAACATGCATTTCCTTTCTGTACCTCTGTAAATCAGTTAATGCTGAGAAGTCTTCACGATGACATTTCAGACACATACAGATACGTACAAGGTAGTTTAAATAAAAAAGCACTTAGAAAAGCGATAAGCCTACGCTTCACAAGAACATGGAGTCATTTGGTGAGGAACTGTGCTATTTACAAGCAGCTTGACTCACTGCATGTGAAAAATGGAGAGGCACTTGCTCTCTGCCTCAATGGGTTCCTTGTAACAAAGCATGATGTGTGCAGGAGATGTTCCTGTCACTGACTGAGCTCTGCCAACCTTTCTGGGTTTTTCTGAAATGTGAAAGAATGTGGAAAATAAGGACTTAGACTTGAGTGTTGAGCCTCACATGCCCTGAAAATTCATGTTCTGTCCTGAAGCTTCCAGACATATCAAAACAAGATGCTGGTCAGCATAAGGCCTTTTTAAAGAATTCAAGCAGTCTGAGCTTGCTCACAGCTGCTGAGCAGCTCCTCTGGAGCTCAGACCACAGCTCAGTAATGCTCACACAATACCAGTTTGCAACGCTGCCAAAATGAAACTCAGCAGGGGGAAAAAAAAAATCCATTCCTTTTGCCAAACAAATGCTAAATGCATAAAATGCAAGTATCCACAACACTCACACCTGACGCTCAGAGTCAGCTTCCCCAGTGCTACATATCAAGCTGCTTGGAGAAGCTTATAAAGCTCATTCCTTAGGGTAAGATATTTTCTTAATGGGCAGCAAGTTTTGCCAGGCTTGTGCTGTTACCTAGTATTTTCCCTGGCTGTGTATCAGAGAAAGGTTTTTAAGGCTTATGTTAAGAAATGATGTTTAGAATGATGCCAGGCCAGGCCGTGAGCTGTTCTTAATCCTTCATATGTTTGCTGATTCCCGCAGAGCTGTGCTAATTCATGCCAGCTGAGCAGCTGTCCTCAAATCATGTCTTATCCCTAAATCTGAGAGAGGAGTTCTTCACCTAAAGCCATGTCGAGTCAGGCATGCACCTGGAAGAAATGAGAAAGTTCAATCCAAAACCAGGAATTGAACCTTTTTTGTTTCACTGTAGAATTGTCAGACTTGTATCCCAGCTTACAGCTTTGAGCACTACTGAAATCACTACAGCAGCATTTCTCTGGGTATCCGAATCACACATTTAACAGATTCCTGACAGTTAAACAGACCCTTAGCAGTTAATTTCAAATATTTGACATGTCAGGCACAAGATCAAGAGCTCCAGGCCCTATGGAGCCCAAAATCTGTGTCCAGTGTGCTTCATGGTCATCCAGATCAGCTTGAGATCCTCACATATGTACAAGTAGCATGACATGTACCATAATCACTGATAATTTTGCCACCTAGCTGGGACAACAGGCTGGCTGGTACAGTGAAGGCCTACCTCTAGATGCCTCTGATAAATAAGGTGTAAAAAAACTGGAAGAAAAGAATTAACTGAATTTACATTTCAAAGATTTGAAGCATTTACTGGAAGCCATGGGATTGAAAAACCTTTAATCCTTCCTTTCTAGGCTAAATATGAAAAAATTCTTGTTGTGAGCCCTGTCAAGTTACGGGGTGAAGTCAGTGGAAGGTTCTAATTGACTTCAGCTGTGGAATACATTCGGGATGACGAAGACACTAAAATGTTACAAAGAAAACTGATGAATTCTGGTTTACAGATTGCATGACAAAAGGGCTTTGTGAAAAATCCTCTCACATCACTCTATTTAAAAAAAAAAAAAAAGAGAAGAGCTCTGAAAATATTCATTCTCTTGCTAGCAGCTGAATACTTGCAGCAGTCAGGAAATGGAGCAGAAGCCTCTCTGCTTGTGACACATCAGGTCTGGGTGACCTTGGGCACACACCACTTCACCTTCGGTCCAGAAAGCCAACCCCACCTCCGAGGTGGGGCTGAGAACGGAGGGGTTTGTGAACTCTGAGATTCCTGCACGAAAGCCACTGTCGGTGACACTGGATACTCAGAGCATTTTGTTAATGAACTGCTGATCAGCAGCTTCCAGGCTTTCTGCAGCAGAGGCTCACTGGCCGTGCACAGCTCTGCACCGCGGGAATAACCTCACAAGCACATCGTTTTCTCTCTATTCTTTTCTCTACCTATTGTTTTCTCTCCTCTCTTGGCTTCTTCACAGAGAGAATTGCTTTAGGAATTTAAAGTTACACTACAAACCTCATCTCTCTGCCTGCAAACCAAAACATTCTGCTGTCATTAAAAGAAGCAGTGAAGATATCACTTAAGTTTGTCTTTTTGCAACTGAACTTGCAGGATATAACTTGAAATGTGGGTGCATAGCTCCGTACACAGAAATACCCAATATGCAGGCAGAAATACAGAGAGAATGGAAAGGAGAAATCTAGGCCTTAAAATCATGATGGCTAGGAGAGGGAAAACCCTGGTTTTCCATATGCCTACGCTGAATATAGTGAAGAAAGGGTTGCTGCAGCTAATGATACTGAATAACCAGGTCTAGTGGAAGGTGTCCCTGCCCACAGCAGTGGGGGCTGGAACCAGATGATTTTCAAGGCCTCTTCCAACCCAAACCATCCTATGACTGTATGTAGGATAATGTCTATTTATTTAAATTATGCTGCCCTTTTACAATCTTTCCAATTATGTTTTAAATATTTTAAATCAAATCAATATTGTCTTTCAAAATTGAACAACATTTGATATTTTTTTCTCCTCTAAAGTGCTTGACATTAATAACATCTACCTAGAAGAATAGTAGAACGTTTTGCCACATTTATTGTGATCGACTGTAAGAAAGTTTCCCGACAAAAATAATTCAGGCTTTTCACAAAGAAATACCAGATCACAAATGTTTCTCATAAGGCAGTGCCTCCTGCCTATAGAGAAAGGGAAATACCAGCTCCCAAAAGTCATGTCTTCACTTTCGATAACTACAATTGTTTAGAATTAAAGTAGCTGACCAGAGATTTCCTGTGAGTGTGTACATTGCTGCCGTTGTTTTTAAGCACTCAAACCCACAGATGATTTGAGCCGATATTGACCTTTAAATATCAGTTATAGCACTTTGAGATAAATGAGTGTTGCTACTTCAGAGCTATGTGAGACACACAGCGACCTGGGGAATGAGTAGCTGAGTTGCAGCACAATCAGTAGTAGCTCTGATTAATGAATAAATACAGATGGGACAAATGGGAAACACTTGAGCTTTCTTTTTTAAAAATGTCTCAGTCTACAAAAAACCAAGGGGATAAGGCATGACATTTTTAGCCTCTTTTCCATTAACAGGAATCCCTGAGCCCTGGGCTCAGCTTGTCTTGTATTCAGGGCACAGTAAAGCCGTAATGAAGGTGATGGAGAGGATTTTTGCTGCTGTTATTTTCTCTGCCGCGCTCCGTCCCGACTGTTTTAGCTCTGGCCACTGAGCAGGGCTGCTGGTTGCCTTTTCTGGCCTTCTCCTGGCTCTTCTGGGATTGACCCCACTTCTGTGGGCAGTGAAAAAGAATTGGAGCTGCTGGAAGAACTGGGAATTGAGAGCAGTTGCACTCGGTGCCTGTGGTGGGCCTTGACGCCAGAGACCAACAGGCCCTGCTCTTCAGCAGACATTCAGGAATATTCAAATTAAATAAGCAGCAGATTATTGCAAATTTCTCAAATGCGTGAGGTCTTGGATTTTCAGCATGGATTTTCATTCCATAGCTCTGCTGCCTACACACCTTAATCACCTTTTGTTCATCACTTCATGCATCTGAATTGCCTGTCTGGACAGATTGCTGAGGCAATTGTCATAAAGGAATGTATTTTTAATGTGAGAAGAGTTCTTTGGTTTATCTTGTACAAAATTAAGCACTGAATTGTGAGAACCCAGCAACACTAAAAAGCACAACACAGTACAACAACCAAACCCAAAAATATCTGGAGTTCCTATAACACTAAGTTTTACAATAATAGGGGTTTTTTTTCCCTAATAAAATATCTGCAAATGAACTCCATGATTATACAGGATATCATCAACCAGAAATGCATTTGAGGAGATAATTTACCTTCTGAGTAATTAATGAAATTATTATTATTCACTTTAAAAATTTCTTGCAGTTTTCTTTAAAATCTCTGCTACTGGTTACTACCAAATGGAATGAGGATGAGGCTGAGTCCACAGCTGCTCTAGCAAAGAAATTAATTTATACTTTATATCTGTGTACTGCAGTGAAATATGGTAAAGTACAAAGGTGATCACAGGAATGCAATTAGGAAATAAAATCTTCCACAGAAAAAAGAACTCTGAAAGATAATTGGTTTTGTGAGTAGAACACATTACACATTAAGTACTCCTACTGCTATTCACACTTCTGTGTTTAAGGTCAAGTCATCTTTAATCCGATGTGACACATGGGTAACATGCAAATTCTCTAATGTAATGTTACAAGAATGCACATAAATATTTCAATATAAGTGGAAAGACAAACACGATTCATCTTGTCTAAACACACATCCTCTTTTCCCTGCATCATCCTCAGCAGTTAAAGACTATGATCTACTGTAGACGTTTCCAAGACTATAAATCTTGCAGCATTTGCTAATGATTCTCTGGCAGCGACAGAGAAAACGAGAAATCTAGTTTTTAAAAAAAAATTCTCTGAGTGAAATGCAAATTCTGCTTTCTTAAGAATCAAGGAAGTGCTCCAGAGATGTGCCTGGAAGGAGCTCAATAGACCAGTACGGGGGCAAGAGTGGAAATATTGTATTGCTTACACACCATTAATTACTACAATTGAACTGGGTAACTGAAGTCATGTAACTGCATGGATCAAAACTAGTCAGATAAATCCTTCCTCTGCCACCTGCATCCTACTCTCCAGGACCAGGGGTAGGAGAAGGGCACATGCTGACATCTCTGATAAGAAGGGTTTGTCCCAGTTTTCATGATCATTAAAAAACCAAATATTCACACACTGAAGTATTTAAAATACTAAAAGATACACGCAGATTTCCTAATATTTACACTGGAGATAAAACAGGAGCTATGGAAAAATAATGGGCTTTATACTGGAGGTATTGGAAAATGCTTCCGGCCCTCGATATTCTGGATGTGAGTGTGCATCACTGAAGTCCTCAGATCTCTCTTTTCCCTCAGTTTTCAAGTAAATGAGGGTAGTGCATGGAACCGGGTAGGCACAAGCGCATGTTAACGCAGATTATTTGCGGATATTTCTCAGGAAAATTCCCTAGCTGTGAAAACAATACAATTTCTCTTATGACCTTGTATTTTCCTATACCATCCTTTCAAAGATAGAGAAAAACAAAACAAAACTGTAAAATTAAATTAAGTACAAAAATTCAACAGGACCCTGATTTATCAAGAACACGGAGTAAAGATGCCATGCCCCACACAGGGTATATATTCTATTTAATCCAGAAATTTGGCACACCCAACAAAATGGAGTGACTTCCTTACACTAACCTGTCACTAACATTTGAACAAAATGAAGAATATTCAATTCTCCTGAAATTGTTTGATCTGCGCTTGATAGCATTATTTTAAAGACAAATTATTTATCTCAAACCTGTAATAAAATCTCTCAAACATAATGCTTTTTTGAATATCTATTAGCATGTACATGGTACGTTATGAATTCAGGGGCTGCAAATCTCTCGGCACAAGATTCTATAAAAGCAGGAGGGAACTCCACAAGACTCTGACAGTAGCTAATGCTAATGTGAGGCGGAGGAGGACAAGATAAACTCCCATACTGCCTTCCCAACTTTTCTTTTATTTCTGTAAGCACTAATGTGACTGTCAACTTCCCTACTCCTCAGAAATGAGCACAGGATCTATCAGCTGCAGCTGATTAGCACTCCAAAGATGGTTATTTCTTCTCTCTGTTTCAAAACAGAGGTTCTCTTTTAAACGACACATGATGGAAGAGTGATGGGTTATCAAAACGCTCTGCTTAAGATGAAGCAGCAGCTGCTGAATGGATGACAATAGGTAAGAGACAAGTACTTACATTTGGGGGCTCAAGTCAGATATCTTAATAATTCAGTTGCAAGTAAAGTACATTATGGATGTAAGACTGCAATTACTGTTCAGTGATCCTCTGTTATTTGTGTCTTTTATGAACACTGAGATGTGAATGCTGATATTCCCATCATGGAACTCGTTACTGCTGACCAATTGGCAAAGGTAAGTTCATATAAATAAATACATCTCCAAGCAATTTCCAGTAGAAGAATAACTGGCATATTTATAGGAACTTGCTTGAGACTGGACAAAAATTCCCAACTATAAAAGGGAATGGTTATCTTTTCTCGAATGAATTTCCAAGGTGGTTAGTGGGTGGGGAGAAAAAGAAAAAGAAGAAAAAAGAAAAAAGAAAAAGAAGAAAAAAGAAAAAAGAAAAAAGAAAAAGGAAAAAGGAAAAAGAAAAAAGAAAAAAGAAAAAAGAAAAAGGAAAAAGGAAAAAAGGAAAAGGAAAAAAAACGCCACTTATAAAAGAAATTACACAGTGAAGGTGTTTGCAATATGTAAAATTGAACTTGATGGCTGGAAGATTCCAAGTCCTGTCATGTATGTTCATCTTGCCATTCAAAACATAATAAAGCTAAAATTAGACACAAGTAACAAACAATCCACCAAAAGTTTTCTATTTGTGCTCTCCTCCTCAAAAAACATTTCCTATAAATTACCTATCCTATGTAATTTTTCCTATACATTCTATACCAGGTGTTTGGCAAGGACAGCTGCAGAGAAGGTACTTCAAGGTCTCAAGTTATACTGAAATGAATGTCATCTATTCCCTTTATTACTTGCAATCCAAGCAAATCTCATCACTCTGTGATCATTCTATTTCCATGAATAATGGGAAAACCCAACAGTCAAAGCATAGGAGCCACACACGAATGAGGAAAGGAATCTTGTTAGACCAAACAAGATGTCAGTATTTGAAAATCTGTGAGAAAAAAAGAAATGTGTCTACTAGCAAAATCAAGGCATTAGCTAGAAATCTATATTGAAGGGGTGATATGGCTCCATATGGGATAAAATGACCACCCTTAAATAATCAAAGTGCTTATAATTGTGCTGATTTGGGGTTATTAGGTTATATATGTTATTCTGTAACATATAAAACCAGTACCAGTCAGATGAGCAGAGTCATCTTTCTGCTCTCTAATGGTTGCTTTCCCTTTCCTGTTTGCATTTCATTTTTTCAGCTCTTCCTTCTACTGTGCTTCTGTTTTTCTGGTTTGATTATGTTCATCAGAGCTATAAATAAATAAACAAAGCACAATAGTCACTGATTGCTATTTTATATGCTACAAATCTAAGATACAGAATTTCTGAGACAGAAAAAAAGTCTGATCTCCAGGATAGTACTTGTTCTATTTCTGGAGTAACCACCAATAGAAAAAATCACATTAGAATAACAAAAGCCCCAGTTTTTTCCAATGATGGCAAAGAAAGAAATATTCAAGCTCTTCTTAATAAAAAGTTTTCTTAAACTCCCAGTTTTCTATGACATTGCTGAAGAAATTCTGTGCAAATGCTCCAAGGAGTACTTATAGTTCTAGAGAAAGTACACGGAGACCAGAAAAAAGGATCACACTTGTTCAGCTTCCTCTTTGAACCCAATAAACCCCGAAAGTTTCTTGGCATTTTCACCTCTTCTTTTCTCTTAACTATAGAAAAAAATTGCTCTCTTTGGCCTCTCAGCCTTTTAGTCAACGTCCTGCAGGAAGGATGGCTGCAGTTTTAACAAATTCCTCTGATTTCACGATTTCCTGGCTATTTTTAACTGGAGTGGTCATTGCTGCTCAGGTTCTCCAGCCCGACCTGTGATCCAGCAGGTTGGGATCCTCTCCCAGGGGAGACACAACTCTCCAGTGTAGGGATGTACCTAAAATTTGACGTTGCTACTCTTATACAGTCAGAAGAGCAGGGGCAGAGAATGAGTTTGTGACTGCATCCAACTGAGGAAAGGAGCAACCAAACAAAACCATGCAAAATATACTTTAAAAGAGACAACAAGGCAAACTTTAGAGCTCAAAAAGAGTTTAAAGTGGATGAGTTCTCATGGGGACCTAAGCTGTCCACCTGTAACTGCAACCCTTCTCTCACACCCTTCTTTTTACAAGGGGATAAACTGCTGGAAAGCTTAGGAAACTCAGGAACAACCAAAACAACAAGATGGTGATGGCATTTTCAGTGCCAGCCATGCAAGCCAATGATAAAGGCTGAGTACGCTGAAATTATGCCTCAATGCGAAACTATATCTACTAGATCAAAAATATTGACACTTATGATGTTTTCACAAGTTTATAATGAGCAAAAGCCTTGAAAGCAGACCCTAATTCTATGTTTGTGGTTAAGCAAACTTCTAAACTACTCAGATGCAAAACAGAGGCTTTTTAAAAAACCCCATAATTTAAATACTGGGAGTTTTCTTTCTGTTTTTTTCATTATAAATGTTCCATGTTCAGCCCTAGATTTTGTTTCAGGGCTTTGTCTCTGGACCTTCTGACATTTCAAATAGAGACTCTGCTCATAACCTCTTAGAAGTTAGCTTGGATTTGGCTCAAAATGACAAAAAATTTAGGAAGACTGAAAGGGGAAAAAAAAAAACTCTCAAAAAAAATTAATAGCCTGTTTGCAGCAGTATTGAAAATGGAATTCCTTGGCCTCTGCTAGTGTTGTTTGGCTATGTCACACGCTGTTACATCAGTCGTGTTCTGTTATGCTGATGTGTGGAGATGAATCACAGCAAGGCCACAGCAGCCAAGAGATGTCAAACACCAACACCTTGACACAAAGCGAGAAACAGCCCGTGCGTGTGCTCGGGCCTTTGACTCATCAGCTTATATCCCACAAAAACACACTACCCAAGCTCCATGCACTTACTGGAAAGAGAAAATGAAGCCTTTTTCTCCATCAGATGGGTTTTGATTTAATGAAAAGAACCCTACAAGTTGAAATACAATAAGGTTTCATCTTCTCAAACCATCACCTTCCCCTTTTAAAGACAGGTATATTTATTCACCCTCTTGTCATGAAAAAGCAAGAGACCAACGTCTGTAAGAAGGAATGATGGAGAGGCACTGAGCAAAAACAAGCGTCTCTTGTTTCTGTGGTGTCACACGGAGGTTGTTACCTCCAACTCGGTAACAAAATAAAAACAGAGTGGAATTCTCTTATTCCTGATGAATTATCAGCAACAGATAAACCAGAGAAGAAATTATTTGAAGTGACATACTCAGACATAAGTAGAAATGTACCTGTAATTTTAATACCATGTCAGGTCACCGATGGAGCTTTAACTTATTCAGAAATATAGGTTAAAAGCAACCCCACAAACACATGGCTTGTGAATAAATTCAGTGACTACTGCTATCTTTCAGTACCTAGCAACCCTGCTACACACGATGGTTCCTGCTTTTACAACAATCCTGTGTGCTGTGCTGACACCACTTCTAATCTAAATAGCATCTGACAGAAGCTCTTTTTTGGATCAGTTTATCAGGTGATTCACATCTGTGGTCAAACCATCTCTTCATTGTCCCTATTAGAGGAATAATACATTGATCTGTATTTTTACTGGGTTTTTTTCCTGGTAGCCCTGAAGCTCAGTTTTCCTCTATCCAATTTAAACGTGCAGCCATGTAAATGTTATCCTCCTTTTGTAGGACATCTTCCAGGGGACAGGCCAGTAAAGAGCCCATGGAAATGACTGTGCAATAGCAGCTTCGTGCACTGCTTTAATTGTTCTGCTGCAAGTGTTAACCTCCCACTGCATTTACATTTGGAAAGTTAGTCCTCCTGAACTCACTCCAGGCATTATAAAGACTCAGAGGGCTGGATTTAATAAAAACAACTTGGTCAGAGTAGCTTAAATTTATACAAGCACAAAGGGAAGTCATTAGGGATGCAGTTCACATAAAAAGCCATGCATTTATGCATTTCGATTCTGCCCCTTTTTCTACTTTAGCAAAAGTACATGAGAAGAAGGAAAAAAGAAGATCAAACGCTATGGAAGTTTTGCAAGAAGCCAAGTTAGTTCATAAGACCATATAACAAAGTAATGTTATTTTCTGAGTCAATGTGGCCTTAAGTGCCTTAAATATGCCTCGAGCTTTCTGCAGGCGAACAACTACTGCAGACCATCCTACTTCTTGTCTACTGTTTGTTCATTCATTAGGAAAAGTTTTCCGTCTCATGTCTTACCTACCTCAGTCTTCCTCCTGCTCTGAAAGCACTTTGGTTATTTTGAGAGCACATCTGCCAAATGTGCTCTGCCTCACCCTCTTCCCCTCACCCCTGCCTGTGCACACGTACACCTGGACGTGCACCTTCTCTGGGCAGCAATGGGGTTTGTTTCATCTTTCCCTAAAAACACTGCTGTTGTGATATCCTTTGCCTGTAGGTTTGCTACGCTTAACAGGATTACCAGCTGTCAGTAAATTCATGTGCTGTTCATAAATCTAACTGAATTCTTTGGACAGCTGTTCATCTGGGCATAAACACATTAATTCTAATAGCCACATTAGTTCTACAAGTTTATTTGTTTCGTTGTGATTTTTTAGCTTTCACTCAGTGTAATTACTTCTGACACTCTCCCATCAAATAACTTTTTGTTGTTGAGAGTTTTCGTACTTTTGTTCGTTTCAAGCCAAACAACTACAAATTTTTTTCATAGCAGATGCTGTAACACGATGGACAGGCTGTCATAAACAGATAGACTTGCTCTAAATCCAACCTTGAAAAAAACCTCGAAATCCATCCCATCAAGGATGAAGAGCCGGTCTCCTGGGAGAATCAGTCAATACTCAGCACACCTTCCCCAGTGTTTACTCAGCGTATCTCCTGGGCAAATTCCAGACAAGAAACCGTGGATGTGCCAGTAAGAAAGGGAAACAGAGGCAAAATTTTACCCAAAATACAGCAATCAGCTCACTTTTACTCCTGAACTGTCCTTGTTGTGGGGTATTGATATGGTAACAGACACAGCACGGAAACAGAGGTAGGATAACACAGGGAGGAGGGAGCAGGTGAGGGTTTGGATCACAAGTCAGAGAATGGCTCAGTAAAGGATCATGGAGCCAGAGAGACTTGTCTCTGTCTCATGCACCTATAAATCCAAAGCCAGCAAGACATGGCAATCTATATTCTGTGCACAGAAGGCTTCCTTTGTGCTAAGGGAAATGGGGCAGATTTCAATTCTATTGACTCACCAGCATTTGAGTGATCTTCTGAAGCAGTTTCCTTTCCCTTCTTCCTGAGGGCTGCTGCATTTCATGGCTCACCAGACCAAGAATGACTACCTGGTATCATCACTGGCAGACGGCACAACTCACTACTGACCACAGCAGAGCTAAACAACTTCCTTCTGTCTGAAAAGTCACTCATATTTGATTCCTCGAGATTCTAGCAACTTGAGTATAAAGCATCCACGTGTTTCTTCATTTCTCTGGATTTATGGGTGCCCTGAACATCTCTGAATCTGATGTGCTTTAACAGAAGCATGTGAAATAAACTGCTGTGTACTTAAGTGCAGTTAACTTCTCTGTGATTATTTATCCCCTTCTATAAAATATACTACAAGTGCATAAAGAAAAGAAAAAATATCATTATTAACTACATTCAGACATGTGATCATCAACCTGCCTCTGGATGTCACTGTTCTGTGAGAGCTGAAAACATTTTAGGGAAGAAAAAGGTGAAAAAAACCAGAAGACTGAAAAAAAACCCCACCGATTTTCTACAGACTTAAGATGTAGAACATTCTAAACTCTCAGATTAAAAAGTATTTGTTACATTCTTCCTTTTTGTTCCAGTTCCAGAAAGGCTCTGTTTAGAGGGTGGATATCTGAAAAGAGCTCTGGAAATTGCCTGCATAAAGCCAAGCAAACAGCTGCACTGTAAAAACATTCCTCAGGAATTTCACAGACATTATCTGAAAGAGATGGCACAGAAAAGAGCAAGTGGATTTTCCATTATTCCAATGAATTTACTGTGTTCTGATGGACTGTTGTGATAAGGAAAGGGGGCACAAATCAATTTGGGTTTTATATTCCATTTAATTGCATATACATCGTAGTGTGTTGGGGCTTTGTGTGCAATCTGTGAGCTGTCATCGGCACAATAAAGATGCTTGTATCACTTGCACCACCACAACCAATTTCATATATCTTTGCATTGGGGAATCAGAACAGAATTCTTGGTTGAACCTAGGCTTGAATCAAGATCCACTAAAGCCTTTTTTTTTTAGTGTGCCAGAATGAAACGGCTTGAAGCGGGCAGAATTTTTCCCATAATACTTCTCTTGTTAATGCAGAGATGAGGTAAATATACTGCACCAGAGCAGAATAAATTTTACAGTACTCCAGGCTTGCCTGCCACTCTAGATGTGCTTTGTTTTACTCTCCAGGAAGCAAAGCAATGCAGAATCTCCAGTTTTCCAGCGGGGGATCTGGCAGCCATCTGCACAGCTCCAGAGCAGAATGTGACTCATCCATGAGAGATCCATAATTCAGGAGAAGTTCCAGGCTTGTTCCGTTCTCTTGTGTAAGAGGTGAAAAGCTGTGTCAGCAACAGGGGCTGCTCAGTGGATTGAGCTCCCTGTAAAGGGACATTTTGGAGGGGATGTGGGTCCTTAGGTGTGGATCCCAACAGTGCTAGTTAATTGCAGCCCAGCAGCACGCAGGGCTCGGCTCCAGGGGGTATCAGGCTGCCTAAAGAATTGCCATCCTTTGCTGAAAGCTATTCCTAGAGCACTCCTTCCCATCTCTGTGTTCGAGGTGTAAGTGCCCCAGGAGGTTTCGGGTGTTTTATGGTTTTGTGGAGCCAAGGTTCAACATTAATGCTGCAGATCACTGAAAATTTAAAAGGAAATTTCAGAGGAAGGCAGTGATAAGAATCATACTGTCTGTTCCTAGACACTCTCTTAGGTGTCTCAACAGGATAAAATGCAGAGTAGAGTGACTGTGTTCCAAAAATATGAGCTGTTTATACCTGGTAAAAGATGTAGTGAATGCAAAAAAGCCACAGACGGGAGTTCTGGGAAGCCTCCACTTGGGGCATGAGAGAGGTAGGGACAGGGAGTATTGTCACTCAGACAACTGCTGCAGCTTCCAGAAGGAGCTTTAGCCCTCACTGACACCAGCTCCCACCACGGCTTCCACCACTGCAGCTGAGGTGAGGTAGCTGCAATTATTTGGCTGTTGTCATCCCATAGTCTCATAATTCCTATTTTAAACCGACATTTCATGTTCCAACTACTGAGAACATAATTTTCTAACTCTCATCAGCTCACAAATCTTCTACAGTAGAAGAACCTTCCCTTAAATTCCACCATGGCAGTACTCTAAAATATCCCTGGGTGACTGATTTTGTCAAGTCTAATCATCTCGGATAAGACAGCTGAGATTTCAATTTGCTCAGGCGTGAGCTCTCACCACTCCAGAAGACTATTTATAAGGGCATTGTGTTGACTGCAAAGGCTTGGTGATTAAATCACCTTTTTCAAGACAATTCTCAACTTTGCCAGGGAGACTCTCTAATCAGTGACCTGTATAATTACTTTTCCATGTAGACTGAATTTGAGAACTGTTCATTAAGGCTCCGAATACACGGATATCAGTGTTTAAATACCCACAATCATAAATATTGCCAGGAGAAAAATTTCCCAATAGGTTTTGGTTGGATACAGTGGGGTAAAAGATAAAGAAATATAAAGACGTTAGAAGAATCCTCTGCAACGGAGAGGGAAAATTAGTGGGGCTTGTTGCAGTGCTTGATTTCTACTGGGTACTTAGAGGTGATGACAAATGAGTGACACCCAAACGAGTGCTCTGATCACTGGAACGTTGGTTATTCTTGCTTCAGTGTTTTCCAAGGAAAGGAAAATTCTGTAACAAGCATAACCTACAGAAAGCAGAATACTAAAATAATTCCAGGACAAAAATATATAGATATAAGAAAGTCAATGACAAAAAAATCTAAAGCCTCCAAGTCAGTTTTTTTCTCCTTAGACAGATAATTTCAATTTCAGCTCCCTTTGCTGAGCCCTGGAGACAGAATGGTCAATGTGAGAGGCCAAAGCGACAGGCCACAGCACTCTGCCTTTCATTTTAGGTCACTGCTTCTGAAAAACCAAACACATTCTTATGTCAATAGGAAATAGCAGAAAAATGGTAAAAGCTTTATGAGAGATGTGTCTCTTTTAAGTTTTTTTTTTTTTTTCTAACTTAGTATCTCAGTAAAAGAAAGAGCAACTACACAAAAAACTATAAACTTCTCCGCTCTGCTAAAACACCTGATGATTACATTTGTCCATTTTTATCACCCAAATAACTCATTCACCCCTGGGGCCAGTATTCATTTTTATCTGTACCTAAATAAGATTTTAATTTGAGAAATAAAAGCCTCTACCTTGGACTGCTCATGCTGTGCAAGATTATCAACTGCTAATGGTTTTTTTTAATGCAGTGGGGACCTCACCCCATATATTACTTGATGCTCAGTCTGAGACCATTTGCATGTTTGATGTGGTCTCCAGATTAAATTATGGGACTTCCAGCACTCCAAATGTTCTAATATTCCTCGTTTCAAAGGTATTGGAACAAAGCACACAGAGAGCACGTTCCCAAGGGATAAAAACACATTAGCCCTGGTCACAAAAGCAGCAGAGAAAGGAGTGTGTAGCCAAGCTGATGAACTGCACCTTCAAGTTCTCTACACAAGCTCAGGGATATCATCATTACATGCTAAAAATACCCCCAGCAACCGGCCTGACGCAGGTTGAAGCTTGAGAAGCTTCAGCAGAACCATTATTTAAGCTTATTGGCTTGGTCTTCCAGCTTTTATGTGTACAAATTAATAACACAATGCCATCGAGCGCAGTTCTAATATGCCTTGCAATTACGGTACCAAGCACTAATTATGCTGTTATTGCTCATTTTTATGATGAGAATTTCACTTTTTTTTTTTTTTTTTTTTT
>VZTI01002729.1:2535709-2622104 GCA_013397865.1 Struthidea cinerea
TAGAATATTTTTTTTTTTTTTTTTTTTTTTTTTTTTTTTTAGTTCATGGGAATAGGAGGAAACCTCACAGAAAACCATGGTTGTAAATTTTAATTGCTGAGCCTTAATCACAAAAAATAGTGAGAGAGGGAATTAGTCAAATACAGAGGAGCAGAAAAAAATTACTTATATCTGTGAAGTTTGCCATAATGACACCTGGGACTGTCAAGACTGGCAGTTGAGGACTCTACAGGATGAAACTTTGAAAAATATGTACATTATTTAACTTGAGCTAAGCTTAACAAATTTTCTGTGCTTTCAATTCTCAATGCTGAAGTCTTTGCAGCAGGTTGTAAAAGAATAATCCTTCCCCCCCCCAACAGGGTAAAATTTTAATGGTGAAAGCTCGCACTCCATTTATTTAATGGATAATATAGGAAAATCAGAATCAGTTCCATAAAGAATCAGTCCCAACTATCAAACATGGGTTTTATCAGATAATATTGGCCTAAATACGACATTCAAAATGGGAAGTAAATGAGATATTTTGGTACTCATAGAAGAAAAAAATATTTATACAAGAAATGGTTTAATTTGCTAGAGTTTTAATTCATTTGATAACACTTTATAAAAACATTTTTATTTTTTCTATTTTTAATTTAGTGAGCTACTTTCTGTGAACACCAAAAGCTGAATTTAATTGTAGGTACAGAAATGTAGGTCTGCACCCACTATTTCTATGCAGCATATATCACCTCATCCTTGTCTCTTCATCCTTTTTCCTTGCTATAAGTGGACTATACCAAAATTCATTTTAGAACCATGCACGATTCTGAGCAATATTTTTAAGCCCTAACAGCTGACAAGAGTAACTGAACTTCATTTTTTCACATATTCTAAAAATGCCAGAGAAATATTAATTGAAAGAGCATTTCCTGCAAACTATCAATTTCCTTTTTCTCACAAGGATATTTTTTAGGAGCACCCTCCTTGGTACTTTTGAAAATTTCACATTTCCAAGGAATTCTTTAATTCAGAGCAGATTGCAAACTTCAAGAGGAAAAAAATCCAACAACAACAAAAACCAATGAAGAAACTCCACAGTAAAGATAAGGAGGAAGCAATAAAGCAGAGCCAAAAAGGTGTCAAGTCAAGCACTGTAGAAATTACTGACGTTCCTGTGAGAGAGAAGTTCTCCAGATGTTTGCACCGAAGGCAGTGCAGGACTTTTTAGATGCATTTTCTGCTCATTCAAGAGCAGCAATCCAGCGTTTCCCCGTTTCCCAGGAGTGCTGCTCCACGAGCAGAGCTCCCAGCTCAGGACACAAACGTCGCTGTCTGCACTCCCTCAGGCTTCCTTCCTCCCTCCCCGCACAGCACATCACCTTCAGAACTTCCAACCATTCCCCGCCTCATCAAACCTCTTGTCAAGCCTCGTAAGTCTCACCAGAAGTAAACTGCTTCCTTAGTACTCATTCAGCCTTTACTGCATCATCGGTTTTTTTCCTTTTCTTTAATGACCTGAATTTGGAGACACAAGAAGTCTTGCTACTGTAGCAGACTTTGTCTCGCTAGTACTTTTTATAGGTAAGGCGTGATTAACAGCTGGAACAGTTCTACATAAAACTGCTAAAAGATTGCAACCAAATATTAGTATTATAACCACGATATTCAGGACAAAAATGCCTTAAGGGATTTTTTTAGTTAATTGCTTCACAGAATGCCTGGATTTTTTTTTTTAATGTTTCTGTAAAAGAAAAATAAAAAGGCTTATGCAGCCAAATGTTTTTCACTATTAAGATCATAAAGAGGTATGTTGGTTTTATTAGTAGAATCATAGAATGGGTTGGAAGGGACCTTAAAATTCATCTCATTCCATCCATGCCATGGGCAGGGACACCTCCCACCAACCTGGCCTTGGACACTTCCAGGGATCCAAGGGCAGCCACAGCTTCTCTGGGAGCCTGTGCCAGGGCCTCCCCACCCAGTGAAGTTTGGTCCCTTTCAAAAATTAGAAAATACTGAAGTTTTCATTCAATTTCTTTTTATTATCCTACAGTATGTAAATAGAGGGGATATTTACCACTTCCTTGTCCTGTCAAACATTCTCCACATGAAAAACAGATACAAAAGGGACAACCTGGGAGGTCAGAGACGAGACAACAGCACTTGCTGGTAAAGCCTGAGCTGCAAATCTTTATCTGGGCTGCTGCTGGGTAGAGTTTCTCCTGTGTATCTGGAACACTTTACTCTTCCTTACTGTATTTCCTATGCAAATATTCATTACAAGGGCTTCACTGCAAGAAGTCACTGAGGCTGAAGTCTCGTGTCCCTTGAAGACACTACAATCTATTACACACAATCTTTTGTAATGCTTAAAGTTTACTCATGAGGCAAAGTCTTGACGTGAGCTGGTACACAACCCTAAAATGAAATCTATTTTCAGCTGCTCAGATGAGGGATGAATTGAAATCCAGATGTACTAAAGTGCAGCTGAAGTTTGCAAGAAAAATGGACGAAGATTTTTTTCATTCATTCCTAGATAATTTCCAGATATTTCTAACCCAACTCAACTCTATTTTTCTTTACCTTTAGCCCACAAGAATACTGTATAATAATAAAAAAGATATTATTAAGCTAGAGTAGGATCTACTTTGAGCTTTTATTTAACCTTCTGCATTTCTTCTGCTTCTTCATTGTACAAATTTAGGAGTAAGCCAAAAGCTTAGTTTTAAAGTTGTTAGCCTCATAATTCTATACCACAGCATGACAGAAATCACACAAAGATCAGAAGAAAACCTCAAAAGAACTGATCTGGAGGAACAGAGGTTCCAACCTGGCAGTATTTTACATTACAAGACAGGACATTAATAATTTGTCACAGGTGAAGTGCAGGTGAAGAATTCAGGTTGGAGGGTTAATAACATCATTTCCACACCAGGTTAGCCAGCTTCAGCTGGGCTTGTGCAGCCATGAGAGGTCAAGTATTTTAGTTCTTACAAACAGTGAAACACCCCGCCAAACGCTGCTCTTTCCTCCTCCGCATGGGAAATCACAACAGAAAGGGTGAAGGAATTCTCATGGATAATCGGGATATTGTGAAAATACCAAGTTGTATCAAATATTTCCCCTTCTCTTTTCTCACAGCCATTACACGTTAGAGCAAAGGCCTTTGCATTTAAAGACGTATTTCCTTGTATCACAAGTTATTAGGAAAAATACAATCTGCCCTGTTCTTCATCTTTCAAGGGATCCAGAGAAGGTCTGGAAACATTTTGGAATGCTGTTGTTGTAAAAGAGGCCACAAAGGGACACCTTCCACATGCAGAAACTGATTCCACTGCAATGTGGGGGTGTGACACCTTTCCTTTAAACTGAGAGGGACAAGACTTTGAGAACTGGGTTTAGTTTTGGCATTCTTGTGTATAATAGATATACAAGGTATTCTATATATTCTTGTGTAGAATGCCAGCTCTCTTCGGGGGCCAGTCCTTCTGAGCCTGTGGGAAAGGCAACCACACACCTCACCTCGTGTCTAAGCTCTGCCAAAAACCATCACCTGAATCCTCCTCTGGCTGTGCTGCAGCCCTCCCACCCGAAGGACAGGAGCAACACTAACTAATTCACTGTGCAAAATGCCACATTACCAAATTACTACATCAAAATCTCAAAATCTAATCCAGCTCATCTCAGGGCTAACTTGTGTATTACTGCTTTTATTACTGATGATTGAAGCAGGTGGGGTCAAATTGGGAAATATTCTCTCTTCCTTCTCTGTAGACAGCATGGAGTTTTAGCTCCTAATAATTTCCAGATATTTATATTGCATTAAAAAATAATTAAAAAAAAATTTTAAAAAAATTTTAAAAGCATGCAATAAGTGCCTGGGCTTCAATGGACCACAACAAAATTTCAAGCTCTATGAATCTCAGCACCGTTTCTACCTACTTTAATTCAAAATGATTTTATTGGGTCAGTGGAATTCCAGTCATTTACATCAACTGTAAAATGCTGGGCGACAAAACTGGGGAAGAGCTGTAAAGACCTTCAGGCCAGGAGCTGGACTTCTATGATCCTTGTGGGTCCCTTGCAGCTCGGGATATTCTAAGTAAGCAGGCACAGCAAGCCAAACATGTTACACGGCCTCACTGCATTTTGACAAGAAAAAGGCGAAGTTCAGTCGTTTTAACATTCTTACTCTGTCTCTACTAAGCAACTGGGGTGAAATTATGTGATGGATCGCGTGAGAAATTGTTGGATAAAAAAACCTAAACTGGAATAATCCCTTTCCATCACCTTTATTCTAGCATGGCCCAGGGAGGACCAACACGAGGTGAAGTGCTGGATATGAAAAGTGGGGCATCTGTAAAATAGTTCTTCCATCAAAATAAGCAAGCGCTGTTGTTTTGCTGAACAACTCCAGCAGTCGTGGTGGCTTTTCCTGTTATCTGATACCATAGCAACAATAATCCATTTCAAGACACGTAGTAAGGTAATATATTATCATGGCAGCTGCGTTAGACTGCCTCTCCTGTGTTGTGCTCTTGACTTTACACAACAATGTTAAGATGTTTTTTAACCAAGTTTTCAAGTTGAAAATAACATGGTGTCAAAATATTTTCTCCGAACCAATCAGCACTATTGAAAAACATCACTGAGCTTTGCATTTCCATGACAACTCATCTCAAATGTTACAAAGCTGCACCAAATTTCCTTACAAAGAAGGGTTCTTACAAGAAAAATACCTTACAAACCTACAAATGTTTTGTATGTTCACGACAAAACCGTAGTGGTGATGTTTAGGTTTTCCAGATATACGTTTCTGATGGGAACTTTTCACACATGGCAGGGGCAATTTCTCTGCCCAAACAAAATGTAGATTCAGCTATGAGTTGTTGATTACAAAGTAGATGAAAAAATTACAAACACAAGTATGTGAAAATTGAAAAATTATTTCCACCAAACAGAGCAGGGGCAATTTTGGCCTGAACTGACAACTATGCAATTAAAATGTAAAAAAAAAAAAAAAAAAAACCCCAAATAAAAAAAACCCCAAAACCAAACCTTCTATAGTTTCTCTGTATTTTTCCCCTGGAGAACCACCATCAACAGCTGAGAAACTCAAAATCCTTTCTTCTTCTAAAAATAGCTCATCTTGTGATTCCAATGATTTGTGTTTAAGGAAAATAATCCCCTTAATATATTGGCAGAGATCTCTTATCAAACACAGTCTGCTATGGGATTAACAATTTATTATCAAATCTAAAATCACGCAGATTAGTGACACAGTGTGATTAATGAAATAAACATCACAAAGTATTATAAACCTAGAACTAAATTTCTTTTGCAGTGGATTTTCAGGTAACCAATTAAAATTTGCAATCCATTTACAATGGATTACTGTGTACTTTAAGGAGGTTTTTTTATTAACAGTTGGATGGGGGAAAAATATTGGCTTTCCAGTGCTGCTTCACCTGCCCTGTCCCTGTTGCAAACTCTTAAAGCACAGAGTAAAATGATAATGACAACGCCTAAATTAGGTATCCTTTGACAATTAACTCAAACTCCTAATAGAGCAGCACTGCCCTTTTCCAGTATCTCTGCTACCCGCACGGTCAGAGACTGTGGGAAGTACAAAAGGAATCAGAAAAACCTGTATGGAATGAAGTGGAAAGTCAAGGATTTAAAATAATAATTAACTTCTACATGGTTATAGAATATTCTTCTAACTCACCTTTCCACAGATGTGACTTCCTTTTGATTAAAAAAAAGAATTTTGATGTCGCTGACAAATGGGTTCAAAGTCGGACAAAAGCTGAGTTTTAATTGGTTGACATAACCCAAGCAGGTACTTCATTACAATATGGAGATCAAATCAAAAATAGATGTCAAAGAGTTGCTACGTATTTGATTCTTTATTAATAGACTTTATTGAATCTGTCATTTTTGTGACCTCCGCTATAAACATTAAAGAAGAATATTTTTCATTACTGAAATAGAATAAGAAAACTCTGAATTTGTGAGCTTTATCCAGGGATTCATTTCATGAGTGGTATTGCTTGGAGTACAGCAATCAATCTTTCAGAGAGTGCCTCTAGAAAGTGATGGTTACATTTCTCCCTGGCTAAGGAGGAAATTCTGGGAAAAACTGCTGGAAACCCTGCTAACAATCCCAAATGATTTCTGTGTAAATCATTAAATGAAGAGAGAGTCCCAAACCATCACATTTTCAAGTGATTTGTCTGCCTGGTTGACAAGCTCCAGCAAAAGACAATTCTATGGCACAGCATAGGATTCCATGAAGCCCACTGTGATCAATCTAAATAAAGTATGAAATGTAAAATGCTTCTCTGCATTGATTTCACTACATCTGGCAAAAATCATTCCAGCCTCCTGGACTGACTCTTAAAATTACAGCACACATCTTTCAGAGCGACATGTCTGTACGGCCAAACGAGTTCTGGCACAAAGCACTTGTTATTAAGCATCTTTCAGAAGGTGACATTAAACCCTCCTAAAAAATGACCACATCAGACAGATTCAGGTTCAATCTGGGTGATAAAAAATAGCAACAACCCCCACAGAGAAAGAGGAATTCTGAGGAAATAACATTGTTTTCTAAGGATGAAAGGAAGAATGTGCTATTGTACCTTGGCTTGACATTACCTTGACTGCTGAACTGGCCCCTCTCACACATGAGCACCAGCTACTCGCTCTTGGAAAAACTCTGATGAGCTTATTAAGAAATGGTATTAATTTCCTTCTGTTTAAGACTTATGGTCCGCAAACAGTTCATTATTTAACAAGTAATTAACCTCCAAAGCAGTGAGTTAGCTCACTATCACCAGTGTGCTCCACAGATGGAAGAAACGGAAAGAAACTCGAGCCCACTTTTTCACACAATGGCAGCACCCCAGAACAGTGAACTTCAGTACTCCCAAAGCTGACAGAACTGCAGTGGCAACAACATGAAAGTTTTGTCTTCTCTCCTGACTCTTGCCCAAGCCCAATGACCACAGCTGTTCATTGGTGAGATGCAAAAGCAACCACGTCCCCTCCTACACACAAGGAGTCAGCCAAGTGTCAACAACAACCTTTCAGGAGGATCTCCTGTGTCACACACATAGTATGACACAGTTTCCATTTTGGGGTTTGAAAGGATAGCCAATAACTTCTAAAGAATATTTTAAGAAATCAGAATAATTTGGGATTTAAAAAAGAAAACAAACAAAACATCTCTGCTACTGCAGCAAGCTTTTAATTCCAGAAGTCTATCACAAGTTTAAAAAAAAAAAAAAAAGAGAGAAATTTTCTGATCCCTCCCGACATTTAAGATTCTTTTGGGGCATTTTCTTTTCCTGAGAGTTGAGCTAAAGTTTCCCCAGGATGTTTCAGTCCGTTAATTCGTTTTACCAGGTTAATGATTTCAACAACAAAAATGTCATCCTCCTGAACCTCCTATGGCACCATGGCACCTACTCCCTGCCTGTGCTGCCAAGAACAAATGTGGTGTTGGGTTTATTAATGCTACCTGAAGCAATCTGTTGGCCTCACTGCCTCCAGCAAGTGGGCATGCCAAATCCACAAGAGTAATAATTATTTTAATGTATTCTCTTGTTTGGATCTCCATTTCTGAAGCTGCCTCCCCTCAAAATCTAATAGAATAATTTAACTCCCTTACTAGCTGAATACTATAAAAAGAAATAAAATTAATTAAACTTAGACCAATTCCTACAGTTCTTTCTCAACTTTTTCAGCAAGATACAGAAGCAAACAACAAACTTTATTAAACCTCTTTTAAATGCAGGTCATTAAACCACTTCATTCCTCAAATGACTTAGCCCCATCTGTACCCTTGCCAAGCCACTAAGACAAATTAAAGAGGGAGGTCCACGTTTTCTAGGAGACACTTTAATATATTTTCATGTTTGTCCTACACAAGACTTTTACCACCTTCTCACAATTACTCTTTGGGAGAATGCAGGAGCAGAAGGAAGGGCTGGGATTTGGTTGTTGTTTTGTTTTTTTTTTCCTCCACAAACAGCACTGCAAAATTTTTTCATCAGTTTGGCCAGACGGTCTGGTCTCTACCCACCAGTATCTAGGATTATATTTCTAATATAATAATTAATTTCCAGATTTACAACCATACAGGCATAAAATATAAAGCCAGATGCCCTCTTAAAAATTTTATCCAGGGTTGCATTCACTGCTGCCTGCTGTCTAGGTTTCTGCAAAGAGCTTGGAAGGAAAACCCACCCCAGAGCCTGCCCAATGCCATCACCTCAGAGCTGCCTCTCAAACTTTTGGAGCACAGATGGAATTCTGCAGAGACGTGGAAGCACACATGGAATAAGCTGAAATGAGCTTAATGCAGACACAAATGTTTGGCAGTGTAAGATAATGACTGTGTAGCTTTTTGTGCAAATTAAGCACTTCTCAGGGTTGATTAGGGCTGCGTTTGTAGAGAATTCACAAAGACATTCATGAATAAAAATCACTTGCTGGACTTTGGTCTAGGCTAATCACTGGCTCTCTGGAGAAACAACAGCAGAGGCAGGAAAACTTCTGCAATATCATATGTTAAGCATCTTCAACATTTTAAACTCAAAATATTCTTAATCCCAAGTGCAGAATCAGACCCACGCTAAAGCCACTCCTCTTCTGCCTTTCTCAGGCCCTCAAATGCGGCCAAGAAATTGAGAGAAAACAGCTTCAATTAGAACAATTTTTATAGGTGGGTTATAAATCCCTGAAACCAGGAGTTTATAATCACAACACTGACACAACTGTGACACAGCTCCACGAAGATAAATCAGTCGCTCGTCCCATAAGTCACGTTCTATAAATCAGAAATTTGGGATGTAGATCTCAGCACTTATTCATAAATCAGCAAAGCTGATCAACACTAGGAATAGTATTTTGGCAGTAAATAACATTTGGCAAAGATAATCCCCTGTGTTAGTTTGCCTAAAGTGTTTTAAAGGTTGTATTTTGGGGGTCCTCCGCATGGGGCCCCTAAACCAGAGCACCTGGTGGCTGTGCAGCCCCAGGATCCCAGCAGCCTCCCTGCAGTGGGGGAGAGCTCTGCCTGCCCAGGGGAGGGTTGTAAGGATGGTTCTGTTGCTGATATTGGTGCCACACTTAGTACCCAAAATAAACATCTGAAAACTGGGTTAATCCCCCAGTTTCCACACGTTCTGCAGGTCCCCTCCAAAATCCAGGGCTCTGCTGAACAGACAGGTACAGGATATACAGGCATGGGGTGGATAAAGCACTGCATGTAATAGGAAAAAGCAACGAGGCTGAAAGAGAGAAGGTTTGTGTTCCTGGGTTTGTCTCATTTGTTACCACCCAGCCCAGTGCAGCCTCATCTCTGCAGTAAAAACTGCAATTTTCAACTGCATGTCAAAATTTTCTTTAAAAGGAAGGACATAGAACGACTGCAAGAAGAATTCTGGCTTATTTTCTGGTTTTCCTGTGCAAATTTGACAGTGGTTTTCTTTAAAACAAACAAACGTAAAAAAAAAATTCCCTGAGCAATTGAGTTTCTGACTTGTAAACCCTTTCCTCAGCATAGAGAGAATGGCACTTTCTAGAGAACACTTCTTCCCAGTACACACACTTAATGTGACGTGTGTTTCTGAGTGAAAGCTGTTTATCTCTTCAGTGCAATCAGTAAACAAACATATGCACATGTTCATTTAGAGCATTTTAATAATGTTCTGTGTTTACTGAACTCAGAAAGGGTCATCTGGGTTCAAGCTTAACTTCTTTTCCCTCCAGCCTTGAAAAATGAGGGAAAAGCTATTTGTTTTCTCTTGCTAAATGTTCAAGAAATTATTACTGAAAAATACCTCTCAGCCTCAATAAATAGAAAATGCAGAATGAAATAAGTTTCTTTCCTCAGTAGAATTATTTATTGCCTCTAATACAAACCAGGGCGATCACTGAGAGCGGGACTAACTGTGCTCACCTTCCTAAACTACACTCATATCTACAGTTTCTCTGGGTGTGACATGGAGATTTCTCCTGTGGAAATGTGTCACTTCCAAAAGACCTGATGCCACTGGAGGAAATGATGCACCAGAAGAAATATTTTCTGCTTTTAACACCACTGTTCCTCCAGTGTAAAGCGACGGCACACATGGGCTGAGGGGATAAGGGAACAAAGTCACAAACGCAACTCATCTTCTCTCCATCTACCTGCAACTCTGGTGGCTATGCTGAGGAAAGAAACTAATGGCATTAGAAACACCCCTCCAGCTCTCCCAGGAGCCCTGCACACGCAGGGTGGGATTCCAGGAATGACAAAATGTTTGCCCTTGAAGCGCACACTCCAACCACGCCTGCCACCGCCTCTCGCAGGGCACTGCAGGGGGAGCTGAAGGAGCCAATAAAGGGCAGGGGGCATCTGTGGAGACATTAATCTCAATAACGTGGCCACGTGCAGTCAACCCACAGCTGGGCAGGGCTGGCAGATTCCTTTTGCTCCAATACCTTCTTCAGAGGCTCAAGGACGTATTGGCCATAATATCTCCCAGCAGTTACCAGAAATGAGGAATTTGGACAGTGTGCTGCAGCTCCCTGCCCCAAACCACTGTAGGTTCACACTCTGGAGGCTGGAGAATAATATTTCTGTGGCATCATGGACTACGAATTACAGGACTGGTTTAACCAGAAAATTAATGCACTAAATAGATAAAGATAAATTAAGTAGAATATCATGTAGAGTCCTTGTGTAATTACAAGTTCAGATAGCAAGAACTGATATGAAGTCCCCAGTTAAACAGCATTTGCATAATGGATTTTTCAGTAGTGAGCTAACTTAGTAAGTTCTGTTAACAAAAAAATAAAAAATTCCTTTTGGTTTCTTTTTCCTAGTAATATTCAGAAATGTGAATGAGATTCTAGTATTTGGGATGTGTTTATAAGAACAGTTTTACACAGCATGAATCATGCTTGAATGATTCTACCTTCATAAACAACTGAAAAAGGGAGTCATAAATGGAAATATTAGGTAAATTTGGTGTAAAACTCATTATATTTTACTGAAGTAATTAAAGTTTGTCATCCCAGTAATCAACTTCAATCACAAAGTTTGTGATTTAACAGGTGCCTATTCATTGAAAAGAAATATTTATTTTCTTTACTTTGCTGGAATGTCTTCCAGGTGCACATTACTTTATGGAGACGGAGAGATGTGGAAGAGAAGCAAGCCCTGTAGCCAACAAAATCTTAATAGGTCAGGTTAATACAAAATTTTAAGGTGAGTTATGTTCAGGTCTTTGAAACACGTAGAATTATTTTGAAAGGTTATTAAAATCCCCACCCAAAAGTACACGTTAAAGGATTCACACAGTCTGACAAACAGCAAAAAAAGTATTGCTGAGAATAACCTTTAATTCCAAAGGGAATTTCTATCTGTGCAAAAGAAACCACGTCTTTAATAGTTATTTGTTAATAATTATGTCCAGACTTGTGAAGGATTTTCATGCCATGATTTAATGTAAACTATTTCTGCCACAGAGGTATTTCCAAAGAATTTATCCAGGATTCTTGGCCAGTCTCTTGTAATTGAAAGGGTTATAAAACTGTTTCTGAAGTACAGCTGGCAACTATCAAATGTAACTGTGAACAGGCCAGATATTTCCTTTTCAAGCTCATTTCTCTGACGAAGATGGGATTGCTCCAGTGCGTGGCACCTTTTATACTCCAGAGGGAATTTTTAAATGCAGGTGGAAGTGAATGAAAGTTTGCATGTGTGTGAATGACAGAGTAAGGGGACAATAAAAATGTAAACCCTCTGTCATCAAGGTGTTAGCTTTACTTGAACTCACTTTTTTTTTTCTGAGTTGTTCCTCTAGTTGATTAAAGAAATTAAATACAACTTCTGGAGGAAAGCAAAATAAAGCATAGAGCATCTAGAGTTTTCTGGAAATCAGATATTCGCTTTTTTCCCCCCCATCTCTCCATGGCTTTGCTCTGAAGGATACATAACCCTCCTGAAATATAATCCACAAAAACAGATAAGAATTGGTGAGATCCATTCTGAAAGTTCAATACTAAATTATAAATACAACTCTGAGGCAGATGCAACTCCTTTGAATGTAAAGTGGGATAGATAAACATTGGTAAATGTTATGTATTTCAAAACACACAAAGTTTAATCAAATTAAAGCTCTGTTTCACATTCTTTGGCTTTTCTTCCAAGGAAATGTTCCTATTCTAACTAGCTGTATATTTATTTTAATATACAACACTGCAAAATATCATCTTACTTCTTTTATTTGCCTGAAGGAAATTCATTTCAAGTATGAAACTTTTACACAATATTTACTGTTCAAGTATTGCAGCTTTTATTAAATGGGGGCAGACAGGATGCCAAGGGATTTAAAGAGAGAATTAATAACAACCATCACCAATTTAGGCTTATACACTATATTGCAAAAGCAAGAATGAGGATAGGAAACCATGGATAATCCAGTTGATACTAAACATTTTGAACCTATTAACTGTATTTGAACAAAACATTTTTAAAAAGAAGGCTACATAGCTAAAATAAGACACATAATCCATCAGAGATGGCATAGAAAATTAAACTTTTCCTTTTTAATTTGTGGAAATTTGCAATAGCAGTGTATAGATTTACCTTCCTCATCTTCACAGGGTCTACACTGATTTCAGTGAGATCACAAGTGAAAGGACAACTGTAACGCACAGAAGCTCAAAAACCAGATTTCAAATAAATCTCATGAAGTAAGAACACTGAAACAAAACCAGGGCCAGGGGATAGTTCAGGTTGAAAGGGACCCTGAGGAAACCACCCAGTCCAAGCTCGTGCTCAAAGCAGAGCCACGGTCAGATCCAGTTGCTCAGAGTTTATCCATTCCTGGTTTGAAACCTCCAAGAAAGGAGATGGCACAGCCTCTCTTGGCAGCTGCTCCCCTGTTTGATTGTACTCATCACAGGAGAGTTCTCCTTCAGCCCAGTCAGAGATGCAAGGACTGTAATAAGGGCATAAGAATTCTAAATTTCTGAAATAAAATGCAATGCATTTCAACTATTATGTTGAGACATGAGTTTGCTTTCATGTCACAATTTAATGCAGTCATCTGCTATTACAAACCTCTGCACAGAAAAGGTAAAGAGAAACCCCAAGTTATTGGAAATCCAGATCATTGAGGTCTTTCTTTCTCAGAAGTCAGGGTGCATACTCTCTTTTTAATTCAACATGTACATTCTGAGTTCAATACAAACTCTATTGACTTTATACAGTGACCATTTTGACTTAACTTATTCTTGTAGGGTTATCTGTAATATTTGTCAGTGTAGTACCTGACTGGTTTACAAATAATTGGTTAATTTGTCTTCAGATCACTCTTCAGAATTACCTATCGTATCATCCTCAAATATCTTAGATAAAACACCTTAAAATGATGAATCCTAACTCACTATGGAAGCCAAGAAAAATAGAGTGATTAAAATTTCCCCCCTTTTATTCTGTACAAGATTTGTCTTACGATGAAAAACTGGTTGAATCCCTTCAAGAACTTAAACCCAATCCTCTACAGCAGAGCCACTGCCATCAAAAGTCTTCAGTGTGAATTCTAAAGCCAGCAAAGATGCAAACCCATCACAGAGAGAGTCAGGGAATCTTCACAGCAAGTGGAGTTACAGCTCCTTTAAAGCAGCACATATGCACTTCTTAATTAGTATTAATAATAATTATGCATCTGTTCCCTGCTATTTATAATAGCAAAAATATAGCATAATATAATGCAAAAAATACACAGAGGAAATGCAAATATCCTTGCATTAAATAACGTAATGATTACTGCCATCACAAATCTGTACAACGTCAAAGAGAGCACTGAGGTAACTTTGTGTTAAAATTCTTTCTGGAAAAGATAAATCTTACGTATTGAAACCCAGAGCTGTGAGTTTTACGAGGAAGCTGTATAAAACTAACTACAATAAATGACAATGAACTATATTAATTTTTAATGGTTCAAATGACCGTTAGCTGGAATTATGTTTGAAGCATTAATGAAGGCATAAAAGACACCCCGAGCTAAGACACTCTTGCTTAGAAAGTTTAGTACGAGCTGCTCTGAGCTTATTTTGCAAAAGTTTGCAAAGCACTCCAACCTGTCATAGTCCTGGCACAAGATCTGTTATTTAAGGCCTCCAATCTGTAAAATCTCAATTCCTGCACTGGTTCAAGAATCTGTTTTTATTTTGTTAAAAGCAGGTTGCTCTCATCTTGCATAAAGCACACTGTCCTTCCCATTCATATTTAAAAAACTTAGAAAAATCTCAAGCTCTCCAATGAAAATCAGTGGATGTCCAGCCAAAAGAAGAACTGCAGCTTTTCTAAATTTGAGTTTCCACTGTTCCTCAAGGTTTTCCCAAATCCTTTGGTGCTCTCTATGGTTTCTATCCCTGCTCTCCTTAACCTGTTCCACAGACCCACAGCACAAACACATTATTTTTATGACTCCATTCTCTCACCATTCGCAGGACCCCACTGACTTTTTCTTCCATGGCACTGAATATAAACTTATCATCACTGTAAGTCTTTCAGAATAGGAATTACTCTCTAACAGCAAGAAGCCCACTAAAATGGGGAATATTGAGGAGGATAAAATTATCCTCACCTTGCTGCTCCATGGAGAGGCCAAGTTACAGCAGAAATATCACTTTTTACACAGAGGGATCACTGACCTTTCAAAGATCTGCACATTCTCTCATTTTTCCTTCCTCTTGATTAAATGGCAGGAAGGCTTTTTTTTTTTCCTTTTTTTAGTAAGCACCAAAAAAAAAAAGTATATATTAATGCATGAAAGCACATGAAAATGCAGTGAAAGCAGGTAGTCCCCTGTCATAATGTAGGGAGAAAGCCAGACCCAAAACAAACAAATACCCAGCACCAAACAGATCAGATTCTACCCAGCAACTAATAGTTCCCAGTACTGCAGAAAATTTAAAAAGTAAAATAATAAAGAATTGAGCAACACTCTGTGATCACCATCATAGGGACTGCAGGGTCACTTTTTGTTGAGCCAGTTGGTGATCCTCAGACCAAGAATTTTTCTATGTGTGAATGTAGTTCCCCATGCTGGGAAATTCTGCAGATATTCCCGTAATCAAAGATACCACCATTGAAATGACCAACAGGAATTATAAACCTTTTCTCTGACATTGTCATCCTCATTCCACAGCCCCACTTTGGGTTTGTGGCTTTTTTCCTTCCTAATTAGACTGAAAACAATTCAGTTAAAACTGATCTATTCTTCCAGCATCCCCATCGCAAAGTGTCTTCTTCTGGATTCTCAAGAAAAAATTTGAAACTTCAGGATGATCAGCCATTTCCCATTAAAAATGTCATTTTGCTCAGCATTTAGTTCCTTTCAAAAAGTTTCAGTGGCAAATTTCAAGCAAGTTAAAACAAACTGAGAACACAAATGAAGACAATCAGTGAAGATGGGTAGGTTTTTTTTTTCCATTAAAACTTTCTATAAATAACCTGTGTCAGTTTTGACCGCATCAGCACTAACAATCACATAAGAAATCTGTATTTCCACAGAAATACAAAATACAAGTCCTTTGCTTTTTCTGATTAAAATGTTCCAGGCAGCAGTCTTCACAAGCATAAACTTTCCTTCTTTGATGATCTCCCAGCCTACCACCGTGTACAGATGGCAGGTTATAATGGGGGGATCATATACTAATTTGAGACATTTCCAGCTCAGATCATGAATCAAAGTGCTGGCACTCTATAATGAGAGATCGATAGTGTTTTTGTAGAAAGACCCTATAGAATTCTATAAATAATGAGTGTTTAGTGGGACGTGCAAGCTGCAGAGAACAAATTACATTTTTCTGCAGAGGGGTCTTTGAAACCACACCTCAAATGTGATAAATGTAGTGCGATGGAAATACTACAAATGTTAAAACGCTGTGCAGCGTTATGTGTTCAGAAATTAGAAGCCAGTGCATTTACTTTCTTCTGTTTAATGGTTGAGCAATCCTTTCATCAAGACCTCTTCTCTTGTTACAGTAGCATGGTCATAGACAGCATTTCTCAAGGTCTTACAGATAGCAGCAAAATAAAATCAATTCTTTATTTCCAAAGGATCGGGGTATTTACCATACTTTTGGTTTGTTGTAACGCACTGCACGTGAAACAAGTAAATATCTTCGCCAACTCGTTACACCTTACTCCAAAGTAATGAGGTAATAGTCTTCAGCTAAGGCACCATCTGCGAGTCCCAGAAATAGCTTTAATTACTGAGCTGGACTTCCTGCTCTTCAGCAGGAGGGCGGGCACAGCACAGGCTCTCGGCCAGCTGGCGGCTGCAGCAGGGTGCTGGGCAGTGCCTCCAACACCAGGGACAGAGCTTGGACATCCTCCTCACTCCTAATCCGTGGGTTTCTGCCACCCCTGCAGTCGGGAGGTGTTTGGGGTGACCAGACAGAAACTGCAAAAATCTTGTCTTCCCTTCCACCTCACAGACCTCACCTCCCTTTTCTTCAACAAAACAACCAAGCCTTGACCTTGCTCTGATCCCTTTTCCCTCCTCTCACTAATGCAATATTCCAGCAAAGCAGAAGGGGACAGAAAGAACTCAGAAGAATTAGAGACAGAAGCAACAACTCAATTACTTCTTCACAGAGAGAAGCAGAAATTATTCATTAATCTTGAAACTATCCCTTAAATCATGAACACCATCAGAAGCCTGAGAGAACACCCAGGCTTACCCAGAACTAGAAAACAAAGTCTAAGCCTCCAACCTGGAAGCAATTCCTGGTTTAAGGATTTTTCCTTTAGTGTTTCCCACACAGACATCCCAACAATACCAGTAAGACTCACTCATATCTCTTCGATCTTGGTCCTGGCCCCAAAAACTTATGTATTCAAGCGGGAAAGGAACATGTGGGAAATAAAAGAGGTTTTGTACCATTTCAGCATTTGATTCAAAAACTGTCAGTTTTAAGCCTAAGAATTTCCTCTTATTCACTTCTCTACACTCTCTTTCTCTAGAAATGGAAATGTCTGTGGAAAGAGACAGGTCACTGGGCAATTACTGCCTGAGATCTGTCTCTCCCTCTCTGACTGTGCGTGCCTCTGCCCCTTGTGCAGGAGGAATCCCAGCCCCCATGAATCAGAGCCTTGGTAGCTGTGCACAAGTTAATACCACATCGCTGACCTCCACGACAGTCTTTACAGGCTCACGTTTTCAAGCAGCATTTGGAAAGAGCCTGATGTTTTCTTTGGGCGGAATTTTACTGGAGAGAGCTTCAGTGGGTTCTGTGAGACATGCAGGCTCGCTGGAGTTCCTTTGCAGAGGAGTGCTGTCACTCCAGGCTGCAGTGCCTTGCAATTTTAAACACTCAAGGAGGTTCAGAGTAAATAACGGGTGCCTTCCTATGCCACTGCAAATCAAGGCAAACAATGAATAAAAATAATGTTCTGCTTCGTCGAGGTGAAGTTCTTTATACTCTTCTAATCAGCTGTAACTCAAAAAAATATGGATGCAAAAACCAACTCTATGTCTAATGCCTCCAGAAGATTTAAGTGGGGAAAAGAACAGTGGTAACCAATAAACAAGATTTACCTGCTTGCTGTTTGGCAATGTTATTTAATGCACATCTGTGTTTAGAGGCAGGGAGGAACATGGCATCCTTTTCCTGGTTCTGTCAAGGTCATTGGAGCCATTATGCTCAGACAGTAGCGGCCCAAAGTCACACAGTTAGTGTAAAGTTATTGCAAGGCATTGATGCTAATTCATCTAAACTAACACCTATTCATTTTGATTTATTTCTGCAAGGGACTTAGTCAACTTGGAGGCTACAGTAAGTCAATAAATTTCATCAGCAGTTTTAATCTCTTGGCATGGACTGAAAAGATGAACTGACAAAACAGAGTCAGTAACGTGAAGGTGCTAAGCCAGTGTTACAAATCCACCCATCCCTACCTGGCTCAGATAAAAAGAGACACGTGCTCAGCTGAGCAGTTTTGAATTTTGGTATCTCTGCTTTGCTAGGCAGAGGAACTCATGGGACTTTCTACTCTCCTTAGGCTTCTGGAAACACAGCAAGCCAGATGCAGAATTCAGGAAGTTAATGAAGTTTAAAATCAACTAACTCTAGAATCAGTGGTTTATATCCATAGCTCTCTATGTATATTTAGAGAGGAAGGTAGAAGTATATGTAAGCACATATACTTAGCAATAAAAATATTTAAATGATTAGTTTTAGTTTGCTCATATCAAGTCCCAAGCTTTGCTTTTTTTCTTATAGCATAAATTAAATTTTACACAATAAAAAAAAAAACATTTACTTGGGAGTTTCTGGCCACATATTGGCAAATGCAGACTTCTTATTTTTCCTTTTTCACTTTGTTTTAACAATTGCTGTTTGCCAGTCCCAGGACTTCCAATCTAGGCACAAAAAGTCCCTTACTGTGAGTGGCCATGAGCTGAACACTCTGGTTACTTTGATAAGTATTTCGCTCAGTCATGGCTCAACCTGCTCAGTCCGTTTAGTTCAGGATCTGTGTTGAGGCCTCACATGATTCCACCACCAAACAGACAAACAATTATAATTTGTCAAGCTGGCAAAGTGCTCAGAGTTATTCTGTGATGATCATGAGACCAAAACATTTATGATATTCTCCTGTTGCAGCAAAGAAAATCAAAAGATTTCTTCCCAAGGTCCCAAATCCTTTGAATTCTGATTATTCAAATGAACTAGATTCTTCCATTGGCTAAACGACACAGATTTCTGCAAAGCTGCAGGTGAAATTGTAACAGAAAAATCCATAAAAGTTTCTAAAGTTAGATGGTGATAATTTCAACTGATGCAGTATTATAACGTTTATCTACGTGCTGTGACAGAAAAAAAAAATACTTTACTGTTCATTTACTGTTCATTAAGCACTGAGTGTCTATGAAAGGTTTTGATTAATAAAATACTAATGCTTAAGCAGGCACCACGTGGAAATGTTAGACAGCTTAATGGAAATGGGGACGAATCTTCCAGGAGATAATGCCTCTCTACTCATGATAGACAAATGCTGTTCTTTAGGACTGTCATCCCCAGCAAAACAGGAAATCACGTTTGTTTAGTGGGAAAGGAGTAGTAAAGGCCATAAGAAAGCAGCAGGGAGTGTCTTTATTAATGCTGCTGTTACCAGAACAGTACTCAAAAGAATTTGGGGAATTTGTTTCATTATGTCTGGGATAATCTAGTTTAGAAGAACATGCTCACAAGCACATGTGCACAGAAAAATACCATTACATATTTTTTTAACAGAAGCAACATGAACTAAATAATGCACAGGACATTCTTATCATTGTTATAACATCGATTTTGATATTAGGTATTATTTTTTCATTCTGGAGAGCCTGCAGGACAGAAGAACATAGGAAAGGGCAGAACGGAAATTAAACAGTTGTGCTGATGGGCAATAAAGTTCTATGTGGGGGACTAAAATTCCATTATTCCACAGAGCAAAAATGTTGCTTAACCTAAAAAATAACACCGGCCCCTGCATATCTCATCTCTTCAATACAACTCAGGTCTAAAAGACCTTCACATTCTGTCCTCAGTATGAGGGCCAGATCCTTTGACAGCTTAGAGCACTTTACATTAACTTTAATCACTTTGTACTACTAAGTACCTAAGTATTTCTAACCAACAGCAACCAAATTAAGAAACAAAAAATACATATTGAAAAACAAATTACTGAGATTGCTGATTCACTGTACCTGTTCCAAGTTACTAAGTTTGAGAAAGACACTTACAAATAAATGAAGGTTTACAAATTTTTGTAAAGATCAGGAGCTGTTGCACTCAGCACACAAATCTGGAATTACATCTCTACTCACCCCAGAGATATTTTATCAATTAAAGATATGAGACAAACATGTAAAGACATTTTAGTGTGTGGAAGGAATAGGTGTACAACACGCATGTGGCATCAGAAAAAGTTAATATACAGTAACTGCTATATTTAGACATTAAAAAATTATCTGCTTGGAGCAGGTAACTAACCCAGTAATTATACATACGTATTTAGGTTGGACATTTAGCTTTCAAGTTAATTACCAGCAAAAAAAAAAAAATTAACCTGGGGTGTCAGCAGGAAATTTAAGAAAAAGTATCTTGATGTGTTAGGAACTCAAAGCAGAGCAGGCTGCTTCAAGGCTCAGATCAATTTAATTTTTTAATCACTGTCTCACACATTCATTCTATTATTTATACTCCTAAAGTGTTCATCCCAGGGTACAGGTGGGATATATTTACCTAGGAAGGTTTGTGGTAAATAAATCACTGAGCAGTTTCTCTGCTCTAGTTGGGATGGTGCACAGCTCCCTGGGCTCTCACTGCTCAGGGTGAGCTGGCTGCACCACTACAGGTGCCACACATTCCAGGAAATTCCTTCAGCACCGGAGCTGTCTCTGAGCACACTCAAACTCGCTGAGCATTGCCTCCAAAGCTCCGGAAATTCAAATTTTTCATCTGTCTCTGAATCAGTTCCTGCAGTCCATAAATGTCCGTTTTACCTGGCTCTGTCTCACACAAGTAACACGGTCCCTCCACCCCTCGTACTCCAGGTCACTGTGGGACAGCTCCCTTCCTCCTCTTTGTTGGATACAGCATAAACTAATAAATTCTGGGGACATGAACGTTTCAACCCTGAGAGTTTGCTCCAATTCCTTTCTTTCCTATCTCTGTTTGGGAAAAGACAGCTGAGATCTATCTCACAGCCCCTTTCATTTTCCAAATGCATTAGGATTTGAAAACCAGGACATCAGATGTGACAATGAAGTAGAAAGGCAGGTTCATTAGAACTTTAACCCAAAACAACCTGCTAAAAGTGGCATCTCCTTTTAGTCCTGAAATTCCCATGTAATTTATCTATGCGGCAATCACCTCCTCCTCTCCTCTCTTCTCTCCCTGCTTGTATTCAGAATTCTTCAAATCACACTATTGTGGAGTGTATTTCAGATTCTCAAACGTGTTCTGAGAGGAGTTCTAGAAAACGAGAAAAGGATGAATGCTGAGAAGGGGCTTTTCCACAGTTTATCAAGAATAGATTTTCATGCAGATCATGATTATGATCTTTTCTTTATTTGCCACAGGAGTGGGAGATAAAAGACTTCTACCTCGTACAAGCACTCGCCCCCTCATCCATTAAAAAATAGTTTAAGCTTTTGTAACATCCTTTTCCTATGATTCTTTCTCTAAAATCTAACTTCTGAAGAAAAAAACTATGATATATTTATGGTTTAAACGTAGTACTTTTCATACAAAGTGTAAATAAAGGCTTGAAAATTGTATGATTTGCTCAGTTCAGCAAACAGAGATCAATCTAAAACGTGAATTAGGAATTCTAAGATTCTAATCTTCTTACAAAAATTTTTGATCTCCCAAAGGGAATGCAACTGAAAGCTTGAAGCAATTTGAAAATTAAGAGAGATAAATGTAGTTAATGAAGTCTAGAAAAAAAATTACTGCATCTTACGTTTTGTCATTCATTAATCATGTCAACTAAGTGAACCAAATGACTTTTTATTTGATATTAAAATAATTTTTTGTGCTAACGCAGGCCCATTGTAGGTGGTTATTTAGTTTCAAAGAGTTTACTGAACAACCAAGACCCAGACCGGTTGCAATGATGTGAACAGCTTCAGTATTTTACCTTCAAACAGCAGGAGTGTCCTAGTTTGGACAAATTTGGAGGAGAATACCCTCTGATAGAAGTCAGGTCACAACCACCCCTCCCCCCCCCAGGTTCGGGAAAAATTTTCCTCAAAGGAAAGTGAAAGAGATAACAAGCTATTTATTTAACAAACACACAGGTGGGGAATAATAATGCTAAATAATGAGATCCCTCTCTCTGTGGAGAGAAAACCTGAGAAGATTTCAGAGATCCTCTGTAGGTGTGGTCTCTCCCCTCCTCGGAGCTGGTCGGTGAGGGGCCACCCCCCCGGGCCTCCGGGGAAATTCTCCTGATGTGTTCAGATGTTGTTGAAACAGTCCAGAAGAGAAGAAAAGAGCAAAAAAACCCAAAAATCCTAGGAAAACGAAATTCAACCCTCCGTCTCTCGCTGGGAGAAAAAAGAGCTGAAAAAAAAACCAAGGGTACCGCAGAAACAGAGGAGCGTATCTCCATGTCCTTGAAACAACTGCTTTGAAAAGTTTGTTTTCTGTCCTTCTCAGGCTCCGTTTAAAGACACAGAAAAGATTGGTGGGCATAGGGTAGTGATAGGGGATACACATTATAAAGTCACCCCAAGACAAGGAGGGATCATCTTTCTCTGGAACCTGACTGCTACTCAAGAGTTCTTGCAGAATATGCTGCCAAGGTTTAAAACCTTTGATCTGTAAGCCCTTTAGGTACTGCCATTATGAAACAGGAGTCTCAGAAGTTTAAGATTTTTGCATCAAGTCCTGCTTAGTCCCTTTTACCCTTCCAAAGGCCTTCATGTAAATACAGACAGCTGTGCCTGACTGTGCCTTGCCAGGGCAGCACCAGCTCTGCAAATCCTCCTCTGGGGAGAAGGAGAACACAGAATAAAAGCTGAGGTGTTTTTTCACTGGCAATACTGGGAGGTTCTCCAGAGGAGAATGAGGGCCAGAACCCGAACAACTGATGCAGAGTGGAGAACCCACCAGCCCCTTCCCTCCGCACGAGTCCACACCACCCTCCAAACCAAAGACTGAAAGGCAAAAACATGGCCAGAGGCTCTTCAGCCATAATTCATCCTCCCAAGCCCTGTCACACCTGCCACTTAGAGCACTTTAAATTTAAAATTTCGTCTTTCAACAGATCCTTTATTGACGCTAGAGTGGCAGATCTGGATTCTGCACCCCTCCTACCACTGGTTCTGGGTCTGTTTGGGTTATTTTACGGGAAGGTGGTACATTGCAATTTTAGATCACAATTACATAATACTGAAATCTGTAACTCAGAAACTGGAGTTGGCACCCAAGATGTGAAGGTGCCAATTCTGCTTCACAGCTGTAATGAAGGTGCTACAGATGTGCTACTCCATCGAGAGCACTGAAGAGTCAGTGTGGAAAATGTGCTATTGAACATGCAAAAATGGGATGTCCTGCATTGGAGTGCATGGAAATAGATCCGAATAACAGCCTGGGATGTTGTTATAAATTTTAAATATGTAAAATAAGAAGAAAGGGGTATCTTTATGCACTATTATCCATTCTACATACTGAATTTCTTAAATGTGAGGTGTGCATGAGACCACTGATCTATTGTTGCATTAATCCAGTACCACGTAATGACACAACTGAGCTCAAATTGAGAGTTACTGAGGTCCTGAAATGCACATTAAAGGGTAAGTGTCCACACGTTTATCACAGGTGTTTCACACGTGTGTGCCCTGCTCTCACAGCCAGGGCCAAGGACAGTTCAGGAGACACAAGTAGTGCTTGTCGTACCTGCTCACTTTTGAGTGCTTTTTTTAAAATATCAGCTTTGTTATTCTCTGGATTATTTTTTATTTCATGGAAGGAAACCTCTCCAAGAATCACAGGGCTGAATCATTCCCTACACAACCAAACCTGACACAGAGCAAATTCTTCTGCCCATATAACAGTGGACAGCAATAGGTCATGTTGAGGTGAAGGCTCAATATTCTATTATAATAAAATAATGCCAATACTTAGTATGGCCTTCCATCTCAGAGAGGTTTAGGAGCAATTATTAATCTTCATACTTTGCTATGAACCTGCTTGGACTAAGTGAATAAATTCAGTATTTCTTCCCTTTTGAATTTCAATGTCTTAGAATTGACTTTAAAATGGTATTAGTCTGGTGAAGAAGCAGAGGCTGTAAACTAATAACGGGTGTTATTTTTACAGATATTTTGGGTCTTGCAGGTTTTAAGGCAACACTACTGGAGCCAGAGAAACCCTAAGTTATAAATGGTGTCCTATGTCATTTTTACCTGGCATATAATTTTTGATACTAAATACTAAATTATAAGAAAGGTAATTATGAAAATACCAACATGGAAAATAGTTCAGTAACCAAGTAAAGAAGGGAAATAAAAATCCTGCAAAACCAAATCCTTATTGGTGGCTTTTAAAATGTATAGATGTTATTGTGTATTATTCAAGAACTAGAAGACAGGTGGGAATAATAAATGACAATGGTTGTTTGTATGAGATTTCAAAGATAATTCCACATTTTGAGAATAAAGAACTGAATTTTCTCTAAATGATAAAACGAGCAACAGTAGTTTAATTTCCCTGAAACAGACAGACACACAAACCCCAAGCATTATATTTCAAAGAATTTTAATTAAAACCATATAACAAAAAAGAAATGTTTCACATCTTAATTGAAAAATCACCAGCTAGAGAACTGAGCCTGTGAAACCGTCTGGTAAGCCCTGAGATATAATTGAAGAAAAGAATAGATGAGAATATTTCAAATGGTCTCACTAGTCAACAACCAGTGTAAATACTGCAATTCAAATAACGACGTTTGAGCGATTAAGAGAAGAACTAATTTCTATTCTATTGCTCCTTTGCTTTGAGAATTATACCTCATCCTTGAGAATCCCTGACTGAACACAAAACTCCCTCACGTCCTCCACGGAAGCACGAGGCCCATTGTTGGCATAAGCACTTCCCACAATAGAGCAGGAGAGCAGCCCACGCTCAGCGTGGGATAAGCAGGTATTTACCATCACTTCCGCAGCTTTTATCTGCGTTACAGAACCAACCCTGCACCTCATCAAGGGTCCTTTTAAAAGCATATGGAAAAGCAGGGAAAAGACGGGTGTTTGTGCAGTTACACCCAGCAACTGCTGCAAGACCATGGGAAGGGCTGAGCTTGAGCCTGTGATGTGAAATGAAGCAGGTAAAGTTTTAAGATTCTGACATGGGAAACATGCCAAGGCCAGATGGAAATCTCAGCTGTCACAATCAGAGGTCATCCCGACCTTCCCAGCACAAGGTGGTGTGAAAGCCCTGTGTGCTATTCATACAAGTTTATCACACCTATCCTTTTTAATTGGGAACTAAAATAATTTGTTTGGTTTATAAGATTTGCTTGTTATTCATTGTCTTGTCTTTGTTTGGTTCTACTTTTAATTACAGAAGTCCAGCAGAGATGCCCCTGAGGTAGTACAGATAATCTGAGCTTAAATTTCTAAGGAATTTGTTTAAGGGAAGCATGGATAAACCTTAAAGGGAATCTTCAATAAGCCTTTACTCTTTTAAATTATTTTATCACAAGACAATGTTTTCAGAAAGGACAATTCTTGCTGAACGGAGGAAAGGTTTATTGATGAGACTTTTCTAGTGGAGTCTTAATGGAACTGCTTATAACATATTTTTCCATGGTCTATTTAACCCTCTGAAACAATCTATAAAGAACTCTGATTATCAACATTAAGCATATATGATAATGTTACCCAGCAGAAAAGCAAACAAATACCTCTCATATAACTAAACATGATAGAGTGGTTTATACCCTTCCTTTTTTTTTTTTGCACTTTTCAAATTCTTTGAGTGCTGCTGAAGATATATGTGGGAACAAAATTTTAAACAGTACCAGCATAGTAAATGAAATAGTGGATCTAAAGAACAGCAAAGAGATGTGACCAAAAACATTAGAAAAAATTTCTTCTACTAGAAATTACTAAGTAATAGCTGAACCTGATTTAGAACCCCTGAACAGATTAAATACATGACTGAAGTACCTCTAAACCCCACAGTCTACATGCAGCTATACATGAATTCATAAGATCATTCCTAAATTTGAGGGATTTCTCCATACCCTTATTTTCCTCTGTACACCTCATGGGTTCCATTGCACCGTTAAAACTCAACAACAGCGTGACAGCCGCGATGTGCTGCCCGACATCAGAGCTTAGAGTGGCATCAGTTTAACAAACCAACCGCAGAAAATCTGCATGAGCCTGAAATCCCAGAGCCAGCCTGGAAGAACCCAACGTTAGTTTATTTTGCTTGCCAAGGGGAGGCGTTTCGTAGGGTTCTGCTTTGCAAAGCCCTGGTGTTGTCTGCAGGGTGAGCACTGACGTTGCCACCTTGGAGCCATGTCCCTCGGATGAAGCACTTCCCAAAAGGCTGCCAAGGCAATTATGCAGACGTGGGAAGAGAGGTCCCTGCATGGAAATCAGCTGGGAAGGGCAGGAAACTGAGACTGGGAGCTTTCAGAATGAAGGGAGGGCAGCACAGAGGTGGATGGTAGCCGGGCTGGACCCTGCAAATCTTTTGCAGGTTGGAAGAGGTGGGTAGGACTGGTTGTTCTCTCCCTTTTAGTACAGAAGTGAGAAGGCTTCAGAAGGTGGCAGCACCTGCTTGGATCCAAAAAATAATTAAAATAAAGGGGAGGGGGGGAAAGAAGGGGAGCTTGTTCACATAAGACCTCTGGTACTTTGTCCTGAAGGATGCTGCAGATGCTACAGCTCCACACATGTTCAAAAAGACAAATTTTGCTTTTCATGAACTAATTAAATACAGAAATAAACTGAAGTTCAAGGTTAGTGAGGTGGAATCAGCTGTAAGATGGTTGCTCTCAGATGGATATATCATGTGCTTGCCCTGGCTTCCCTTTTCCCTAGAATTTTTCTCTGTCTCTCTGAGAGACAGGACACTGAACTAGATGACCTACGGTGACATTCCTGTGTTTTCAGGTTTACTTCAAATCTTTTTGTATAAGTTACTCCTCTAACTTGAGTAGGACTTTTGTTACTTCATTTTTAGCACATAAAATCTGCAATTTTACTCCAACTACTATACAGAACTATAAGGAACTCAAGCCCTTAAAATACCATACAGGGACTATTTCTAGACTAGGCTCCAGCCCTGGGATGACACACAGTTGAAACACAAAGTAAAACCCAGCCAAATCTGCAAAATGTTTCCTAAGTTCTGCCACCAAAGTTCATGTAATTTTTTTTCAGTTTTCACTAAAATTGTTTCAGACTGCACTAAAACTCCTTTGAAAATTATCACAGAACTACTCAAAGTTTTAAAAATCTCGGGATATATAAAGAATTATTTTAACAGTCACATCCTTGGGTTGTGTCAAAAATATGAGGAAAGCAAAATTGATCTCAACTTTCATTACTTGGGACCTGAGAAGTTGTCATAATTCGTTACAAGTCACAGAAAATAAATTTCCTGTTAAGAAATTAATTATTTGCTGGTCACTGATGGCAGCATGTTTATCTGATGCCTGAACATCTGCACGTGGATTTGCAGCATCTCCTCTTCCAGGTGTAAAGAAACACAAATCAAAGTTCTCCCCACGTCCTGCTACCTCACAGATGAAAGCGAAGAGAATGGTTTTGAAAACCCCTTGGGTCAAAGGGAAAAAAGACAATTTATCTACATTAACTTATCCTGTCTGTCCTGCCACGCAGCCAGCACAGAACACTGTGCTGCTAATTGAGTACCGGGTAAGTCTTCACATTGTTGTGAGAGGAGGAGAAGGAAAAGTACTTTGGACAAGTTTAAAATTACAAACCATATGTTCCCCTATTTTTAAGCATTTTTTCACCTTCCTTCTTCACAATCCTGAATCTCCACCTCACCTGGTTGGGAAGCTGCGTGCTTAAGTACCCGACCTGAAACCTTGCATTAATGTTTGTGCCAACAAATTTAATTTCTTTTTTCAAAAGGATTGCAAGGTTTGAAGCAAACTATCCTCCACCTCCTGACAAGGGGAAAGGGAAGTGACCCGAGTGCAAAACCTTCTATTGGTGTCAAATTTACTGAAAAACACTTTGTACACTGAAACCCACCTTGTGTCAATTTGAATGTGCCTGGTGGACATAGGGTGAGGAAAGATAAGAAATTCTGTCCACGAGTTATCTATCACAGTCACCATAAGGTATTGAACTGGAATCAGGTTAGGCTGTGTTTAGTGCAAGGCTAATATTTAATCCAATATTAGTTTCATAGTTTCCCCTTTTTGCTTTCCTTCCAATATGAACAAACATTTGTTGGCATTTAAACAGCATAATAATATGTAATTTTGTAGCATTTCTACATTTAAAAAAAAGGCAAAATAAAGAAGTTGCAAACCAGCAGAGTGTAACATTCTGCAGAGGGCACCCTCGGTACAGTCAGAACCGATCACCTTCTCCCACTGCATCCCTCCTCCATGACTTTAACGACATAATATCACATTTACAACTGTCAGGAATATACAATAGGAAAAGGCTTTCCCTGATGGCAGCAGAACAATGTCTGATGTACACCTGTGAAAGAGAACAAAGTATATCTACACAGAGAACAGGCACTTTGCTTTTCAAATATCAGAAATGCTTTTTTGGCTTAATAACTTACCATGAATTAATTTGCTGTCAAGAACTATATACTCATAATAAAGACAGTGTCTATCTGCTATTATTATTATTATTCCATTTTCTTCTGTATTGTTCCTTTGAAAGCTTCTACTTGTTCAGAGATGCAGAGAAAATTCTATGTGAAGAAAAGGAGGATCGCAAGCAAACATGGTTATAGCAGCACATATCTGATGTGGCATAATATTAAGACTTTCCACTGTTTTAACATTGAATTCTCATAAACAAGACAGGAGATACTGTCTTCATTGGAGGTGTGAGAGAAGGCTCATTTAAATATTATCAAAAAGCATATTCTCTCTGCATTTTACTGCTCAGACTGCTCGTACCCCATGCTCTGTGCTTTCTGCTGACACAGCTGCTTCTTGTCCAACTCTACTGCTAATATGACCTTCTCTCTTTTTTTTTTTCCCCACCTCCTTCAGAACCATTTCTGGGCAGTTTCACAAGAATTTTGATTGCTGTTGTAAAGTTTATATCACTACCATCTGACAGCTCTTTGCTGGCCTTGGTGAAATGAGTTGATGGTCTCAGTTAATTTCCTAACAGGCAGGTGTTCACAACTTAAAACATCACCTCTGCTGGCACAAGGACTCCCAGCCAACAAAAATATAAGTATAGGCTCACCACTGGGTGAAATAGATACTTAAAGGGAAACACATTTTGAAGGAAAGCTGAGCTTTGCAGATGGATTAAAAATTAACAGAAAATGAACTCTGGTAAATAGTCCTATAACAGAAGATCTAAATGACACCGGTGGATAACTCCTGTTGGTATAGAGAAGCCAGAACCTCAAAGCAAAACTGGAGACCAAGCTGTGCTGATAGAGTTATTTCTAGATCTTTATCAATATCTTTATCAATATCTTTATCAATATCCATAGAGCAGGACTGCTCATGAGCTGGGGAGAGGAACACACGCAGAAGAGCCAGAACTTGAACACTCAGCATCGGGAACCCTTCCCTTGCTTGTTACTCTAAAACTAAAAACTCTTCACTGTACATTAAAATGCCTTCTATAACACAAAGCAACCCACAAAGCTGTTACATTTCCCCCCTCTGTTTTCTTTAGTGGTCAGACCCTTTGAGAAAACAAGAAATTTTTAGCTAAATTGCTGAAACTCACTGTGATAGGGCAGTTTACAGATGGGCACATTAGAATCATCTGCCATTAGGGAACTTTCTGACCAACAAACAACATGCAGAGAGTGTTAGATAAGGAGTTTAAGAACATTGCAATCTGAATCTTTGAATCCAATTAAAATCTGACCTCATGGTCAGGAGCAGAGTTTAATACCCCTATAAAACTACCAGGACATGTGAATTCAGATGACAGCAGAATTTCCTCAGGAGATACAACCATTGCCATTGTATCTCTGACTCCATCTCACTGGAAAATGAAAGCAGCTTCACACTGACTGCAGAGCATTCTTCTGAGAGTAACTACTGCTACTTAATTTTATTTCCAGTGTATTTTTCTCAGACTCAAGGAAAATTGCTTGCTCTTTGTTGATTAAATCGTGTCAGCAAGTGTTTTAATTTATGTGTTTTAGATAGCAAAGCAGAATAATTTTCATTCTTGGGCAAGGATAATCATAATTAAAAACACATTAGCTGATTGTACCAAGCATCCATCCTAAAAAAAATATTCTATATCATGATTTATAAATTATGATTGTTGACATTTTGAAATGGTACAACCTTGTAAGCTGATGAATAGTTTTTGGTAATACCCCAACTACCCAGAACTTGGAGCCACCTGGTGTGGTGGAAGCTGTCCCTGCCCAGGCAGGGGGTTGGAACAAGATGGTTTTTAATGTCCCTTCCAACCAGAACCATTCTGTGCTTCTATGAAGCATATTTCAAATACCAGCTTCTAAAATAAAGGTTGAAATACTTTGATGCTTTGCCATCCAAGGATGGAGGAATCTCCTCTGAAGCAGACTTGGTATCTCCTATTTCTGTATGATAAAAGTATCTCACTGCTGTAATGAGATTAATGCTTCCTCACAAATCTGCTCATTTGATCTCACGTTCAAGTTTTTGACATCTTCCACAAGCAATTGTATCCCCATACAGGATGTATTGCTTTAACAGGTATTCATTTTACTCAGCTCCACTATAATTTCTTACTCTTACACGATGCCTCAAGATGTTTCACACATTCTGAAAAGAAAGCTAAAAGGGAATAATTTGCATATATTACTTAAGTTGTACATGCTGTAAATATTGATGCGCTGATAAAGAAGAAAAAGGGTTTCTTTTAAAGAAAATAGCACTTGTATTTTTATAGTTTTTAAGAATATTTTTCAGGTTAAACTTGGTGAGGAGATCACAGCTCTGCTCACCCCTGCAGCTGAAGGCTATTTGACACTCCAGGCCATGGCATTCAGTGTATATTATGGCAATTTGCAGATGATAGAAACTCCATACTTTTAGTCTTTTAGAGTTATTACCAATTCAGCACAAACTCTTCAAACCTCACCCGCTGCTGTCTGTGTTATGCAGAGAGCGAAGCCGCACTTCACAGCTTTGACCTATTATTTTAGCCAGCTCCCACTGACTCTCAAGGATGATGCACAGCTACTCTTGGGAAAGGTTTTGAGTAACTTTCAAGTCTTTTCCCCCCTCAGAAGGGAGAAGCTGTAATTTATCTCACATGTGAGAACCAAAAGGAATAAACAACTCTTCATCCCACCTTCACACCAGCCTCCACTCTCCTTTTGGAAAAGGTTCTGGTAAAGAACTGCAAACCTCAGTAAAAAGGAATAAGCATAAACAGAATTCAGCTAGGGAAGGAATCACAGGATAAATTAGTTCAGACTAAAATGTTGATCACTTAAAACTCCTGCTGTCAGATATGACAAACCCATGAGGTCTTCTCCTTTCACAAGCACAGAGCACATGGGATAGTCGAGGTCAGAGCACCATTCTGGTTACCACTGGTAATTTTATCACCAGATAGAATGTACCAGGCTTTCCACACACTGCTCACACTCCATCAGTGCCTTCATCACAAAGCACAGAATAAGGAGGTGAAAAAACACCTTTGGGACCCATACCTATCTCCCCGACAGTAAGTGGCTCCTCCTCATCAGCCCAGGTTTGTGTCACCCCAGCGCCACACATTTTCCTTTCCATCCTTCCTTCCTCTTGGTTTTTCTTACATAGCTTTCTGTCTTTCCTCACACTTTTCTATGCACAATTTCCGCCTTAAATAGCTGTCTATACTGACCTTGCCAACACCTTCACAGCTCTCCACAAACCCACCTCTTGTTCCCTCATTCTCTTGTAGGCTTCTTTTCCTAATTCTCTCTCCTGGAACAGGCAGCTACACAGCCTCTACAGGAGAAATGCCTCCTAGCTGCCATGAGAAAAAAGTTATTTAATTTTCAGTTTTAATTAATTTTTTTTAATGGCACTAAAATTCCAGCCATAGCCACCTTTGGCAGGGCCATACAAATAAATATACCCACATAACTCTGAGGAGAACTGGGTGCTGTTTCAGAAGACAGAAAAAGGCCCCACTCAATCTAAGGGATACTAATGGTCCCAGTGAAAAGCAAAGTCACCATACAGGAATTCACTACACAGACAGCCCTGAAGAGGACTCTCAGCTTCCTGGCATCCCTGGTGCCTGAAATAAGGTGAGATTCTGTATCCCTCATCCCTTTTAAGCACCTCAATTCCATGACAGGGCTGGGCAGCTGTAGCTGGGTTTGTTTTCAATTTTGTTCAAAATGAAGTGTCTTCCCTGCTGAAAATGTCCAACGTGCTATTTCACATTACAACAGAACAAAACACTTTCTTCTACCAGGGAATACCGTGGGGCCCAATTTTTCATTGCTTGGATTTCTGTATTTAAGGTTTTTCCACACAAGCAAATGCTTTTGCTCTGACAGCGTTTAATAACAAGTTTGACCTTGGAGTGTGTAAGTTTAAATGATTTCAGAGAACGCTGCAGCAGAAAATCAGGGGCCAGGGATTCTTTTCCTTATTTGAATTTTATTATTTTGGGAGAAGGGGGAATCCCTTGTTTCACAGAAGAAATTACTTTTGAGCCGCAGCGTGAAGACTTTTTGCTTGAGCGCATGAAGAGCCACAACTTTTTTGTGCTTCCCACAGCTGACACAGAACTGCCACCATTGCTAAAGCAACTTTGCTGCTTCCCCCTGGGAATGTCCCCGAAATTACAGTACAGAGAGCTGAGAACTGGTTTAGTGTGTGCTGGGAAAGGAATGTCATCCTAGGATTCAGGACACCTTGAGCATCATCCCCTTCCTGGCAGCCCTGGGGGCTGGCACAGCTTTGTGAGGCTGCAGAGCAGCCCTTGATTTTCCCAGAGGATTCACGTCCAGCATTCCCATCCTCATTATCTAAGACCATTCCCAAGAAAGGTGCAGCTTGTATAGGAGAGCTGTCACCGACTACAGTTTGCTGTATTTCTTGTGTGGATTGAGCAGACACAATTCTTTATCTCTGAAGGACCAAGTATGCAAGTATTTAACACAGATAATTAAACTCCCCAAACTGATTCTATTCACATAATTTGGGATTTGTTTTCATTTCTCAGTTTCCTATAAAGACCCCACAAACTGAGAAACTTTTAAGACACACACAGAGTAACTACTTTATTTTAATGCTAAGCAAGAATGAAAATTAACTTTTGTTGCTGAACAGAAGAAAGGTCCTGTGGTGAAAAAAACTACTGTTTGTCTGAGTTATTACATAATTCAAAGATTAAATTACCTTTGGCTGGAGCTGTATCAGTCTTTTTTCCCCTTAAAATAATAATATCCTGAGCACAACTGTGTAGGTACAACAGTGGGACACGGCTCCTGACAGTCTAATCATTGGTTCATCTAACGATATTCACGGGGAGTCAAAATGCTGCTGTTAAATCACTGCCCTGCCCTATTCTAAAAAGCCACCAGGTGATCTGTTTCAGTGGTAATAGCAACGGCAAACAGCACAAAAGAATTTATTGTCGACAGACCTGCACAGAACAGCAACGCTGCAGAATCAATATTGATTGCTGCAGGAAAAAAATAAATATTTCAGATGTACTCTGCATTACACTTACACAAACCTGCTTATGTAACGTGGAATAACGTTACATTTCATGCACGTTCATTCTCATGACAAAATTCTCTCTAAATCTATGTGTTATTAATTTTCTGTACTGATCTACAACAATTGAAATCCATACAACTTGTTCACTATAATAACCATTATACAGAGGACATTGATCTCCATAGAGGATCCCCTTTTTTTCACAAGTGCAGACCAATTCTGCAGAAAATTCTTTTTCCGTCATGCACACTCATAAATAGGAGAAAAAAATAAGAGTGGAGAAAAATGAAAACAAAGCCAAAGACAAATCAAGTAATTTGATCTTTTTGTTTTCTCTTGGAAAATAAAGGTGATAGAGATAATGATCCTTTCATTGTTCATAAATCATTGTCTACTTGATATGAGATTTCACATTCCAACTTCAATAATTGTGATTTACATTCAGAGTTACAGTTTAACTGCCATTTATGGGTGTCATGGGTAAAAACATCAAATTTATGGTGACCATCACTAGAGATTTCCATTTCTAACAAAAGGGTTTCTTAAAACAATCAGAAGCTTTTGCATTAAAAAATAGTGACATAATTACAAAGAAAAAGCCATAGATGAAGCAAAAGCTATCAAAAGCATCGCATTTAAGAAATGTTTTGTAAATTGTGTATTAAGGACATTTCTTGCAAAAAAACATTAGAATTAATATCTGACAACCATCAGCTCCTCTTTAAGCCTCAAAAAAAAGTGCACAAGGGCAGTCTTAGCACAGATTTCCGCATCCATCCCTTTCTAAATGTTTCTGTGGAGTTTCTTGTATTTTGGTTTATCCTCTGTAACTGTTGCCCCTCCCCTCCCAGGACATGCAGACCACACGCCAGTCTGACAGCAGTGGCACTCATTTCACACACAAGCCTTTCATCAAACAAGTATTACTTTCTGCCACAGAGATAATTTATTCTTTATGTATAATTGATTTGTGCCTGCACTTAAAAATGTCTTTTGAAATCCATATTATAAGTAATACTGTCATATAATAAAAAGCAACACTTTTAATTTAAAGTTAATTATTTTCCATTATTCAACATTAGTAGACAAGGCAAGAACTCTAGCTTAGTGCCAGAACATAAAAGAAGTTATTCTGAACTTATAATACATGGGTTTAACAGCTTAATGTCAAGAAGCAATACCGTAAATTAAAAACTGAGTAAAAGGATTATGGTATCTCATATTTAGAAATTTCACATGACTGCAGATAACGAAGGCAAGTGAAATAGTTTTGCAGCACTGTCCTGAAATCTGCAATTATAAAGGAAGTATTTTTATAGCAATAGCACAATATTCTGTAATAACACTTTAGATGTAACATCACCGTGGCATCTGAGGCTCACTGCAATACATTGCTGCATTTTTCAAGGGGTTTGTGGGAGGTTTTTCTGTTTCTTGCTTCCTTTTATCATTACTACAAGACAGCTCACTTCACCCACCTTATCTAAACCCCAGCTGGAACTGGGAAATCACAAGTACGACAGAGAACGGGAGCCTCAAACACTGCAGGTATGTAAAGGTGCTGCTTTTGAGGCCTCTTTTAAGTGACTCTTTCGGAAATAGAAACCACATGTGGGCAACACATGATTCCTTGCAGCTACTTCAAATTCAAAGAACAAAAACACTTCATAAGCCATGTGAAATAATTTCAGTGTTGACTTTCTGCAAGCATAAAACGTTTTCAAAATGAACCAAACACCTGGAAATTAGCATTATCTCGTTCTGAAGGTATCCATCCTCCAAAGAAAAATCATCCTCACAGCAGGCTAGAAGACAACTAATGTACTACTAAATGTTAGAGATGGAGAATTGTAATTCCTTATGGAGATTTTGGAAGGAATTGAGAAGACAGTTTTTCAGTGTTTGTGTATTCCTTATGCCTCAGATTATGGTTATTCAGAAATCTCTGTCAAGAAAGTCACCCTCAGGGAAGAGCTCTGGCTGGAAAGTTCCCATCAGAGAATACAATCAGAAGTACTCCTCAATCTGCAATTCTTGTGTGGATTTGCACTTAGAGGCTTTTCCTTATCAGCCTGGAAAATATCAGCTTTTATGGCTGGTCTTTTTAAAGTCCAAACTCCCTTAACATCCCCACCTCCTCCAAAAAGTGCTCCATTCTCCCCGTCAACTCATGGTCAGGAGCTCTCTAAATGGGAAAGAAAAACTCATTGCACTGATCTAATTACGTGAGCGTGTCCTTGTTAGGCTGAGACTCGTTTCCAGCCACAGCCCCTTGTCTCAGGGATGGGTGACACTGCTCCAGCCCGTTTGCTGCCTTCTGGCACATTCCACTGCACCCCAGAGGTCTCTCACAACCCCAGCATTAAAGACACCCATGTGGGCTTAAGTACACACACCCCCCTCGCTGCTGGCTCTGGTCTGCTCTGGGTGCCTGACTGGAGAGCTCTCGGAGCTTCCAGGGATATTTAAAGAAACCAACTCACATTTACCACTGCCAAAGCATAAGCCTGCAAATCCACGAGCCCCACGACATAAATCTCTGCATTCGTGGCATATGGTTGCTTTTTTTGACAGAATGTGTTCAGATTTTTCAGTCAGTCAATCGATTCTCCCTTCACAGATTGTAATCATCCCATACTCTCACATTCCACATCCAATATACCATCGCCACTGATTAAACAGCCAGCTACAAAAGGGCTGAAATCTTATTTTAAGAGTACACACACTACATATACAGTGTAACAGACCACTGTAACGAACTTTCAATCACATTAATTAACACCTAATAAGCAGTACAGCTATATGCCCACGGAAGCCATGGCATCCCTGCCCACAGACAGATGAACTTCAGCAGGCACAGGAAGTTTTCAAAATAATTGCCCTTTCGTCATTGCAGGGCTACTCTTATTTTAATAGATGCTGGTGTGTGAAGGAGGACATAGAAGCAAATTTTATTTCTGAAATGTCTGCATCAATAAAGGTACCTAATTAAGGTATTCATTAAAATATACAAAGTTAACTTAACAGGAAAAAATCTACAAAATATGATTGCATTTCCCCATTAAACTAATTTAATTTGGTTATAACGCAAATTCTAATAGGATGATGATATTAACTAGTTCAATTTCAAAATGTCTTCTTGTGTTTATTTTTATTATGTTACTAAGCAGAGTAGCAATTGACCTAATTTATTTTATTAAATAACATTTCTCAATCTGTTTAAAGAGGGGCAGTGGCTTCCTTCTGTCTCTAGGCCCTGAGAATGCTGGCATTTCAAAAATTACAGGAGAGTTCAAGTTTGTACCAATTTCACAAAGCAGCATTCAAAACTATGCATACTTTATTACCCAAATCAGAAATTTCATCTGCAGTTATAGTTTGTGAGGTTAACGTCTATAGTCCCTTGTGGATAGGGAACAGGTCTCCATTTCAGTTGGGCATTTTTGATTGTTTTCTTTCACCTTTTACAAACAGACAGTATAGGTGTTTTCATTAGGATTTAAAATAACTGATGAAAAACTACAAAGCTATGTCTAACAGCCTCCCAAAACGGAAACAGAAGAACTTTCACAACAATTCAAAGCAATTTCTGACTTTCTTCCATGATGTTCTGTTCAGACCATAGAAAATACAACAGATATGGGCCCAGTGGCAAACCCAGAGCATCCTTGTCTAACCTGGGCATAGCTGGCTGGCACGAAACACTTATGGGAAGTTATTCACAGTTTGCTAATTCTGGGCTGCATTTATCCCCAGCAGTCCTCAAACATTCCACATGTGCCACCAGCAGTGCAGGACTCAGCATTCCAAACAGCAACACACGGAGACATCATTTTCTGTATGGGAAGGAACAGGACATCTCTACAACCTCTGCCAGCTGCATTAGATGATAAAGAGGTTTTTAACCTTGTCTGAACCCTCTGGGGCAGGAGTTCAGTACAGAGAGCCCAAGAAAGAACATGCAAACAGTTGTAATTCCTGCAAACGGTACAAAATAACTCCTGAACACGCCTCTGTTCCTCGGCAGTGTTAATTATCACCTCTGAGTCCTCCCTTCTTCCCCTGTTGGTGTTGGCATCGCCTCCCATCCCTTCACCTGCAGCTTTTTCACTGCATCCCTCATCTCTCAGCCAGCTCTGCGTGGAGCAGCTCCATGTTCTCTGCACTGGCTCTCATCTGATCTGCTAAACTCTGATCTGTTTCGCACAGGGTGTGCATGAGAAAAATCAATGCTGACAAAATTCTGCAGTCCAACCCACAGATGTGGTGGAAACCCCAGAATGTCAGCAAGAAGGTTTATTATTCAGCACCAAACTAGGATGTAACCTAGTGAAAAACCAAGTTATGTGAGTAATGCACAAACCATTCTCCTCACAAGGCTTTAAAAGCAAACAAACCAAATAAAGATTTTCTAATAGATAATACAATATAAACATAACTTCTTGCTAAAATAAAGTAAAATAAATATTTAAAAAATAAATAAATATGTAAAACCAAGTATTTACATAAGCCCAGGTTGTCCACTATTCATACATTTTGTTTTAATTCAGTGCAGAAGATCTCAAAACGAAACATTTTGGTCACAGAGGTCATATCAGTTTAAAAGCTTCCATCTGCTCTGCCACATTGATTTTCTAATGCATATAACATGTTAAAATGAATACGGTCAATAGTTCAGCAGACCATACAAATCAGAGAGCAGAAATGCTGCAAAGATTATCTTGATGCTTCACCAGTCAGAAGTGTGGCCTAATGTCAGGAGAATAAAGGGATTTAATTCAATGTCAAGGGATTAAGTTTTATACTTTACTACAAGTGAAGTTAAATACTGCATAAGCAATTACAATAAGCGGAGTATGCCAGGAAATACATACAACTATTAATTCTGAAGAAAATGGTATTTCAGTTGGAAGGTGGGTATCAACAAGTAAAATTTTAGACAATCTCACTTGCACTTCCCCCGATGTGGCAGACAGGTGGGGAAAAGGCTGAAAATGTGAATGGTGAAGAAGAAAACTTATAACAAAACTCACAACTCTGTTCATGAGACAAGCATACTATTTTTTTAATAATCTGGTCCACTTACTGTGGCTCATATAATACACCTATTATTTGTTGTCACAGTCCAATTCTAAATAGAAATGTAAGAAGCCAACATTACAAACTTGTTTGAGCTCAAAGTCTTAACAAACACGTTCTGCTACAAAATTAATTGTTAACTTTAAATCCAAATAGAAACATTGCTCAAAACAGGAATTATTCTGCTTGTTTGAAGGAGAAAGGATGGCAGGACCAGGGTTTATGACAATTACACCGTGGAGTTGGCCTGGCACTGAGACAGGAAGCTCCAGCACACACCTCAAAGTTAGAACTGTCTTCAACAGGCTCCATCAGCCCCACTGCAAAAACAACCACAGATTATTTGCACATAAGAATAAGAGTTTTTATACTGTACTTATGATGGATTTCTTTTAGCAGCTGTGAGAAATAGTAAATATTTTTTCAATAGAAGTTATTCCAGGTGTATTTCCCCTGCTGCCACCTAGCTCAGAACAACAACTATAACATAATGGTGGTTATCTGGTGACACAAACTTCTCACATTCTTCTTTAAGCAAAGACTCCAAAGCAGCAACATAATACCAGAACCTATGAAAAAAATTATTTAAATTCCAAAACTCTAAATCTGGTTTTGCTATTAACTCAATGACTCTTACAGCATCTTCCTACATTGCTTCTCATGTATCAATGTATGAGAAAGTAATGAGGGAAATTTGCTGGTTGATGCATTTATCTAATAGTTCATTATCATCAGAGGTCAAAATATTCATCACCCTCGTGTAATAGGAAAGGAAAAAACACTTGTAACACCAAATAAATGCTGGCAATTAGTGGCACAGAGACAAAGCACCTGGATACACAGTGAAACAATGCCTTGTTCCACCGAGACTCGCGTGTAGGGATCATAAACCAGAGCCTAAATACAGAATTTAAAATAAAGAACAGCATCAGTGACATTAAGTTGGAAATTAGAAGTGTAACTGAGAGCAGCTTATGTTTTGTCTGTGCTGACTGCATGGATCTGCAGCTCAAACATTTGTCTTACAGCTTCAAGGCAATACTTCTAAACTCCCCTGCTGCTCTCCCATGTATTACTGATACTGTGGTCACTTGAGGTCCTGCTCATTTCTTTCTGCTTTTTTGCCCCAACAGGGGAGTGGATCCAAAATTTGAATTTACTCCAGAAATTGGCATTATTTATCTGAAGACATAAGGTGAATCGTTTGCTCTTTTACTTTGTTGCTGTTAAGCCAATACCAGAGCAACTCTTCACCTCTGTGTACTGCATGGGAGCGACTTGTTAAGAAAACACAAACTCATTAGATATTATGGACAATCAAAACTCCAGTTAATTTCACTGATGTGATCTACATGCTCATTTCCAGGAGTGGTGGAGAGAAAAAAACGGCTCACAAAAATTCACTCCTGTGAGCTTGTGATGGACAGCACCCATCCATCACAGCATTAGGTGTTTAAAATTCAGAAGCAAACAGCAGAGCCTGTAAAATGCTACAACAAAACACTGAAAAATTTAAGTGCTAGAATGCTGCAAATGCTGATTTATTTCCGCAGAGGGCAAATTCAACATGGAATATAATTCATTAAGAAAATGAATGTTAGTTTTCCAAAATACACAAGGTACAGCCAAAAGAATGGGACCACTAGTGTACCTTAACCAGAAGGTTTCAGAAATATTGGTTCTACCTTGATCCCTGCTCCAAACTCCAGGTAACATTGGCAGAGGAGCTGTTTACAACCCAAAGATCCTGTACCTGGATAGGCAACAGACTTTATCCAGAAAAGAGGAGGGGCCACAGTGTCTGCAGGCTAGGGAGGCTATCACACAATGAAGCAGTAATTACAATAATAAAACATTAATAGTAACACTTCTCTAAGCTTCCTTAAAAATTTGTGTTAGTTGAATGCTGTGGATCCAGTACCGATTCTGGAGATACTGCTGTAACTCCAAACTTTTTATGTGGCACAGCACAAATGCAGTTTATACCAGCATTCATCTGTGTACAAAGGTTTTTCATTGTCTTCCCTGCTCACTGGTGCAGGAGTGCTCAAATCTGCACGGCCAGCATGGGCCTTGGTGGCTCATGCTGGTAGAAGCTGGCTGAGAAATTCCAGTTTCTTTCTGAAGTATTTCAACCATTTAGTTAAAATAGATTTTAATATGCAGGAGTTTTTTTTTTTTTGCCTACAAAATATCTACTGCCTACAGAGTTGCTGCATTTTTTCCTAAGTGTTTGACCTCAAAATGGAAAGAAGCCCAAAGAAATGGGTTTGCTTACAACTGAGAAGCAATAGTCAAAACATCTTTCCTTCAACATTCTCCCTAGAATTTTGCCCCGCCTCTAATAACTACTGGGGAGAAGTACTTGAGCAAGTAACAGCAAGCACTTTTTGTTGTTGACGAAGCTGTCAAGATTTCTTAATTAAAAAAAAAAATATTTTTTTTTTCAAAACAAAACATATCTTTAACTAAGCTTCCTACATTGGAAACTCACTCCTTACCCTTTAGTGAACAATTTGTTACGGAGACATCATTCTCCTGTCTTCTAATTGACACATTTTTTTATATCCAGAGTGTTTTTCTCTTTCTTTGAATATATCCTGTCAGACAGGACTTACATACAAAACAAAATTAATTTGGTTGAAACCCTAATTTGATTCTGTCGATGAAAGAAACATAGTCTGTCAAATGATTCAAAACCATTCTGTCAACAAAACATCCCTGGCTACTTTCAGATCTTTTCTGCAGATGCAATTTGCAAAAGAATATCTTTGCTTGAAAAATAATTCATAATTTTAAAATGGGTGCAGGAGCCTTCTCTGCTGAAATGCCGAATGCCTTTGTGAGCACCTTCAACTCCCTCTGAAGGCCCAAAGTTGTGCATTTTGCAGATTTATATCCTCAGCCATCACATGAATTACAATGTGCTCTGTCACGCCTTGTCTCAGTCTGGCTCTGGCATTTCTAGCTTTTATTACTCTATATCCTAGAGAAAGGTTTATCAGACAAAATAGACTCTGGTTATCTATTGGTGGCTTTAAAATAAAAGCCAAATTTACAAATGAGATAATGTTATCTATCCTCCCAATTTTTGTAAGAACTCATCATTCCTGTAAAATTTCATAGCACCCTTTAGCTTCTCTAGCAAATTGCTGTTCAAGAGAATTAGCTCTGGGCAGAGCAAAAATTCTTTGGTTTTTCAATACGGAGAAATAATTTCACAAAATTGCACTTGCAACATGTTTGGGGAAAGCATTATTTATTTATTATCCACTTTGCTTTTATTTCTGCATCAGAAATTTGTATTTGAAAGGAGGAAATGATAGCAGAGATCAACGTTATGGTCATTTCACAAAGCCTGACTGTATTATTGGAAATAATAATTTTCAGAGGAAGAGTCTGAAAAATGAAGCAAATTCACATCCGCTTCGACACAGCTACAGTGGCTGTTCAAAACTCTCATTCAGTGACATTTTTCAATTTCCTCCTTTTTTCTTATTTCGAATGCTAGAAGAGGTAAGTTAGAAGGACTATTTCTAAGTATGAATATTGACTGCATAGTACATTGGAAATCTCTGCAAACAACATTTGTAAGAGCCCTAAGGATCTTGAACTTTATATATCCATAGCGTTTCTCTGGCACAAACCTATAGGATATGTATGTACCTTACACAGCTTCTAAATCGTTCAGTTTTTAGGGTTATAGGTGAATGTCCTGATATTTTTTAACTATTCCTTCTTTAGCTCAAAGTCTGGCAGATACAGCTCAATCCTGGCATTGAGAGGAAATTCAGAACCATCCTACAGCAATTTAACTCTGAAATGTAATGCTGTCAACAAGGGCACCACGGTCTCCATACCTGCTTTTCAAAGGACTCTATACGTCGTGTTAGTGACCAAAAGCCATGCTTTTTCTTTCAAATGAATGTTTTTTTTGTTCTTTAAACAAAGTTTTATTACAGTTCCCAAATGATTAGAAACATAAATGCCACGGACTTCAATCAGGCTTCCACTGATGAATCTGTGGCCTTATGGAATGCAAGTGCCTGTACAAACCACATTTACCATGAATACCACTCTCTTGTAAAGCTACTTTTGCCAGCACAATGAACCCCTCAATTAAATAAAAAACAAAGAGCAACAAAACAACCAAACCTGCAAATGAGTCAAAAGAAAAAAAAAATAATAATAAAGCTTCTGAGATAACAGCACTATACAAATCCAAGCAGTTGTGATGAATTCAGTGGAGCAAAGCCAAGCCAGAGAAGGTAAAGGTCTGTCCGAATAAAAATTGTGTGCTGTTGTTTTCTCACACATCATAATAATAGGACTTTAAGATCAGCTGATCTTATGGAGTTAATTAATGCACAGAACCTGTTTACATTGGGGAGGGGGGACCACACTATTGATCATGAGATGCTGAGATAGTGCCAGGCTGTCACTCGAGGCAGAATTCTGAAGGACAGTCTGTATTCCCTCAGTTGCACAGTGCGATATAGATAAAGATATCCCACTCAGTTTAGAAGTTTCCTTCAGGGCTTTATCAAATCCCCAGATCCCCCACATTTCTTCACAGAAGTTAAGACTTCGAAGAGGAATACACACACCCCTTCACAAAGAAAACATTTGCTTTCATGTTCTGCCTGCCAGGAGAAATAGTGGAAAATAAATGCTCTGTGGAAGACAGTTCTGCTGTCCTCTTCATCCCCATCAAGGCTTGGGAAGGGAAGACAGTAATACACAATAATACATGGGGAAAGCTGCCAGGAATTCCCTAAGGTGGAATTGTGGCCTAAGATAAAGCCTTCCACAACTCAAACCAGCTCTGCTTCTAGCCTAGTTCTGAGCAGCTCAATGACTGCCACAACCTTGTCTGTGACGTTGGGGGTTAAAGGTAACAAAAACAAACTGGGTGATATTTCTTTCACCTCACCCGTTTGTTTTATTTCAGGCTTCTTTGGAGAATTTTGTCACTGCTTTATAATTTAACAAATCTAGCATTATTTGGGCCACAGTAATTGATGCAGTTCTCATCTCTTCAGTCAGTTTAGAAAAACATTCTCCAAGATCACATTAAAAATATTTTTTATTTTAATCAGGCTTTGAGTTCTTTGCCTTGTCTTCTTTTCTCCCCTGTATTTGAACTGTCATTATCAACTACATTAATAATGTATCATCAGGCATTACCCGATTTGCAGTATTCAGTAAATTTAGTGCCAGGGCTCGGCTCTAAGTCACTCCTTGCACAACAGCCACATTTATAACCGTGACACTTCTGTCACAGACCAAGGACTGCACTCATGAGGATTTACACTCACACCTTCAAATGGCTCCATTTAAAGATAAGGGATCAAAAATGGCAAGCATTTCAGTGAAGGAATCACAAAATACACATCAAGGTTTCTCATGTTTCTTGAATTTATGGCTTGAAGTTTATTTTTCTCTCAACTCAGGTATGCAGAAAAGGGCAAGAAACAGTAACCTCTCTATTCCCATGGAAAACTTTTCACAAAACAGAAGCAGCTTCAAGGGTTATGGCAGAGTTCAAGAGCCTGAAGTGAAGCTCAAGGAAATATCATTGGGTTTACAGTTTTAGACTTCATGACCAGACCATGTCACCCTGACCTAGAGTAGGTGATCTCACTTGTAAGAGACTGAAGACAGTTTTACGTGAAAAGTCTGTCATGGGAGGGGAAAAAAAAAAAAAAAGAAAACAAAAATAAAACCAAACCAAACCAGAAATGAAGTCTGCGCTTTCCATACAATCAAAAGTACTTTTATTCAACTGACTTACGGAAATAGATTTATTTACAGTGGTGGATGGAATAGGCACAGGAGTTGTGCCTTTGCAAGACACCAAAACCCTGGACATTGTTTATTTTTGTCCAAGCTGGGTTTGAAACACTCATTATCATCACTGGATCACAGGAAGTTCAGAGAGAATTAAGAGATTTCCATATTTTATTTATTGAAATGATTTAAATACTGCAATAGCAAGCCTGTTAACTAAAAAAAAAAAAACCTATCAAGGCAAAAAATAAAAAAGCAACAAGACAGAATGAAAGGAAACTAAAAAGAGACACTGAGTTCATTTTACATTATATCAAATTTTTGCTCACTGTAATGATTAGCTGGATGCAACTCAAAGTCACTTTTTTATCCAGAATACCAGAGCCATACAAGTTAATATAATTTCTAGCCATGCAGTAACTTTGTACCATACATAGCAAGATATTTCATGCTCTGCAGAGTAAAAAATGTAGGTCAGGCCCCACAGGCTATAGTCAAGCTATGCTGCTGTGAGTTTAACATATTATTCTCTCGGGAAAATAATGAAACCCTTTAATTTTATCCCCACAAGCCAATGATCTTCAAACATTTCATTTTCCTAAGAGTAAAAGGAGACCAACACCTGATTGGTGTGAAAGTCACCCACCAGATGCAAAAAGTTTTCGGTAAGGAAGCAAGTGCAAAATGCTGAAGTTTTGCCTAGCTTGTAAATGAAAGTTGTTAAAGTGGATCCAGAAAATTGCATCTGAGGCCAAAAGCTGACAGTCAGTTCCTCCACCTGTATGCTGTGGTTTGCCTTCACAAACCAAATCAAAGACTTGTGGACAAAAGAGTGGTGGAAATCACAGAACCGTGAAATGGTTTGGGCTGGGAGGGACCCTAAGGTCCATCCAGTCCCACACCTTCTGCTATCCCAGGTTCCTCCAAACCCCATCCAGCCTGGCCTTGGACACTCCCAGGGATGGGGCAGCCACAGCTTCTCTGGGCACCCTGTGCCAGAGCCTGCCCACCTTCACAGGGAAGAATTTTTTTAAATATCTGATCAAAACCTGCTCTCTTTCAGTCAGAAGCATTTTCTCTCATCCTGTCACTACATGGTCTCATAAATAAATAAATAAATGAAGCAGAAGAGGGGGGGGAGCAGCAAAATTCAGACAACCCCATGCAGTGCAATTTATTTATTAATACTTGTGAATATTGCAGCTCTTGGTTGGACAAAATGACAATTTGTAAATGCTAGAAATATTCTGTATATTGGCAATAAGCTCTGCCCTCTTATGGTTTTACCTGCAGCGTCTCACCTCTCCGACAAACATCTCCAACAATAAGCACAGCAGAACTTGCACGAGGGTCAGTTTGTATTAACCTTGCACTTCAGGAAAACACTCATTTCTTTCAACAGCTTTCGGCCAGAAAATTGGTGACGTGGTAGTTAAAGCAGCAAGCCCTGTACTAAATAACCAGCTTTGACAGGAAGGATGCTGCTCCATCTTACAGCACACAATTTCAGCCTGGTTTCTCCAGGGATGACAGCTCAAGGGAGAATACATCCAGAACAGGAAGGTTTCCATGAGAATTAACACCGGGACCTGCCTCTGAAGTTCTGTTTAATGTTCCTCCCTCCCCACCATTTATATATGGATACACTGAATATCTCCTGTGCCTGTGAAGATCTCAGGGGGCAAAGATGTGCACAGCTGCCAGCTGCACACCCAAGTCACGTAATATTAGGGGAAATATTTTAAAGATTTATTTTACACTCTTTGTGGCTGCAGCACGTTTACACAAAACACCAAATAATAAACAAGGTGTCCTTAGTTAATCAGCACTACTCCTCTACACAGCAAGAGCAGAATATACAGTATTTATTCTACCACACCGATACAGAAAGATGGCAAATAACGCCTTGGGTGTGGATTAGTATGCAATATCTCCAGTGCTGCCTTTGCAAAATTACTTTGGTCTATTACTTCTCTAGCCATAGTCAAGCTCATGTTCGTTGCAGATGATTTCAGACTACCTAAATCAGTAAAATCAGCCCAAAAACCACTGCACACAAACTTGCAGCCATACTGCTTACCATATAAACTGCTTTTTTGGCCTGACTTTTCTTCTTCCTAGCACCCAAAAACGCTTGAAACTTCCTGGATTATGCCATCACTGTGCCTGTCTTCACATGGGTCACACAAGTTGAGCCATGCAACAGCAATCAGCAAAAAGATGGGGCATTAAGGAAATTTTCATTACAGACTACACATTCAGATCCTGACTCATATTGCTCACCTGAATCAAGCAGATGTGCTGCAATCTAGATAACCCCCCTCTGGTGAAAGCTCAATTTAATCATCAAGCTACTCATTGGTGAGAAAATCCTCCTCAAAAGACCTTACACTGGCTTTAATTTCTAATGGAAAAAATTAACAAAGGAATTGAGGTGTGCAGAGTGAACCTTATGAAAAAGGTCTGTTTGAATATGCAGATTAAAAGTTAGGTAGCTCCTTCGTGGTGATAACCATTGAAAAACACAATGGAAAACAGAAACCTGTGTAAATAATGGAAAACAGTTGAGTTCAGCGTTCTACCATCAATAATAAGATATTATATTTGTCTTTGTTCTTTTTTTATCCATAAGATGAGCATAAACCAACAGTGGTGCAGACTATCATTGAAAAACATAAATGAGAGACCTTAAATGTAACTGAGAAAGGCACTGATCACAAAGACAGGAAAATTCATCCTCTACTTGATTCTCAAAAGTATTTATGATTCAACTAATTTCCAGTGTTTATAAGAAATCTCATAGAAAAGGCATCATAGGAGAACAAAAAACATTCAAGAAACCAGATGGTTGCACACCCTCTTTTTCTTCAGTTAATGGCTAACTTAGGGGTTCAAAGCTTTTGGGCACAGACTTGTGGACAGCCTGGGCTGGGGCTACTTGTGAGACCTTGCCACATGAAATACAAAAGGTTTTCCTTCAGGTGTTGCAGCCAAACATCGCAGCACATCCTGGCCATCAGATGAAGTTAAGCACATTGCTCTCTGGCCATTAAAATGAGCAAGCTTCCCAATCTATCCACTCAGTAATTTAAAGCCACTTCATTACAGCAGTGCCTTTTAAAAAGTAATAATATTATGAGTGCTTCTAGTTAAACTATTAGGTTTGTCCCTTCTTCCAATTAAATTTACTCATTTATGAAGAAGACACGAGCACATCTGAAACTGAAATTATCCTCGTCCTAGGAACATTTATACAGTTCCTTTTCTGAGAATGTATTTTCAACACCTCAACAAGAAAAATCTGCTCATGTGAAGATAAAATTCAACACCAGAGCAGCATGAACATGTGCAAGGTCACTGTTCTTCTGTGATTCAGTCAGAGCACTGCAAGTTATTTGTCTAATGTGCAAAATGCTGAGTTGCTAATGGCAAGATTCTTAACACTCTTAAGCACAGCAAAAGTAGATCGCCAGTTTCTTTAGTCTGTGAGCACAAACTGCAGGCAGATCATTGTCAGGTACCCTTAAAAATGTCACTTACACAGACATCAGTCCTCAGGACACACCCAATGTTTTGTCCATTTTCTGAACGCACAAATTTTAAGTTTAAAGCCAACCAAGAACAAAACACACACAAAAAAAAAAAAGTGGAAAAAAAAAGAGAAATAAAAGGAATGCCTGAAGTGCTGGTTTCATCCTGATTCATTCTGAAAGATTAAGAAGTACTGAGGATCTTAAAATGCTTTAAAAAATAAGCTGTAGAGACATGAATCCCATTTCATGGAATCCTGGAATCCACAGAAAGGACATTAAAGAACATGTTATTCCAACTCCCCTGCCATGGGCAAGGACACCTTCCACCATCCCAGGCTGCTCCAAGCCCCATCCAGCCTGGCCTTGGACAATTCCATGGATACAGGGGCAGCCACAGCTTCTCTGGGCACCCTGTGCCAGGGCCTCCCCACCCTCACAGGGGACAGTTTCTTCTTGATACCTAATCCAAATCACCCCTCTGGCAGTGGGAAGCCATTCCCCCTTGTCCTGTCCCTCCATCCCTTTTCTCCAGCTCTCCTGGAGCCCCTTCAGGCCCTGCAAGGGGCTCTGAGGTCTCCCTGGAGCCCCTTCAGGCCCTGCAAGGGGCTCTGAGGTCTCCCTGGAGCCCCTTCAGGCCCTGCAAGGGGCTCTGAGGTCTCCCTGGAGCCCCTTCAGGCCCTGCAAGGGGCTCTGAGGTCTCCCTGGAGCCCCTTCAGGCCCTGCAAGGGGCTCTGAGGTCTCCCTGGAGCCCCTTCAGGCCCTGCAAGGGGCTCTGAGGTCTCCCTGGAGCCCCTTCAGGCCCTGCAAGGGGCTCTGAGGTCTCCCTGGAGCCCCTTCAGGCCCTGCAAGGGGCTCTGAGGTCTCCCTGGAGCCCCTTCAGGCCCTGCAAGGGGCTCTGAGGTCTCCCTGGAGCCCCTTCAGGCCCTGCAAGGGGCTCTGAGGTCTCCCTGGAGCCCCTTCAGGCCCTGCAAGGGGCTCTGAGGTCTCCCTGGAGCCCCTTCAGGCCCTGCAAGGGGCTCTGAGGTCTCCCTGGAGCCCCTTCAGGCCCTGCAAGGGGCTCTGAGGTCTCCCTGGAGCCCCTTCAGGCCCTGCAAGGGGCTCTGAGGTCTCCCTGGAGCCCCTTCAGGCCCTGCAAGGGGCTCTGAGGTCTCCCTGGAGCCTTCTCCTCTCCAGGTGAACACTCCCAGCTCTCCCAGCCCGGCTCCAGACTTCAGAACGACTCTGTGGACTCACTCCAGCAGGTCCACATCCCTCTTATGTTGGGGAATTTTTTCAGGTCTTTCCCTGCTGTTTCTTTGATAAAAGCACTCTAAAAACAAATATCTGAAGAAAAAGCCTTACTTCCTGTACTTTGAATAGTCTTGTCTTCACTCTTACTGAATTACGTCAACCTCAATTTAAAAGCTTTTTTGCATTTAAGAATGTTACTTTATCCCATTTCCTTCCTAATCCAGGTGGGCTTTGTGCCACACACATTGCACTCAACACTTGGACATGAATGCATTTGCTCCAAATAGCATCAGCTATGTGTGTATATTTATTTCACACGTCAAACACACTTAAATCCACAGAATAATTTGCTAAAAAGATAATCACGTGAGATCGCAAAAAATTAATGGTTACTATCTGAAGACCTGACAGCCTAAATAGAGAGAACTGCTCTTAGGAATGTAAGTATTTTTTTTAATGATGACTTAAAGTGCCACAGGAACTCCATACATGCTTTAAAGGAAAGAATTTTTCTTCCAGGATTTTTCAAAGCAGGATTAGCTTCATTTTACAGCGAAGGGTGCTGATGTGAAGGACACTAAATGACCCAGAAAATTTCTCATCGCTACTCAAAGTAGTAACCAGTAACAAAGCCAGTCACAGAATCCACTTCTGTACTTTGAGCTCTCGTGCAAAATAACCACTTATTCCTTGTGAACATTAATGGGGATGGGGGTAATTTAAAAATGGAGCATTAAAAATGCAAGCTACAACAAATACCAGAATTCAGATTTTTCAAGAGGCAAAAAGCTTCTGCCTTGGCTGAAGACAGAATTTCATTCAATGTTATAAATCAAACACAGAAGTTTGCCCACATCCGTACATAAAATAAACACAATATGTAACTGATGGATTTGCAGCAATAAATGAAGTTCAAATAGTCAAACACACAAAATCAAGTGGGCCCCGTTGGTCCTGAGCTTTGTACAAAGCAGAAACACTGTACTTCAGGCAGTCTACTGAAATGATGATTAGATAGACTTCATTATCTCAAGTCCTAAAGTTGTACTAACAAATTAATTGCTAAGTTGATATATACCAATTTTTTTTTTTTTTTCTCTTTCTGGACACATTAGAATTAAGATATTGGGGAGGTGGAGGTGACTCATCTACAGAAAATGTGACTTTGGTGCAGCCTGAAAGTCAACACCCAAGTCAGCTGTTGACACAAGCAAGGAAGATCTGCTGACTGCAGCACAGTTTGGGCTGTATTCATTACACGTCTGTGTAATTATTGTCTGAGATTATACAAATGCCTGTTTTTGTAAGCAGGAACTGGGATTCTCACAACTCCATTACTCTGTGATTTATAGGACTCAGTTATTCTACCTAGGAAGGAAAAAGCAAACTGACAATCAGCTTATTCCAAGCTGTTCCAATTACGGAGCCACTTGATTTTGAGCATGAATAGTTGGAATATGAGATAAGAAAAGTGCTGGAATGGAAACAGCTGTTGACAGGCTCCCACTTACAGGAAATAGGAAACATATCTACTGTTTTAGGGTATTGTTATGAAACAGCCACTCGAGCCTCCAGAGTCTTTTTCAGGATTCCAGGGAAATATTGGCAGGCTCAAACTTTCTTTTCTCCAGGGTTTTTATTGGAAGATGTTCATTCAAATTCAAACACTCCAATAAACAAGCAGGCAAGCAGAGTCAGTTACAAGTCCTCAAGGTACTACAAACCATGAGTGTTTAGTATCTCAAAACTATTAAACTCAGCACAGATTCATTCTTTAGTGTAATGTAATGATGAACTACTCTCTTTTTTCTTTTTTTTTTTTTTTTTTTCAATTTTATTAATATTTTTAAAAAAAAAATTNGGTGAAATCATCTTTTTTTTTTTTTTTTTTTTTTTTTTTTGCAATGTTATGAATATCTTTAAAGACAAATTTCTTTACACAACAATCATTATCAACCACTTTTCGTTAAAGAAATGAATACCTCTCTGGCTATCCAACAGACAAACTTTTCCTTATTCCTTTATACCATTTATTATTACACACCCTTGTGACCAACATTGATTTAAGCAGTTATGTAATAAACAGATATGTTCAAACCCATTTTAACAGAAACTTTAGCTCAATATTAGGCATGTTTTGAGACCAAGGCACCCACATTTTAAAGAAATAGGGATAAGAAGGTAATATGCACAGAAAGAAACCACTGAAACAGGCATTGAGAAAATCACTTTATAACCAGTAGGATACTTTGCTAATAAATAAATATGTTTACTGTCCCACTGATTATAAAGTATCTCTGCTGATGCTTTTCTCAGTTGGTTATTTTTTACTCTGTGATTGCACAATGCCTGGCATGAGGGGGTTTTGATCTCAGCTGGGGCCTCTCAGCACCACCATCACAGCAACCTCAGCAGTGGTGCCACAAGTGCTCTCAGGATCAGTGAAAGAGAAATGTCTGTATATATATTTTTCCTTTTTCCTGAACCTTGGTGACCTCCTCGCCTTGATTTCCTGAGAAGACACCACTTTAAATGTGCTTGTTTATCAACAAAATAACAAGCATTATTTATCCTTAAAAAGCTCCTACCCAAGTTTCTCAAAGTAGAAGAAAATGGCCCTTATAATACACTAATGAAGCACACGAGGAAAGAATCACTGAGCTGGTTGGCAGGTGGATGAGCCTACAGAGAATGATTTTCCAAATATTATCAGCAGGACAGATGGAATAATGAAACTGTTTCTATCTTTGAAATAAAATATGTGGAAGTTGTGTTTTTATCTCATATCTATTAGTAAGATTTCTGATATGTTTTTTATTTGTAGCTTTTATGACAGATTGTTTAAAATTATTGAAGTATTACACACTTATTTCAATGAGTTCTTCACTNGAAATAAAATATGTGGAAGTTGTGTTTTTATCTCATATATATTAGTAAGATTTCTGATATTTTTATTTGTAGCTTTTATGAAAGATTGTTTAAAATTATTGAAGTATTACACACTTATTTCAATGAGTTCTTCACACTAAAAAATTGCATTGACATAACAAATTCATAAAGGTAAAAGTGAATTAAATTTCTGTTGGTTTTGGCCAGAATACATAAAACCATCAAGGCAGAGAAAGCAGAAAGTGTTTTTAAACTATATAAAAATGTAGAAAACATTCTTCAAAATGACTACTCCTACATTTGTTGTATGAGCATCACAGTCAGGCTCTTCTTTGCTCAAAATCCTAATGTTAAATGTTAATATCAATGTTTAAGTCAAAGGGTATTTGTCAATCCAGAGAAAATTTTGCAATTTTGGTGATGGCAGCCTCAGCACCTGCGTTCCAGGTATCCTGTAACTGTCCACTGAATAACATTACTGCCAGTGGAAATTTTTAAACAACTTAATTTTCTAGTGGAAGAGAAAATGCATTCTGTTTTCCATGAAAGTCCTTAGACTGCTAATTTTAAGCATATGTTAAAATGATTTTTTTATCTCATGTTCGAAGCTTCTATGTTGATAATGTTAATCACACTTTTTCCAGTTCTTTCACACTATTTAACTTTGTTTCCGTTTTTCAATGTCTTTGCAACAGATATTTTCTTTGATTTGTTATTTAATTGATTCAAAGAAAGAAGCATCAGGTAGAACATTTGTCATGTATTTTTCACTTTTTATTATCTGTATTGATTTATGTATTTACTGTGATTTATTTATTTTGGCAACAAAGGACTTATTGATAAATTTGCTATGTAACATTGAAGAGCAAGTCAAGAAATTCATTTCCATTGTATTAATAAGTTTAAGATCCTTTTGTTCTTATATAAACTTCTGAAACCATTATAAGATAAAAAGATAAATTCAGTATAAATTTAGAAATCACAGATCTAAATACACAGACCTCACTGGGAACAATCTTTAGAATTTATTCTGAGTTGTCAGGGCTCAAACAAACATCTTGGTATCGTTCATAAGGGAAACAACTCTGGTTTCCATTTCTAGATGTGCTGCTCGGTCTTGACTGCCTCATGCTTTCCTAGGGCGGGTTAGCAAAAGATTTCCTGCCAAGAAATTTCCTAAAATCCTACAGAAAGACTAATGTGCACATAAGTTAGCAGGATATATTGGCATATGGTAGCAACAGCTAATAGAAGGATGAGGAAAAAATGCAAATAAGAAATATATAATAAGGTTGGGTATGTATATTGAGCAATTCTTGTGAAACTCTGAGAGCGCTACAGAAAGTGGACTTAAAATAAGTAGTGCTTCTCTCCTTCTGCCCTAAAGTGAGACTTCATTTTACTGATTTCATATCCCTACCAAAATGCTTTCAAATCTAAAACAGCTCTGGTCATAAATTAATAATTTTGCAAAATAGAAATGGTGTTAAGCTTAGAAATTGAGAGGAACTCGATAAAAGACATGCTGGACTTTCCAAAAGTCCTTCCAGTCACTCTGCAAGGCAGCAAGACAAGCACTTTTTCCTACTTAAAGAAGAAATAAAAACTGCAAGACTCGTTCTAGAGGTCGCTTGAGTACAACTACTGCGCAGAGACATTTTGCCTCCAAATTTCTCCTCCCATGGCCACCACACATTCAGACTGCAGCCAGCTGTCTGACATCCTTCTTTCTGATAGCTCCTCGTGAGGCATCCCTGGAAGTCTAACTCTCCCACTGTTACAAGCCATCTTTATCCCCCTTCACTCGGTTATAACACACTGGTGGATTACAGGAGCTGCCAAGGAACTAAAGGAGCCTTCTGGAGCAAAGCAGAACTCCCATGGGCTTGTATATAGATGGGCACTGGGTTGGAATAACTCAGGATGTGACTATAAACCATGGAATCAAAACCAGCAGTGTACTATCAAGTTATTTTCTTATTTCTTTGGGAGCTGCCTATAGAAAAAAAGATTTACCTGCAGAAAACGAGTAGGTGTCATACAGAAAGCTGTGTATTTACTTGAATCACGCACTGCAACATGTCAGGCTACTGCTGGTGGGTGGTACCTACGTGGGGAAAGTGGCAAAAGGAGGGCACTGCTTATTCAGATGGATTTGGACAGGCTGGAGAACCACCAGGCTGCTTGGGAAGCTCATAGAGCTCAGCACAGGTGAGGGCAAAGCCTTGGATCTGGGATGGAACAGCCTCATGCAGCACTGCCCAGGCTGGGCAGTGACCTGGTGAACAACAGGGTATTCATTCTCTCTTCATTGATCTGCAGTTCCACACAACATCTGTTTTTTCTCTGCTGGAAACTTTTCCTATTCGCTTTGTCACCTCTAGAACTGGTTCTATCCTGCTCCCCAGCTTGTTCTCCCCCAACAACCACCCACTGACAAAACACTCCAGTCATTCACAGCCCTGGGGCCTCTGGTGCTCATCCTGTGCTTGCTCATGGTCAGCCTGGAGAACACCAAGGGGAGGTGACACCACATCCTCAGATAACCACACAGCAGGAATAAATCCACCTACCTTCAACTTCAGTAATTTCACTAACTTAAAACAAAGCTTTTTTTGGAGCCTCTCTGAAGTCAGCCTTAAGCTATCAAGGTACATTCATCCACTACAGAAAGTTTTCCAGCCCAGGAAATTAACTTATTCTGGCATCATATTTGAGGTGATGCTATAATCATTCTCTTCCTTGCATAAAGTGTGGCTGATTACAAAATCCTGATTACACGGGTAAGCAAGAACTGAGGGCACTGCCTATCCTCATGTGCCACAGCCAAAAAAGATCTCTAAACGTGAGAATCTATCAGGACTGCTAATCTCAAGGAATGGATGAGTCTGGCTACATTGGATGCAACAAGGACAAAATTTACCTAAATCTACTTTCTTAAAGACATGTACAAGAACAAACCCCTGCTTGTGAAAGAAATAGAAAAGGAATATATGTATGTTGGAAAAAAAAAAAAAAATCTTATTTCTACTGAGAAAAAGAGGTGAGAGTTGGGGTTTTTTGTTTGTTTTCTCCACTTTTAACCAAAACTGAGGGTTCAAAACATATAAACTGTTCTAACAGGAAACTTGGATCTTAGCAGAGTACTTTGTTGCAGGTGATGCCACCTGTAAGATTTTCTCTCATCTACTTTGGAATTGAAAATTCTGTTGAGACTTGTGTAGTGACTCAGGATCTCAGTTTGGTACAGTGTGCTCCAGAGGCATTAAAGATTGGGCTGGTTTCCCATATGCAAAGATAAATTTCATACAAGTTTTAATTTGCTATAAGGTTTTCTTGAAGTATCTCAGGTTTTAGTCCTCCTCTAACACAATGCATCTGACATGACTATGATCAGAAAAACACAATCAGGCACATCTCTATGTAGAACTCACTGTCTCAATTTCAGATTCAAAAAAATTTCATAACTTATAAATTTTAACTGATGGTTTTCTTGCATGTTAAGGGAGAACCAGCTAGCTCTGATCTGCTGCTTCTCGTGACAGAGCTGTTTATCATGACAAAAAAATAATATTTGAAACAGGAAATTATTTACTTTCTACAAACTACAAACAAGAACTTTACTTCAATAAGAAATTAATCCAGCTTCTCACACCTGAAACTATATAACACAGGATTTTGTTAAAAAAAAAATCTTTTTCAGAAAGTTTTTAAAAGCACAAAAGAACATTCTTTTTTTCTGTGTGGCATCGCCACAAAACAAAGCTGCCTGTGTACTTAGCAAAAGAATAGTCAGGAAAAAATCCCCCCATGGAAAAAAAGCAGTATTTCGTTGATAAAAGAGGGGAGTTGTGGTTTTATTTTTTTTATTTTTTTTTTTTTAAACAGGCAGAATACAGAGCAAAGTGTGCTGTAGAGCTTTTGTCAGTGCTTATTTCAAATCACCTGAATAGCTCATCACAGCTCCGGCAGTCCGAGGCAGCAGAATTATTCCAACAGTTTGCTCCCCGCTTTGTACCAGGCAGCACTGCCATGCATTTTGTACAGTCCACTCCTTTACAAGTGCAGTTAGCAGGTAATAACTGCAGCTGGCTAAGGGTAACAATGCCTTTTCCCCATCATGTGTCCAAGAAGATAACAATCACACCGGGCCAAATTAGGAACTCTGCCATAAATAGCCCACAAGTCTCACTATTCCAGCTCCTCCGTGTACTGGGTTTCTTTAATAAATTCAGAAGTTTCCCACCATTTGTGTCAAATGCAATATTTCAAAGGAGCCCTGCACTACAGAGCAGAGCTCCAAAAGGGAAATGTACTTCCCTGTGCAGAGAGGAAACCGAGCCTGCCTAGTGCAGCCTGAGCTGTACTTTGATGTAGCTTTAAGCACGCCTCTCTTTCATTTACCCGAAGTTAACCAAGTGATAAGCAGAAAAAAATGTATCCAGGAAACCAAAGATTATTCACCGGGGAGAACAAATTACAAAACTGTTCTCCATGCCCGGTAATCACTTAAATCACAAACCATTAGCAGCAATCACATTGATCACTGAAAACAACTCTCAGCCCCAAGAAGCAGCCACTGTACTCCCTCAGAATGCAGACTATTAGCAGGTGTGTGATTTAGTACTGCTAATAAACAATGATTTCAAATGGCTACTTAAAAATAGTATTGATGGCCACTTTACTGCGAAGCTTTGACTACTGAACAAAGCAGGATTTTGACTAAACCACGGCAGAGAAGCTCCATAAAGGGTAGAAGTGTGGTAAGAATTTGGTGTACATGCATGCTGCAAGGACTTCGAAGAAAATACGTTGAGAGATAAAAACATTCAACTGCAACTTGTGAATTAAACGTTCCACCTGAACATCACAAAGCACTGGTGAGCAAATCACTGTTTAATAAACAGCCAAGATGCATAAAGATACACGTGTGAAATTTCATATTCACTTCAGAATCTCAAAAATCCAGAGGATACAACCACTGCCATTCATTTCCATGGTATAAAGAGGCTTCTTAGGATTTTGAGGAGTATCCAACGAAATCCTCCCCAGACAACCTTGAGAAATTCTATTTCTTTGCACTACTGACTTTTTTTGTGTTGTTTAAATTGCTGGAATAACGGATATGTGAAGTATCCAAAAAGATTACTAGAATTTTTAACATAACATCAAAGTTTTTGTCTCTTCTGTGCCTCACCCCTGTTCCTGGTGCCGAGAGCATCCATCTCTGCAGTGGGTACCCAGGCAAGTGCTTGAACCTAACGGCAACACACTTGATCAAAAAGGAAAGCAAGAAAATGGGCCTCAGGATAAGCCAACATAAATAACTACAACTAGAAATGAAAAATGGGAGGAAAAAAGGTCAGAAGAGAAAAAATAGCAACAACTGATAAGAAACACTGTCTGAAACCAGCTGGAATAACTACACTAAACATAGCATCTTCTTTTCTATCTCTTTGAATACTTTTAAATACTTTAAATGTAGGTCTGCCTTTCCTGCAACCCACCAGCTACAGCAGATATAAATGAGCTGACATCATTTAGCAATAAAGTGTTTGAATGCTACATTCAGTCACATGGCTATAAAAGAAAATAAAGATATAACACATCAAGTTTGCAGACCATAAAATAATCTTTGAGAGCAAAAACGTGGAAACAAGTGGCTAAGATGCAGAAAATCCTAGAAGTCCATAAATAATAATCATAGGAATCAAAGCTTAATTTAGTGCCTTTGACGTTTCTGTTATCTGATCCTGGTCCTAGACTGCTCCAGAGAAAACCAGAATTTAATATTAAAGATAAAACCAATAGCCTCCTATAACTACATTAAGTCAAATTAAATTGGTATTTCTGTTCTTCCTGGTATGCAGCCATTTGTTACAGGGAGCAGTTAGAACATCCATGGCTGAGCACATGGCAGTCTTTCTCTGGCCTTTGTAGCGCTGGCAGAACAAGCTGGTGACAGAAACAGACACCCAGCAGCTCTGAAATCTGCCCAGAATGCCTGACCTGGACTGCAGGAAACACCCAAAGCTGCCTTGCCTCAGAGAGCAGGAGGGGAAGCCCTTTGGGAGAGCACAGACAAGCCCAGCCAGGTGCAGCTCACTCCCCAAGCACCGCAATCACTGTATTGGGTTTGCCCGTGCCCCTTTGTGTCTGTCCATGGATTACGTGCTCAGGAGTTCCTTCAATCCCTTTCTGAACCAGCTGAACCCACCTTTCTCCAAAACCTCCTGCGCCAAAAGATTTCTGAAGTTTTCCACGCAGGAGTACTTTATAGAATGTGCCCGGAGAGGCTGTGGCTGCCCTGTCCCTGGAAGTGTCCAAGGTTGGATGGAGATCTGAGCAACCCAGACTAGGGGAAGGTATCCCAGCCCATGGCAGGGGAGTTGGAACAAGATGAGCTTTAAAGGTCCCTTCCAAACCAAACCACTCTGTGATTTACACTGGTGTCTTGCCAGTTTTCGTTAGTGCCTCTAGCTCTGTTACTTTGATTTGTCGAGTAAACCTCCTGCATTTACTTTACTCACTGCCTTTATGATTCCATAATCCTCAGTTTTCCCCACTACAACCTTCTGCTCTCCAAAGTGGAGAATTTCAGCCTTTTTAGCCTTTACCTACAAAGAGACTTCCTCTACCCTCTGAATTATTTTATCTGTGATCTTCCATAACCTAACTTCACTGTGTCCTTCTTAGAACACTCGAGGTACGAGCAGAAGGTTTTAAATAGCCTTTATCTCTTTCTCAATACTTTTCCTGATAATGCCAAAGACTTTTTGAGAACAGGTATTCACTGAGCCAGCGATTTCACAAACTGTTAGCAGTGACTAAGTTCTGCTTTCTGAAATCTGTCAGCATCTTATCAGGTTTAGATAAGATTTTTTTTCTCCAGATTCATTACATTAAATTTATCTGCACTGAAACTCATATGGCACTTTTTGCTCATTCCTTACACTCTGTGTAGTCCTTTTGGCACAGCATTAGACTACTCAAAAGAGCTTGTTCATCTGCAGCCTTGGAGACTTCCCTGCATACAAAATCACTAGAATTTAATTTTCTCCTTTGCAATTCAGTCTGTTTCTCTGCTAATTTTTATGAAAGGCGCCCACTGAAGTCTTCAGCATTTTCCACAGTTAGGGCTATTGGTTAGATTATGTTTGGATTGGAAATGACTTTTGAGCTCTCTGCCCGTTACTTCGGCTAGTAAAACCAGCTATAACTCGTCCTTAGCCAACATTAAGTGCTGAAAACAACCACAGTATTTTAGACATCATCTCCCAGCTCTTAGTTTGCAACTCAAAGAGGAATGAAGTGCTGATGTGTGGGGCTTTTCCCAAAGGCTGAATTCTGCTAAAAGTGAGGCCTTAAAAATAACTGAGGTTGGGTCAAGGCAGAGTCAAAGTATTTAGCTGAATATCTAAACTGTACCTATCCCAGCATCGCCAATGAGGAAATCAGGCCAGCTCTGTCAGCCCAAAATTTTGTAAGCACAATTTTTCTTGCTCTTTTGTGGATATTTAAAAACATCTACAATGGATACTTCTAAGAATGGAGTAGGTGAAAACATAATTTTTGAAAGAAACTTCAGATTTTTCGACTGGGTAAGTAAATTCTATTAATTTCACATCCTAGGTTTTTTTTTTTTTTTTGGTCCTCTCCATGCTTTTTTTTTTAAAAAGCTTTTTTTTTTTTTTTGGTCCTCTCCATGCTTTGATTTTTAAAGAGCTTTTGATTTTGTTTTTTGTTTGTTTCCTGGGAGTTTTTTGAGGAGGAGGAAGAAAGTTTATTAATCACATATGAATCATTGCAATACTTAACACTTCAAAATTTTTGAATGCCTTCATTCAGTGAAGATTTTAGCTCGTCAGACATTCTCAACAGTGGCTGATGTCAAAACCCAGACCAAAACCAACTTCTCACACCTAATTTAGTCCCCTGGATGCATAAAAGTGCCATTACTTTTATGTTCTCCATGGATTTGGGAATACAGACTGGTTTTTTCCCCTGTTTTACTAGAAGTAAACAAGTGCCCAGTGAATGACAACAGACCCCAGATAACAATAACTGGATGTTCCGTCAGGAGCAGAAACAACTAAATTAAATAAATTTCCTGGTGATCAAAGTTCAGCAGTAATGCTAAGTGACTTTTAGCTCATTTATATTAAATCTTGGTGAATAAATATAGAACAGTATGAGTCTCTTAAAAGAACACCTGCACACCCCCATCCTGACAACAAAGCTTTCCCCGATCACGGGAAGACAGCGAGGAGACTCGTGCACTTGGAAAACCCTGGATGAGACACAAACCTCTTTGCCATTACAGCACATCACATCTTCCCAGAAGGTTATTTTTCATCTTCTGGATGCTGTAAAACTCTTTTTTTGTAGAGCAAAATACCCTAAAGCCCTGGGAGTTTGGCAGTGATTCATTGCCGTGGTACGGCCCTGTTGTCCGTGACTGCAGAATCCAGCAGCGAGCACTCCTGCAGACAGGGTCTCCTTGTTACTGGTTTTTACAAGGAATGGGTCTCTGCAGCTAAAAAAGGTGACGCTCCCAAGCTACCAGTTTAAGAGATTGCTCTACATTTGATGTTAACACTCTAAGTTTCTTTTATAGAAAGTAATCATCCTTCAATTCAAAAATGCAGCTGGGTTACTGCTAACGAAGAAAAATAAATACAAGCATGAGCGTGTACATTAAAATAAAGGCAATAGCTTTCCATCAATGCAATACAAGTCCAATTCTATAGACATTTCTGTGTCTTACAGCCTTTCCTGCCTTTTTTAATTGACAGCGGACAGGTTATTCCAGAAAGCAAAGCAGCAGACAGTGCGCGTTACATTTCTTCACAGCTCATCAGCTTCGTATGATTTGATATTTCTACTCTAGAAACATCGTTTTATTCATGAGGCATAAACAGCAACCAGCAAACAACCACCGCTGGTAGGATGGCATCCAGCAGAGGGACCAAAAGCAGAGCAAGAATCCCACAGAGTAATGGTGCCCCACTCATGAGAAACCTTCCCAAAGTCTTTGGGATTTCCCAGATAGTGAAATATTGGGCTGAAGTGCTGCCACTCTCTTCTGGAATGCCCACAAAGCACCACTAAAGCCAAACATGAGTTGACCACTGCTCAAATTCTGCTAAAACCACTGCCAAAAAAAAAAACCAAAAAAAAAAAATCAAAAATTGAAGCAACAGCTTAAAAAAAAATAGATGACAATAAATACACATCACATTTGACTATCTGTAAGTGACAGAAGAATTAAGTGTAGAGGCATTAATACTACATAAAAATCCCACACATAAACAAAGAATAAAGGTAATTCTAATGTTTCAGAACTGGTCTTTACACTGAACCTGCAAGGATGGGGGAAAATATAAACAAATAAACCCTTTTCAGAACAACTAATTTTTTCTTCTAGAACTGCATATTCCTTCTTAAAAATTGTACAGAGAAGGTGATTTCTGAAGTTAACTTACAAAAGGCAATATCCTCTCCCGTCCATGAAATAATTTCAGTATAACAGTTCTCCCAGAACTGCATGTTCTGCCAAAATAGTTTCATCTGCTTCCCCCAGACCCACAAACCATCACATATTAGATAAATAAATAGATTTAAAAACACAAAATCAACAAGAAATTTACACTTCCACAAAATATGTTTATTAACCACACAAGAAGAACTATTCACAAGGGGAAAATTCACTTTAGAAAGCTAAAATTTAATTTCTTTTCCCAGAATCTAATACACTAAATCACTGAATTGTATTTTGGCTCAGGGCTAAATTGCACTGCAGGTAGACACTGAAATACCAATTCTAACTTGAAGTGCTGTTTTGAAATTTCTGTAGAGAGGCTGATAATTTTTAAGCAGAACTTCTAGAAATGGAGAAAATTTATTTGAATCCCACCTTCCTGCAAATGAAGCTCTGAGCCTCTCTACTGATGGAATAAAACATGGCCCTGTCGCAGGCTGCAGTGTTCACCAGAATATTTCTAACTACAGCTGAGACAACTGGCGGAGAATTACGGTCAGGATCACTGCAATCAGCTCACAAGTCAGCCTTGTATTTATGGCCATCCCTCAGCTACTGCTCATGGCGTGACACCTTAACCAGCTGCATAAAGATGTCCTTGTTGGGCACAGCCACGGGAGCTGTGCATCCTTCAGCTCCTCCACCACTGCAGGGGACAGGGAGGGGAGGAACCCACCTCTGCCACAGCCAATTCCAATTATTGATACCAGCTAACCTGCAACGCTTGGATATCTGCCTCATCAGATCCTTTTAAAAACCTCTTCTTCCACTTTAACGCCCTGTTTAATGGTGAAGCCCTTTCTTCCATGGAGATCATAAGTGCTCTGTGGAAGGGAGCTCTGACCTTGGGAGCTCCTTGGAAAGGACACGGCGCAGTGATTTCTGTGCTCCTGCACACTGCTACAGGCAGAATTTCAAATCAGGGATCAGGGCAAAAAGCAGCTCTCAGTCCTTGCCTAATTTCTAGTTTTTGCATTAGAAAATTAACTTAAGGTCTTTTTGGCCAGCACCGCAAGCTGGCACTTACAGAATCACAGAATTGATGCTGGAAGTTGGAAAGGACTTCTATGTCCACCTGTTAACCAGCACTGCCAAGTCCCGCACCAAACCACATCCCCAGGTGCCACATCCACACATCTTTTAAACACCTTCAGGGATGGTGACTGCCCTGGGCCACCTGTGCCAGGGACTGACAATCCTTTCCATGAAGAAATTTTCTCCTCAGATCCAATCTCAACTCCCCCTGGTGCAACTTGAGGCCATTTCCCCTTGATTTATCACTTGTTACCTGAGAGAAGAGTCCGACCCCGCACCCACCCCACCCCCTCCTGCCAGCTGCAGAGCTGTTTACTATTGTCTCTCAAATAGAATTATACAGATCACAGTCCAAAAATGCCAAGACTTAAGCGAACCACGGCTCAAATCCATAGATTTGCGTTCCCACTGACTTCAGTGCGAATTGGATAAGAGAGAATTTTCAGACTCTTGTTACGCATGCTGTCACCTCATTGTCAAAGATGAAATGCCAGGCAAAGCATATGAAGAATACTCTTGCAGAAGCAGAAAAAAACTCCCCACTGCTTGAGAGAAAAGACCCTCCAGGCACTGAAAGTAGGGCTTAGTGTCAAGCTTTTGTTTTAGAAGGATTGCAAGGATTTAGATGGATTTTTTCATTGGGCAAAATTTAAGGCTTAATCAACACCAAAAAGAACTGCTAAGTGAAACAGGACTCTCGGTACTAAGCCTCCAAAATGTGGTTAAAATCTATTCCCTTCTTCATTGTAGATTTTTCTATAATTTTTAATTAGACTTTAAATTAGACATGGATCTTTTTGATCTTTCCCACTTTTGTTTTGTGTAACTTTACATTCATGACAGGAGTACATAAAGCAAATGAAAGAAGTTAACAGTGATGAAAACAAAGCAAGAAAACATTATTTATAAGGCTATAAAGTCCCATACAAACCCTTCAGATCTTACTGGGGAAGGAGATATTTTATCTTTAGGAAATGTTAGCTGTATCAAACATTGATTGCTTCATGGACAGGATTTTATGGTGAGCTTTATTAGAAGTGTAAATGAGCTGCAGTGATGGGCTAGTCGACTTAGGAGGAAAAAAAAAAATCTTTCCCTAAAATCTATGCAAAGAACATGAATCATAAAAAGGAGAATAAATATTCCAGTGGTAATCTCTAAAAATGAAAGTACATAAAAATGTTCTATTTGTATTAAAATGAAAATTCTGTGTTCAACAGCTGGAGCTTGTAAGAAAGGCAAGGAAACCCCCCTTAGGCAGAGGGGGAGCCCAGTGTCGAGCTTGGCAGCCCACGAGGAGCAGTGCAGCAGCCAGAAGGATCAGCAGTTCCAGTGCCAAGGCAGCTCAGCCACTGCCACTCTCTCTGCTGGCTCCATGCTTGGATTTTAACCCTCCAAAGGGAACTGGGCAGCACTTTGCCTTGTACTGGCCAGGGGTTTACAGTCCAAAAAGACAAAAATAGAAGCAAAAATGTACACAATTCAATATTTGATGCACACACGTGTTTATCACATTGACATTTCTTCTGAGGAATGGTTTCTATTCACCTTAGGAGTGTTAAACATTGTCTACAGGGTTTTTTTCAGTAACATTTGAATTGGGAGAGTGAGGCTTATGGGCCCTGGATCAGGAATGTCACGAGCAGAGCTGGGATCAAAGCTGGTCTAATGACACCCTATCATTGTGCAGAAGTCAAAGAACACCGACTGCATCACAGACTAGATAGCCATGAGATAATTAATTAGGTCTAGATAGCTACCCAGACCTAATTTGAGGCTATTAGAAGATGGAAAATGCATGATTAATGCCCATCTTTGTTACCACAAATTTTGCATCCCTATTAAATCTCATTATTAAAATCAGACCAGGGACAGGAAAAGGACGGCTGCAGCAAACCCAATCAGAGGAAGAAAAAAAAAAAAGCACATTTCCATTGTAAAGCACATACTCTCTCCAGCTGTCTTCCCTTCTGTGGTGCTAAAGTGTGACAGCACAAGGCTCCCCATGTTTGGAGAAAAAAACAAAGTGAAGGGCTCGCTTCAAAAGATCCCAGTTGTACTTGGAGAAAAAGATGCGAGGAGGAGATTGAGGAGAAGACTTCATAATATTATTCAGAGACTGATTTAATCCCTTCAGAATAAGTACATCAAATAATCTCTTGATTATGAAGACGTAAATAGGAGGGCATTTTGTCTCAAGGTAAAAGTTAGTTTTAATGAATGTTCTTCCTCCTCAAGAGGAAAACACAGTTTTACCTGAAATAAAGAATTAGACTACTAACAAAAAGAGGGGGATAAAATAAAGAACTAAACCAATCTAAATATTCCTAAAAATGCAGCACAAAAAGTAGGAAAAGCTATTTTACGTGTTGCAAAGCAGAGGCTATGAAAAGACTGCTCTAACCTTGACTTGAAAGTTAATGATATCGTAATCCTGGAGTTATTCTTAAAACGTAAAAAGAGACACAGCCCCTGCATGGATCACTTGTGTCACTCTTGCTTCCCATGCTGGGACCAAATGCTAGACAGAATTAGCTTCACAACACAGTAATTCATAAGCCAGACAGTCCAACTGTGATCCATCTCTTGTGCAGCAATTATTTAAAGTCAGAGCAACTCTGCTGTGATGTAACATGAGAAGCCAACGTCCCCCAAATCCATTCCAAAATTCCACGTGAAGGAGAAACACACATTACTATTGCTGTTAGGGAGTTATTCTTATTTTTTTAATTTGCAAGGCATGGAGTCTGTACTGACTCCTATAAGCCACTCCTAACAACTAAGCAATGGAAATGAAACTGCACAGCTTCAGTGGACTCCAGAAATGCACATTCCTCTTCCCCTCCCTGAGCACTGTTTAATATGCAACTGCACTCTAATGTTTCTTGTTAGGCAGACAGCTTAAAATTAGAATTGTGGGAGAAGTGATTGATGACCTGGGCTCCTACAGCCCTTTCAACGAAATATGTTCCATTTCCAGTTCAAAATATATTTATTATGAATTATTGGTTTGTCATTGGACCTGATAAAAGTAAATTTACACGAGCAACTCAGACCTCTGCATGGGAAAACACTTTAATCAGGTAACCTTTTCCTCAGTGTTTTCCATACTTGATGGAAACAGACAACCAAAGCTAGGATTTTATTCTTTGCATACAGAACTAGTTTATTGATTGAGCAATGTTTCCTTGTTTGGAAGCCACTTACTCAAAGTCAAAAAATGTTGTGACCTCAACCCCTTCTTCTCAGAATAAATCCTTAACATCAGTGTCTCAGGCAAGGCTTTACCCTGTTTGTGCTAAAGGATGAAAAAGCATCTGAATATCAGATGACAGAAGAAACTTTTTTTCAATATGTCCTTATAGAAAGAAAATTTTCCTGGATAGTCATTCAAGAAGACTCTGGTGGAAAATTTTGGGTAAAACATGCTTCAACTTCCAGAATTCCAGTTTTCTAAGCAGCTCTAGTCTGAAGTTTGCTAATCAAATCCAACAGAAGAGAGAATACATCCTGGTGAACAATCACTCCACTGCTGAATCCACCAGCATTCCCTGGAGCACAAGGACTCCCAAAACTTCCACAACACAGCTGTCACACTGCCTGTGCTAAGGAAACTGTGTCACAGCAGAATATGGCTTTTGTCACCACAGCTCAGCCACCAAACAAGAATCATGTCATTTCATCAACAGAACAGAAGAAGGTTATGGAAATGCTTTCCCCTGTCTTACACAGCACTGGATATGAAGGCAGGAGGGGTTTTTTTGAAAAGCAGCCACAGTTATCACTGTCCCTCTTCACAGGGACTCTGAGGAACATTCAGTGACATGGTGGGAACATTCAATACACAAGAGCCCCTCAGCCATCACCTTGAACCCCCTCAGTTGTTAAATCAGCAAGTTTGGCCAACCATAGATCTCATTTAACATAGAAACCATTCCTTGCCAGAGTGTGATGAAGTGATTTCAAGGCCTGCAGCAAATGATAAATTAGATTGCAATTAGAAGCATGCAGGAATCAGTAAAATGCTCCCTGTGGGGAAATTAAAGGAGCTTCTAAAGTCTAAGGTCACTGCACACCACTGAAGGTCCATGTCAGCACAAACACAGACACATCCTCATTCTCTTGATATTTTAGCATAGGCTCCTGGAAACGCCCCATTCACTTTTGACCTACACCACAAGGGAAAACATAAAAAAATTGAATGCTCAGGGCACTTTTGTAAAGTAAAATGTTATCATGTTCCTCATTTCGCTAAACAGTAAATGCAGTACCTCAGCTGCAATGAAAACAACTTGAAATGGAACATAAATGCTCGTGCTGCCACCAGTCACTGTTTGACAACAGGAACAGCAGAGTTGTGATACATTGCACAGTATCTTTCACATATGGGGGATATTATTTTCGGCAATGTATCCACATTTTCAATGTCCACTTTAAGTTAAAACTTAAATCCTAATGGCAGAGGACAAAGCAGCAGGCCAGGGATTGATTTGTTATTAACTTCAGAAAAGGAAAAAAAAAAATCTCAGTGCTACGATTAGTATATCTCAGTGGTATCTGCAAATATTCTCAGTCCTGTCTCCATGAGTTCCTCCAGTTTTTCTCCTGTAGTAACAACCAACATCTTGGTCAAACTGGTCTAGATTGTTTTTCAGTAGGATGCTCTTCAGTAGTCACTCTCAAACCCCTCGCCCTGCCTGTGAATCAATTCTAACTTAAGTAAGGCTTCTGCTTTTTTTTCCTCCTTTTAATCAGGCTGTACTGGTGTATTCAGTCACTTAAGAAAACTCTGGCCTCTTAAGCTAAACTTCCTGCCAGTAAAAGTGATCTCGACCAGTCTGAGTGTCCTTTCAATTAAAATAAATTTGATAATGTAACAGTACTAGGGGGGAAAAAAGCAACAGGCATCAAAAGTATGAAACTGACCCCAGAGAGAACTTCATGACTCAAACCATTTTTTCTTGAGCTACATCCAGGGAAACTTCAAAACTAAAACTAGTGCTTCTTGAACCTGAGGAATTCTAGGTCTGAATCCAATATCTGGCTGAATTAGGCTTTTACTTGTCTAAAAGTGGGACAAATTCCTGGATTTGTGGTATTTCCTGACAGTCACAGACAGAAACCAATTCTACTTTATTTGCCAGTAGTCTTCAAAGTCATTCTATCTACTAAAATTACAATAGGTAGCATCTACAGAAATATTACCCAAAAAAATAGGTAGAATTAAAGTAGAAACCCACCAAATATTAATTTTATTTAATGGGAAAGAGTCTAGAACACTTCTGGACAGCATGCACCTAGCTTACAGGAACAGCAGCAGAATCTGAGCTCCTAGAAACCGATTTTTCCTAAAGAGTTAATTTCTTTGTGTCATTAGGGTAGCATATTACAGATTCTGCTTGGAGATGATTTGCTTAAGCACACACTAGAGGATAGCCAAGGCAAAGAACTGCTTTGAGAGAGCTACTAAATGGTCCAGTAATAGTCTGAACACCAGCAAAATGGGCATGATGTATAGTAAATAGGGAAACGCTTATCCCACAGACAGCACGACCTTTAATTCGTAAAAGAATTTCTGATATGAAAGGAAAATGCCTTTATCCACTGGCAAACAGCTGCTCTCAATTAGCTTATTAAGTGTGTAGTAAAAGTCCTCCTCTCCTCCATTACAGCGTAAGCTTAGACAGATATCTCGTGGGAATTCTGCACCATTCCTAACGTTATTGAACTCTGCTTCCCCTTCCTCGCTCTGCTCAACGCAGGCTTCATGGTTCCAGACTTCTCCCAGACAAAGCCACACTCACACGCAGGAAGTCACAAGGAACAAAGGGATGGGAAAAACTGGAAATGGTGATCAGGAAGGTAGGCATAAATTCCCAGTTCCTTTAATTATTCATCTGATTAAAACACATGCATATAAATATTGGCATAGTTTGTTAAGTTCTCTCTCCATACTACAGGCAAAGTATGGAATTTAATATTTTGTCTGGCTATGCATTATTATGTACCACTGACATGCTGGATTTTCAGCTGCCTTCTCTCAGGAGTTTCTGGCCAGACAGTGCTAGAAATCTGATTTACTCTAGAGGGTGATTTGTAGATATCTAATCTTATTTCTGTAAAAACTGAGTGGTGTGTAATTTTATCTTCTATGCTGGATGCTAGTAAATGTACAACCAGCATGATATTCCATACCTGCACTGAGGGGCTGAAACCTCTGAATACATTACTTTAAAACTACCTGTTCATTAGAGTACAGAGTTCAAACATTTGTGCTTCCAAGGTCTACCATCTCATTGTTCATCCATCAGAGAAGCACAAAAATTAAACCTAAATCCGCAGAATTAAGAATTAATACCAAAAACACTAAGTAAGATCTAATGTTCAAAAGAAACTCTGAGATAACTGCACAGCAGTTTTGCTATGGTGCTGTTCCACTTCTAATCGAGGGTAGTTAAAGGTAGAAGCCAACCAGAAAGAGGTTCATGGGTTGAGAAAGGAGACACTTGCACCCCTTCTTCTATGACTTGGCATGTCTTATATCTTTGATACGTCCTTACATGGCTTCCAACATTAAAAGACTCTAGAAGACAAGCTTGATTTCAGCTTCAGATGTCAGCTTTAACAGACATGTTGCTCTCCAGATGCACACAAGACTCAGGCGAGCCACAGAGAGATGTAGAAGCAAAACGGATTTGATATCCCTGAGAATAGTATCAATAGAAAAAAGAAAGCACAATTTGCTTCTCTGTTTTGGGTTTGTGTTTTTTTTTTCCTTTTCAGCCCAGTAGCATAGCTATTAAACAGATTTATTGCTGGCATGTATGATTATTTCAGCAGAACTGGGAGGGAGCCCCGGATCAGCATTCACACCTCATTTCCCATTACATCCCACCAGAACCCACGACCTCTCCTGCCACGCACTGAGGGACAGTGCCACACAAAGAGAGAGCAATGCCCAAAACAGAGATATTCCTTTCCTCGTTCTGTCACAGGTAAGAGCATAAATTTCCTTCCCATATGTACCGAAGTGTTTGTTTGCTTTGAATGTACAAAGCAGCACTGCCACATAATTACCATCTGCCACTTCGCCAAGGCAGAGAGATGCAGCTGTTGTTTTTTTCCTTTTCATTTGTGTTTGCAACCTTTTCTCATGGATTTCGTGCAACAGAATGTAAACCTACGTAATGTAAACTATTACTAAGTGATTTTCCAAGTCACAGTGAGCAACAGTTTTATTTTAAAGGCAGCCTCAAATCTTTCACAGTAAAACTTCAGTCCCCAAGTAAATCCTGCAACTCAAGTGTCCCCATATGAAAGGCACTGCTAGTGGGACAGGAGTATTAAAAAGACCAAGTATAGAAGTTATATTGACAGTGTAAAGAGGCAAAAACATAAATCAAAATTTATGTTTCTTTCATATGTAATGGACATCAATGAATTGAATTATTTCATTTAGATTGTCTTTCAGGAAGAGCTTTCTGCAATCTGAGCAGCAGCTGTCTGGAAAAGGTCCCCAAAGAAACAAAAGGATGGTTTTAGGAAAAAAAAGTAGTTTTTGTGTGGAAGTTGTATCAGCTACAGCATTGACCTGTGCTCTCTCTTTGATAAACATACCATCCACAAGTGAAAGGAACAACTGTGATACTTCAAAATACATTTTTCATCATCCCAGCGTTTGGCAGAGACATGAATTAAGAAGAGGCACCTTGTCTAGCCACACTAAAAACTCATACACATATATCCATTCCAATCATGAGAAAGGTGAGAATAACAAAGTCATTTAATTTTAAGTGGCTCTACTCATAACAGATTTCTTCTGACAAAAATTTCCTTTAGAAAGAATAGAGAATTTCTCCCAAGGGAAAAAATTTAGGCATCCACCACAGTACCAGCTTCATTTTCATCTCAAATCTACACCCTTCAGGTACCCCAATCCATTCATTTCCTTCCTATATAAACATTTATGTAGAACATATCTCTCATAAATGAAATCCCAAAGCAATGATGAGCTTGTTATAAGAACAACTTGATACAGATTATTATTCTGCAAGGATACAGCCAGCAAAATAAAACCATCTTAAAGCCAACATTTGGCAGGGGCTATCAAATCCAGCTTGTTACACAGTGCTGCCATCGTTTATAAAAGTGCACTCTAATTAAGGTAAATGAGGTAGCAAGAACACAGTGACATTGTTAACTTAATGACCCATAGCCAAGTTATTTAAAACTTCCTTGAAGTTCAACTCAATTGCAATAGATATAATATTGAAGAATTTTTAAAAGCCTTGGATACCTTGCAGAGTAACCTTAATGATCTTCTCCTCTCCCTTGTATTTTTGCTGTTTGTGTGCATGTGTTTAGAATACTGCTTATAATCCTGGTATTTAGTATGGAAGTGAATTCCAGTTTATAGCTGGTGCCATCCCGGCAGTAAAACGACATCCACATTCTCCAGGCCCATCACGATGCCATATTTTAAGCTAATAAGGTACAAGAACTTGGCAGCTACTATGAGAAAACTGGGTTTTGACCAGACTTCCATTCTGACAAATGAGATTTTGTCCATGCAAAGAAGAATAGTTTTCCATAATCTAAGAGCACTTTTTCCCCCAAAATGTTCTAAATACAAAGCACGCAAAAAACCACTTTAAATTAATTACCAACATAACTGTATTTTGCCTTGTTCTAGAAAGCAATCCCAGAAGCACCACAGTGTACTGTGAGCTTCCAACCAAAACAAAAGCCATTAAAAAACTAAGCTTTACTGCAAACAACAAGTTTAAGTTACTCTGGAGATGGATAGTGAAATCCAACATACTCTATTTTTCTTAGCTGAAATGAGTGCATTGTTTTCATCTGCGGAGTGAGACCTGATGTCTAATATGAATTTGTTATAAAGCAGAAATTAGAACATTTTTTTCCAAATTATTTGATTACGAGTTCCAGACGGAGAGTTACTTCCCACGCATTGCAGAACACTCAGATCTGTTTAAGACCATTGGTAAAAATCACAGAAGGTATTTGGAGCATTCAGAAAAGACGTGCAAGCTGTATTTCCATAGGGGTTATCAGAGAGTAAGGAGACAATCAAAAGCACATTTACAGCAAGCATAAGACACGTGGGAAAAAAACCCCAAAACTCCAAAGAGCTCAGACTGCAGCCTTGTGGTACCCAACTGCAAGAGAACTCTTGCACACAGCAAAAGTTCATCCATTAATGGAAGTTACTGTTAATCACCACATCCTGCTGCCAGAGAAGGGGGTTGGCTGTCCTTAATACATTTAGAATGGTCTTTGTTTCACATGAGTCAATAAAAAGATCTACTACTACTCACAAAATCCCTCTGTAAACATCACCATCCACCTTCACTTCCAAATGCCAAAGGAATTAGTGTAAATGCTTTGTAATCTGCCCGCCCACTCCATGATGTGGGAGATGATTTCATCAGCCAGATCTGCTGCATTTCAAATCTCCCCATGCTTCGGCTTCACTGTGCCAAGCACAGGGGGCAGGGGAGGTTTAGCTTTAATTCTGAGCTCAGGCCTATTAAGCCAAGCTGAGTTCTACAGAACAGGGTTCAGAAACATCAGTGATGGGCTGTACTTAACATTTCATAAGTTACCACTTTCATCCCTGTGTCACACTGCAGGTTTTTCATGCTCCATCTTGTTAATGAGAACATCTCTTTCCCCCTTCTCCTTTGAAGGCTTCTTGAAGCATCTGTATTTTATTTCTAATCATGTCTTATTCCTGAATAACTTTGACACAGCTCAAATCCACAGTACTGCAGAGCAGTTTTTCCCCCCAGTAACATTGCTTTAGAGCTGACCAGTGGATTATAGGACATAAATGCTACCAGTGAAAAAGACTCCCTGGAGCAACGGGCCAGGACTGTTAGAAAAATCACTCATATTGTTTAAACTTTCCATAAGCTGATCAAACTACTTTCAAATTTAACTAAATTTAGTTAGATCACCTAACTACTGGTTAGATTTTATTTTCTATTCTGACATTTCTACAAACTATTATTCCAGAGCTGTCTTTAATTACCATTATTTTCTTTCATGACAGAGTTTATTTTCATTTCCTCTGAAACAGTCATATTCTAAAACCACAATTTAAGGAGAAGCAACATGTGCAGTGAGGAGACAGCAGTGCAAAGCGAACACAGCCTTACAGCACATCAGGGGCTCTGGATTTGTACATGGGTCACTGAAGTTCCCATTGCTCAATTATCACATTTACTAATGCCAGCTAAAGTGGAATTAGTTTGGATTTGCTTACTTACATTGTTAATCATATTTTCTTCAGCCACACAGACAGATTACTAAGCTGAGCCTTTTAAAGTATATGTTTGATTATAAATACATAGCAAATGCTGGGGCAAGAGGCATTTCCAGACAGCCATTTGGAGATTTCTGTCCTTTGCCACTGCCACGCTCTGTCTGGACAAACAGGAACTCACAGGGCTGCTCTCCTGGGCAAACTGGGGCTCCAATCTCTGTGGAACTCCCAGGCTTTCATTTCACACACAAAGAGCAACATTTCCATGGACTGATGCAAATTTGCAGCTATTAGTGCTACATACATAAAAACATATTGAAATCCCTCATATTGGCTAAAATACCAAGTAACATGATGCACGTATTTCAGTAAACACACCTGCTGCTTTTCCTTGCAGAATACCTGCCCAAATCTAGCCCTAATTCCAGTATTATCTCCATGATGATTCTGGATTGTCCTCTGTGTAAATTTTTCTCAAAATTTGGATGCAGCAAATGGAATATTCCCTTGGCTGTCTTTCTCACCCTTCACCCGATCAGGCTATGGTGGTTTCAGCTCCAAATCTGACATAGATGTTTTCAGTGCTATTTACAGATTGATAATGCAGACAAACAGGAAATTTGTGCTGCATTTAACAAAAACATAAAGCAATAAAAAGGCAAGAGCAACCCTATTGTGTTTTTGGTTGGGATTTCCATGGTTTAATCACACAGATCCTCAATCTTTCTACAGTCAATTGAGAAAGATAAAAGATATTTACCAGTAGTCTCACCAATATCTTTTCTCTTGATCAAACCAAGTGAACTTTCTAAAATGCCTCTATTAGAGGAAAGTTACTTTTTGAGAGCTACTTCTGGAATTTTGTAGAGATAAAGTACTTTCTGTACAGGGAGCCTTATCATTAGAGGTGAAACACAGGACAAGCTAACAATATGTTGGGATTTCTGAGACAAAAGCAAGCTCAAAAAACTACTGGAAACAATTTAGGGATTATTTTCCATCTGCAGTTTCAACGCAGATGGGAAGCTGCTGTCGTGCTAGAATAGCCTCATCCTCTCCTTAGATATTTTAATGTTATTTAAGGTGCAAATAGAGAAAGAGGGGTTTGCCTTTCAGAGAACTCCTAGTGCAGTGCTGGCAGCAAACCCAAAGGGTTTGTACTTTAGCAGGAAGAAGCCCCCGTGTAACTCAAAGTTTTCTCTTGTGGTAGTGAGTGTGAACCCAGGACTGGTTGTGTCCATTAAGGAATTGCATGTAAATAAAGGGACTGGAGCTCCTATTTCCCAGCAGATCCTCCTCCCAAACAGTCTTCAGATAAGGATGTCAAAACCCATCAATACTAATTTATAGCAAATGTTGGAAAATGATAAAATCTAAGAGATATGAATGTTATGACAAAAAAATGCACTGGTACTGACATATTCAGCACTGAAACAGAATTGAATTGAGGATTTGGGGCATTTGACTTCTGTACACACAGTGACCACAAACCAGAACTCTCTATAATTACTATAAAGCAAATCTCATAGCACTTAAACTTTTGCTGTTCTATAGAGAAAGTTACAGTGCATCCCAACATACACTGTGGTGGTGTTTCAGCAAGCACTGAAATACTGAATTACTGCTGTGGAATCACTCACTGGTATCTTTTGAAACATTTCTTTTGACTGAGGTTAAATGGCATTAGGTAAGACCCATAAAAAGCAGTTACAAAATCTGAATAGCCCAAGTTCTTGAAAGAAGCATTTATACCATAGCTGTTTCTTCAATCCATCAGCTCCGTCTTGAAATCCCACAGTGACCAAACAAAATAAAATCAAGGCAGAGCTGCTGTGAACTCAAGTACTGACTTTACCATTTATTCCTTTTCCACTGCATCTGGCATTTCAATATCCCCACAGCAGAAGGGAGCAAAGGGCTCCTGATGGCTGAATAAAACCCAGGGAGCATTAGAGGTAGCACATGTGCATTTGCACTCTGATTTCTAACATCACACTTAATCTGTTCCTGCTTGAGAACTCTCACTTTGAAATACTCGGGGGATTTGTTCTCCTGTTTTCCTGAGCTGGCATGAATCAGTGTTATTTGTCAGGTCTAAAATGCCCTGTTGCAAAACCTTTTAGAATTTCATACTGTAAATTAAAATTTATTTCATATTCCCTTACCTAGTGACTTAATCAGCCTCATGATTCACTTTGTTAAACAATACCTCATTGGATTCTTGTATATTTTATTTTAAAATTTCCTTTTAAAATTCTAATATTCCTTTACATGATATGTCTGTGCAGCCAATATGTTCTGGTCATTGACAGAAAAAACATTTGGGACAATGTTCCTTTTTTAACTGAATGTCAGAGCAACCCTTAGCCTATTTCTACAGTAGGAACCAGCAAAAACATTATAAAAAAAAAAAAAATCAGAGGCTGAAAGGCATATGGATAGCTAAAACAAAAAAGGTAAAATGTAATCAATGCTTATTAACTTTCATATAGGATCTAGAGACTTTTTGCTTTAAATTTGTTTTACACTGACATTATAATTGGCTTCATTAGTCTTGAAAATTGTCGCTGCAAGTCAGACAGGCTGACTGCCTGGCTCCTGCAGTTAGAAAATAGCATTAGAAAATGCTAATTGTTAAATGAAATTTCAGGCTGAAATATCCTATATTGAAGCACATTGCACTTTAAACACGCAGACACAGTTTTAGAGCAGGTGAGTAGGACGGGGATTTTAAAATGCAAACAAATTAGGACCAAAATGGAAAGTGGGGAGCATTGGAACTTGTAAGACTGAGGCTTGTTTGAAGAAACATATACACAATATATGCAGGAAACACTGTGGCTGCTAAAGAAGCAGTTCAGTGAAGAAACAAACCCTCCATGCTCTGCTAAACAGTTATTTTGCATGTCCCACTTCTTCTAAAATTTGTAAGAAATAATATACAGCACAAATCTCAAGGAAAACTTTTCAATTACTGATGAAGACACATTGTTAAGCAGCAGAAGAATGGGGAAAAAGGCTTTTTTATAAGCTTTGCTCAACTTTCTAGTAAGAACTTCCACTAATGCCTTCTTAAAAGGCAAATAATTTATTGGGAGGAACAAAGGAAGAAGCAATTATGAGACCCAACTTCAATAAAATGATTTGGATTAGGTCTTCCTTAGGCAGAGATTTAGTTCTTCATAGATTTCTGCTATTTTATTAAATACTTAGGCATTCAAAATTTTCCTCTATTTGTCATCATTTTTCCCCAATAAAACATAAGCAGAGGTTGAGAATGTTTGGGGAAAAGAGTAAAATCCTCTTCCACGTGATGGTCTCTCTAAAATGAGCTCTTTCACTTAATTGCTCCATTGAGGCTTCCTTAGACTCTTCCCTCCAAATTCCTGTAAAGCAGCATCCTAACACAGATATTGCAGAGTTGGGAGAGAACCATCTCTAAGTGAAATCCAAAAGAGAATAGACCTAAAGAAATAAGATATTTAAAAATCACTTCGAAATCTATCATTTACTCAGTTCTTCAGTCACATCTAAGAGGAAAAAAAAAGAGAAAGACTTGAGACAGCCTCCTCTCTCTCACATGGAACAAAATGCATGTTAGCCAAGAAAGACTTCACAGGTCTGCAAGGCTGGTTCATAAAACTTGACAGACTTTCAGAGCTCAGCTCCAAGTTCCAGATGTAAATGCCATGACAATCTTGGCTAGAAACTGATATTCAAAAACCTGCACAGAGATGGATTTTATTAGGGTGGAAATCTAGAAAGCGGCAGGGGAAATCAGTGAAAGAAACAGAGTTCCTTACTCCTCCTCCCTTAGAAACCTCTGAAGAAACATCTGTAAGGAGCATTCCGATGAACACCCACCCTCCCAAAACCCTCCTTTGCATCCATAGGGCCCCACGCCTCTTGGCAGCAGATCTGCCAGCACAGAGACAGTGTCACCAACAACGGAATATTCAGAAAAGCAAGGGTGGGGAAAACACAAATTTTCTTAACGATATTTGATCAGAAAATTCAAATCTGGAGACAATGAAAATGGTGCTCACTAAAGATGACCATTTTCTGCCTTGCCCAAGCCCTCAAATAGGCCCCGGATTGTGCTGCGTCCATCTGATGAGGTTGCCAAACAAGAGCTGAGGGTTGCACTGGGGGACAGCACCTCTCACTATGCTCCTGAGGCCACTCAGCAGAAGAAGGAAGAACAGACAAGATGGACTCGTTACAGAACCCAGATGGGAGGGGAAAAAAAAAAATGGATTTGGAGAGTCAGGTTCTGGCAAAGCTTGGAGCAGTTTACAATAGCTCAGGCTCAGTATCTGCTCCGTGCTCTCCGAGGAGGGAGCCTGTTACCTCCAACACAGGCAGGTATGGCTCCAAGAGCCAAACTGAGCTGGGTTGTGCTCCCTCACCACCACAGAGCAGGCACGGGGAACTTCAGCAGTGACAGCCAGCAGCCCCCAAAGACACCGTCAGGGGAGGTGCCATCAGCACCCTCCAGTCACTCCCCGTGTTCTGTCACACTGCTGCTGCTCAGCTGCCACCATTTCTGAGTGACAGGGGAACAGTGGGGTTTGGGCTGGAGATTCCGTTCCTAGGTGATCCTAAAGCAGAGATTTGTGCACCAGTACCTGTCCCTGGTGAGGAGGAATTATACACACACAGATGCGCTGAGCTATTAGCTGCTGCTGAGGCTTAAGTGCAGCCAGGATGCATTTATCTGCTGGGAAAAGCTATTGAGCAGCAGCACCTTTGACACTTCTGTAATAGTCTGTGTTCAAAAGATCACAAAGAAAGTCATATTTATATATTACGTAACAATAATCCTGCAAGATGCTGCGTTTCTCCATATGCTCTGTAAGAGATAACAATTACAAATGCTATTTTCTCTTGTAAGGCTAATGTAGTTTTTAAAATAGTGTTTATGTATTACTACAAGATATGTTTTCCTGCAGGTGCTCAGACAGCTACTGGAGACAAAAAAATTGTTTTTGCTTATTCCAAGATCTCCATTAAAAAAAAAAAGTCATCAGCAGACCATTATGCTGTGACAAAGAACCACTCTTTTTCTGTCTAGCTTTAAGAAAGTTGTAACAGCTGTACTTTATTGTATCAAAGTTCAGCAGCACCTCAGAGTTAATAAAACTGGAGTCTCTCCTACAGCCTAGGAAGTCTAAAAGAGACAAATTTAAGCAGTACATCTTCTCAGCATGGAACACTTGTCTCTAACAAAATACCTTTTCCTTCTACTATCACCTTTGATAGATATTGCTGGTACATCTAAAATCAGCTGATAATGCACATAAAACCTGACATTTCCTTAATCAATTACTTGATAAATGACTTCATAACTTCCATATGAAGTGTTGGAGGGGGAAAAAAGAAAAGTTCGAATTCTGTCATGGGATTAATGTCAGCAGGCAGGAAGATCTTGCAGGGACTGAAAATTTCAGAGCCTGGTGAGTAAAGTGGTTTAAAAGTTTTAAAGTACCTGACTGGAATAGTGTGATAATTCTAAAACCAGTAATTTAGACATACTAAAGACTACTAACCAACATCACCGTCTCTTCTGAAGTATTAATGCAGAATATTCTTCGCTTTACTTGTTCAGTTCTAGCACTCAAGCCCAAGCTAGCTGCTCTCATGGTGCTTTCATACCTCTGGCATAACTCAAACAGGACGTGTGAAGACAAAGCGTTAACAGTAAGAGGAAATCAATTTGAGACTTCACACAGGTAACAGCTGACTACATCCTACTTGTGCAGAAAGTCACAAATCCCATTTTCTCTCTTACAGGTGGTACTAAAGTTTGGTGAAACTGCTGCTTAGGTTGAAAATGGAAACAAGTCACCAGCACAGAGCAAAGCTGACTGAGCTCTGCAACAGCTCAGTTACCTGGGGATGCTCCTGGGATCCTTTAGGGAAGGCAGAGCACTGAGAACTGTCTTGACAGACTGTCACAAGAAAAAAAAAAAACAGAATTCCTTTGCACAAGGAAGGAGTCCCTATTGTTGGTCAACATTCTGACTCCATCCTACAAGGGAGGCATTAAGGTTACCACTTTATTTGGGTTTCACAAATGGCCAAGGTTTTAGTGCACCCATCTTAGAGGTGCAGGCATTAAGTCAGAAGCTTTTCAAAAGGCAGCTATGGAAAAGAAAAAGGGATTATTAAAAAACCTGAAGCATTCATTAAAGGTATGACTACACAACACCAAGTATTTAAAAGCCCTCCTAAATGCAGCTGCACAATTTCCTCATGAGAAGGTTCAGTGCCCCTCCTGGGAACATATTATGCAGCACCAGCCGCAGAACTCCAGGGGATATTCTCCTGACTAGTTTATGTGCAACTTCACCATTCACACGTGAGAGCTCACAGAGGGAAACCATGAAAATTTTAACATTGTTGATGAAACAGATAAACTTTGGTGGTATTTAAATGTAGGTGAAAATTTAGAATTATAGAGATATGCAGTCCATTTATTTAGGTGATATATCATCTAACACAATCTTAACAGACAAAAATAAGTGAAGTGAATTCTGTGAATCCTCAGATTTGCTGCAAAACCCAGAACAGTTTCACCAAAGGCTGCCCAAACTTTTTGCAACTTCTGAACATAAACAGAAGATACATAACCCTGAGCTCAGCAAGCAGCTCAAGCTGTCAAAATACAGAATTCTGCCATTCATAGTCATGTCAAATAATATGACTCTTCAAAGACAACAAGGGTGCATCATAGCGCTCTAACCCTGATTGAGTACTTGGTTCTGAAATCACAATAAACAACTTAAGTTCATTTTAGACTTAGAATAAAAATATCAAATGACAGACAAGCGCATTCAACTCAAAATAAAAAATATATATTTTCAAGAGTAGATAAGCAGCTGGAACCACACTGTTTGCCTTGCATTTTTTTTTCAACCTTTCTCCACAACATAGACATTTCAACAGAACAAAACGAGTAAAACAACAGGGAACACATTAAGGACAAAATTGGGTTGGTGGATCCAGTTAGCACAGTTTGGTCAATAGTCACAGCCTCACTGTGTTTTCAGGGATTATTATCCTCACTTCAGTGTTCTGTTTATTGTTTTAGCCCCTCTGCAAAGCATGAACACTTGGAAGTACACTCTCCTTTTCCATCTCTGAATCTGTTTGCACTTAAAATTGTCACACTTGGACAGATATGCCCTCTTACATCTACTGCAGAGCAAAATGCTGTCTTACAGATGGGTCTTTCCCGTGAATGAAATACAGTGATTGCAGTTCATATTTCCTGTCCTGATTACATGGTCTCCTTCAGTTCACCAGCCACAGGTTCCAGCAGATACTGCCCATTTCCACGGTTATCAGCTGGATGCTTTGTCTCTGTGTTCAGCTTGGAAAGGCAAACTACACTGCAACACTTAGCAGGACACAGGGAAATAAATTCAACTGTTTCAAGAGCAATGCTGTTCTCCTTTGCTTGAAAACAACCACTGCCACTCAAAACATCTGTGGTTCCCAGTTCCTACATCCCTCACATGACCACTGGTGCTCAGTGTGGTATTTACAAAATAATCTCTTCTCCCACTGCTGCTAAGGGCTCATCACTTATAGCTCACCCGAGTTTACCTGATACCAGATTATTTGATACAAAAACCACAAGAGCCTGTATTTGCACCAGGCTTGCCTCACAGACCTTCCCAGTCACTGATGAAAGGATAACGCCCAAGAGAATTTTGTCTTTTTAATTCAGAAGATGAATTACCATTACATTTTCAGCCAATAATATTTTACCGAGACACCCAGCCCCTATTCTCTCTCAGAGCAAAAAATAGAAGATATAAATATAACTTGGAGGTAAAATTCAAAATTTAAAACTCCAATCCGAAGTATGGCTGAGAGTCTTTTCTCTGATATTCAACTACATGATCCCCTTAGTGGTTTTGTTCCTTAAGCTGAAGATAATCAAACCACAGCACAAGGACTTCTCAGCAGTTCTGCCTGCTCTGGCAACCGGAACAGCGGTATCATCATTAATGGCAGAAATCATAATCTACTACCCCAGCAACAACTGTGGTGACACAGATCAAAGGTGAACATTAACTTAAAGGGAACTGGAAATTATAAAAGGCCTCATTTAGATATAACAGCGAGCACTAAACAGGACACAGCACAGAGAAGAAAATAACACATAAAAAAGCAGATCAAATCTGTTTTCCAAACACTCTTCACACATTCATCCTGAAACCACAAGGGCAAATTACAGCATGATGGTTTGAATCATCGGTTCAAAATACATATTTAAATTTATTCTTTTCTTTCTCTCCACTGAAAAGAAACAGTGCTCTGTACTTTTCTCATAGAAGATGAGAATTATCTGGTACAATCTGAATCCCAACTTCCTCTAAGAGTCTCTCTGTATTACACAGACGTGGAGTAGCTGGTGCTTTGTGCACCTCTAACCCAGCCAGTGAATAAAGCTGGCCAGGGCACTGAAACCTCTAAACAGAGATTCTAATTTACACTGGCACCCCACGACCCCCCAGCCCCTCTCTGTTTGATAGCTCCTGTGCCCAGCATGTGCTCCAGCACAGAGCACACACAGATGCAAGTCTTCCCAATTATTTTTCCACCCCGCCCCCAGCAAGCAGACACAGTTAGCATTGCTCTGTTCCCTGGGCAGCTGGGGAAAACCTCACCTTCTCACACAGTCCACATTGCACCTGCACATTCACCAGAAGTTTACAGACATGACAGAGCAAGCAGGATTTCTACCTTAAGCAGATGAGCAGTATTTCAGTTTTGTTTCCATTTCTGTTCTCCCCCTGGGATGTACCAAATTTAACAATGTGATTTGGGACTTTTTGGTTTGGTTGTTGTAAGGCAGACAAAAAGACCAATCAAATTCCATAGAAGACACCCATTAATGATGGCAGCAGGCCAAGGTTAGAAGAAACAGCCTGTTTTTTTCTTGATATGGTGGCCTGACAGTCCAAAATAAAATTTATGATTACTTCTGCATACCATGTATAGTTTTAAGTATTTATTGACATATTAACTATACATTTTGCATTGATTCCACACCTTTCATCTTCGTGATGGAGAGCTTTGAAACTGTGACAGCGAGGAAGCACAGCAACAAAGCTTGACAGCATTAAATATCTTTATTTTAGGGCTCTCCAGTCATTAACAGAGTATCAGCTGGGCAGAGAGCAAAACTACCTGGGGACAGCTGCTGCCACCGTGTTGGAGTGGGCAGAGAGGCCCAGTGCCACACGGTTTCCTGTTTTATCTGACCTCAGGAGCTTTTAGCACTGGCCTGAGAGCAGAGCACAGCTCTCAACCTCCCTTCCCAAAATATGCAGCAATGCAGGCAAGCTAAGCCTGTCCTCCACCTGAAGTAGTTCCTGAAAGTAGGTTAAAAACCCCATGAAGTGTTCATGAACTAAGGGAAAACTATTTCTCAGCATGAAATGGATTAGTTAAGCACAGAGATGAAAATTCCTATCATGATACTGACTGCTTTATTCTATTTTGCCACAACTTCACAGTACCATTCATTCAGTGGTTTTTACTGACACACGAGAAAGGCATGAAAAGAGGCAGCATTTTTATAACATTCAGCCATAGTGGGTCCATAAGGTACCATAACTGTGCAGATGAAACAAAGGCAAAAATATTAACCTAAAAATTAAAAATATATCTATTTATTTTTCTGATGTAGTCCATTACAAGTGTACAGCACAATACCAGTCACAGCACTGTGTGAAGGGCTCGTAAAGGCTCGCTTTCATACCTGGAGACAGAGGGAGAAAGGGACATTTTGAAGTGGCCAATTTGCACTCCTTCAAAACTCCACAGAAAATAGCACAGGCAACAGTACCAGGGCCCTTACAAAGTTACACCACCTCACACTCCCAATATATATCTATGTTTTAAAAGTTTTCCTTTTTTTGTCCTTCCTTCCAGGCACTCTCTAAATCTATTATTTCATACCGCCGTAGGTTTTATTCCAACAAAATTATCAGCACCTCCATGTGCACATATGCTCCCAACTCCCTTTTGTTGCAACAAAAGTGGCCAGCACCTACAAGCACGAGCACATTCCCTTCTCCTTTTTGAAATTTTAAACACGTACAGAACTGTGGTTACCTTAGTGAGCAGCTCCAGTAACAGCGTGCTGCTCTCTAAGACTCGCGACACAGGATTGCTGCTGTGGAGCAAGACCTCGGCACTACAGTACATCAGATTTAGTCCAGATTGGTTGCATCCTTCGATACAAGGAGTTTTGTGAGATAATGAGACAAGAAAGTGACTAAAATATGTTGTTTGGCAGAGGGAGACACACTCAGCAGGGCTCCTCTCTGGCTGTGGTTTCAGCTCCTGCAAAAGCTCCACTGTTTGATCTCCATGTTCACTGGCAACAGCCCTGAGCAAGAGTGATGCTGAAGTTACTGCTGAAAGGCTGGAGGTGATAAGATCATCCTCACTCCACCTTCCAATCCCAATTCTTCCCCCATATGTGGTTTAACCTGAGCAGATGATCAGCCCACGCTGCATTCACAGTCTGCTTCCCACCTGAGTGTGAGGCAGTGGGTAACCGGTGTAAGTGGGATGCAAAGAACTTCTGACAGCACAAGGAACTCAATACTGCGAGAGCTCAAGGTAACCCAATCAGCAATTTCAGATGTCCTTAGGAAGCTATAGAACAGACCACAAGGCTGGAACAGAGAGCTGTGCCTACTACAAATGATAGCAGTGTCAGAAATTAAATTTCAGCCTAACAAGTTTAGGAATTGCCTATTACTTACTGCAGCTTTCTCTGTTTTGTGTGCAAAATAGTGGAGTGCAGTTCAGGAAACACCCAAGAGAAGGAAAATGAAGCACCTTGCCCAGCAGAATGCCTGGTGCTGGATTAGTGCTCAGTGATGGGAGAGCTTTCTGCTCACAGCGCTCAGGATTGAGCCTGCCCATAAAACACCTGATTTCCTTGGGCCAAGAGTGCCCTGCCGCAATAGAGAAAAGACCTTTGTGTTCAAGTGAAATCAGGATTCTGAGGCTAAGGAAATAAGCACCCAGCAAGGAATAAAAAGACCATGACATTCTGTGTATTTCTAGGAAAACTTTGGGAACATCTGTGAACTAGGAAGGAAATAATTTAACAGCACAATGAAGTCTCAAAAGGAAAGTTTTCTAGATAATTTTCATGCTTTTGATAGTGCTGTAAAAAGTTTTAGATCTTTACAGAAAGATTCCTACAACTGGTGCAAAAAATTGTTGTAGTCTTACACAAGAGTAGGGATTTTTATTTGAAGAAAACAAAATAACACACAACCCCACAAAAGCCTAGGTTAAAAGAAAAATTAAACCTTAAACTTAAAAAAAATCCCCTCACATATTATTGATGCTTCTACTATCAACCACGACGGCACACTGAGATAAGGGTAACCTTTCTCCATATTGACTGGCACGGGGCTGTGTTTTGGATTTGTGCTGGAAGCAGTGTTGATAACACAGGGATGTTTTTGTTATCAGCGAGCAGCACTTGCACCGAGCCAAGGCCTTTTCTGCTCCTCACACCCTCAGCCAGTGGGCTCGGGTGGCACAAGGGGCTGGGAGGGGACACAGCCAGGACAGGTGACCCCAGGTGACCTAAGGGTGCCGTGGGCAGCATGTAGAGCTGGGGAAGAGGGAAGGGGAGGGCACAGTGATGGCATTTGTCTTCCCAATTAACAGCCAAGTGTGACGGAGCCCTGCTCTGCTGGGGCTGCTGAACACCTGGTGCCAGTGGGAAGGAGGGAATGATTTCCTTGTTTCTCTCTCCTCACAAGCACAGCTTTTGCTTTTCTTAGTAAGCTGCCTTTATCTCAGCCCACGAGTTCCCAGTTTTACCCTTCAGATGCTCTCCCCTTCCCACCAGTGATCAGCTGTGTGGGGCTGAGCTGGCAGCTGGGATAAAACCACAACACATCAGCAGTCCCTACCCTCCAGGCCATTCTTTCTTTATCATCATCTCATTGTAGTTGATAACAAACACAGTGGATAATTGGACTCTGGTTTGGAGTAAACTCGTTAAGCTGTAGCCAGGGGGTGACTCAGGCACCGTGCTTTTAACTCCCTGCACTGTTCTAAACTATGAAAAGCTGTTTCCCAACTATCAATGTAAAAAAATAGGCCATAATGAAGAGAAAAGAACAAACGGCCCACAACCAAAACCCCTTAAAGCACTAAAAAAAACCACCAGTAACAGTCAGAATTTAAGGATGTCCAAGAACACAATCCAAGTGTCACATATGTTAATCACTTGCAGGAAAATCATAGAGATGCAATCTTTGCCTGCCTATGAAGAGGGAATAAGATGCTGCAGCTGCTTTTTGCATATGGTACCCAAGCTAGAAAACAAAACAGTTTTTAAAGAAGCGTGTCCTGGGTGATTTAATGGCCCCATTTCCTCCACACACATTCAGTTTTCAAATGTAACATACTTTGAAAACTTTAATTAAAAAAAAAAAAAAAAAAAAAAAAAAAAACAGTCAACATGGGGTGAACATTCAGAAAGTTACAAGCAGTAGAACAGATCTACCTGAAGCCCTTCAAAATACCTTGAGAACAGGACAAAGATATAAAGAACTTCCTCTAAAGATTTTCAGAAGGGGGAAAACAGAAGGAATTATGTTTGAAAAATGGCAATCATAACTCCTAAAATCCACAAGAAGTTTTAGGGCTAAGAAGTAAGACCAGCAAAAAAGGCTGCTGGGGTCTGTAAGAGCCCCCATGGATTGTTTTCAACTTCCATTCCTCTCACACATCAGTTTGCCCTAGAACATCCCTAAAAAATAGCTCCTGTTAGTAGGCATTTTCTATTATAGGAAAAATTATGAAAGAAAATGATGCTTATGACACTGAAGACTTTGGTAACACCTGGCAAATTAATATCCATCAAATAAAGGTTACAGGCTCCAACTTCAGTCTGGCAGGGTCCTGTTACACTTTAATCATGCTCTAATAAGCTTTCACACTTTGAGAGTCAGTTCAAATGTGAATTTGCCCTGCTTTTCTAAGTATATTTAGAATTAGTTATAAAATACATTCCTGTCAGACTACTGTGCCTTGACTCCCAGCAGTATAAAGAAGTCTTCAGAAGACCAAGGCAATTTTCAAATTGAGAGCTACTGGAAACTGGACAGTAAAGGCTCTTGCAAATGAGCTTCACCTCCTTCATTCCGGCCCGGCTGTAAACCATGCAGAGACAAATATGCAAGGGTCATCTGAAATGCTCCTGTTTTCACTATTAGATCGACTGTAAAAATGAGTTTTCACACATTTTTCTGACTAGCGAGTACCTGCACTGCTTGGCCAGCACGAACTGTTGCCATTGGTAGCCACAGGAACCATGTCACAGATCTTTGTTATTATTACAATGGCAGTTACCCTAACCTGCAAGCCCTCCCTTGTACTGGTGCTGCACAAATTAAGAGATGCTTCAGTATGGTTTTGCCCTTCCCCAATGTCTTGTCCATTTTTTTGGAGGGTGGGAGAGAGTTTTGTGTGTGTGTTTAACAGTTTGGTTTTGGGCTGGGGTTTTTTGTTTCTTT
>VZTI01002729.1:2622181-2639039 GCA_013397865.1 Struthidea cinerea
TTTTTTTTTGTTTTTTTTTTTTGGTTTTTTTTGGCTTTGTTTCTTAAAGAGAATTTGAAAGATTTGTTCCTATTTCGAGATGTGATTCAGCAGCATTGTGTGAAGCTTTTTCACAAGTGAGTTCAAATTCTTCCATCCTTTTTTAGCAGAAGAAAGAGGCCGTGTGGGAAGGCATGTGGAAAGTGTGGGAGTTCAGAGAACGTTCATTATGTAACTCAGCAGGGAACAGAAACTCAAGGAGCCGTGGAGAAGCCAGCAGAGTGAGCAGTCCAGTGAGCAGTAAGAGTGAGCTACTGCATCTTCAGAGGCTCCAAGTTTTGTGTCCTCCCTCTCCTCCTTAACAAAGCTGCCACTGCCTCGGATTCAAAGCCAAAAGGGATCCTTACAAATCCTCAAGCCACCACTGAAAAGGTCACACTGGCCAAACATGAGAAGTACAAAACCATCCTGAGTATCTTGCATAAATCTTTGAAAATACTGTCTCTGCTTCTCCAGGCTGCCTGTTCAACTTGAGCTTATTTTAGCTGGATATGCATTTGCTGTGATTCCAGGAAATCTAAAAATCTGGATACCATTTCAATATGGATCCCAGTTTTATAATCAGAACTGCCTTAATTATAGCAATGTACAGTAAAACTGGGATGTGTAAGGAATCCTCATCAAGTCAGAAGCTGTGCCAAGTGCAAATTGAAATGTTACCTAACTTCACATAGAGCAGAAGGAAATTTCTTTCTACAGGAGCCTTTATAGTGAGCCCAGCAAGATTCCTGAATTAACAGGAAAAGCATTAGCAATTGATCTGGCTGAATCCAGCATCCTATGGCTGCCCAGCTATCGAGTATTCCACGCTTGTGCACATCAAAGTCTATTGTGATAAAAAGAATGAACCAAATGAAGCATAATTGTCACTTGAACCACAATGTGCAGTGAGAGCACAATACATTTTTACAGCTGGAGTAATATATTTCATCAAAATTAAATATTCTTGATTGCCTACAGAAGAAATTAGCTTTCAGAAAAAACAGGCAGAATAGATCACAGGAAAAAGAAAAAAGAAAGAACTTTCTCACTAATTACGGGTTGTAATCCTGGAGGTCTTCCACTCACTAAAACACTTCAGTCATCACAGGCATGTTTGCATGTCACTTCTGTGACATGAATGGAGTGGGGGGGTGGAAAAAGCCAAACAAAAAATACTTCTTTCTCCATATTGAAAAAATGAAAACCACATCTATAAATCACCAGGCTAAAATGTAAAAGCACAACCGCGGTGCCTGTTTTCTGGAGCATTATTAATGTTTTTCCCACACCTAAGAAATCCCCACGAAAACATCACAGAACACTCTCTACCCATCTTTATAAGTAACAGTTTCCTGTTAGCTTCAGGACCTTGCTGTGGGAAAGCACCAGCAGCTTTTGCATAGACAGAAAATTCCTGAAGCCAAGTTCCTTTGTGTTTGGGCCGCTAGAAGACAACACAGTGAGATGTTTGTGTTAAGGTACTGCTAATATGTCACCATCAAAATGGCACAAGGGGAAATTCAAAGATTGGCAGTACAAGCTCAAGTATGACGTTCCATCTTCAAGGGGAATATTTGTTATTTTAGATAAAACGCTGGAATCAACCTGTCAGTGCTTTCACTCTTAGAACAGCAAAACGGCTACTATGACATCCTTCTCTTATTTTCTTTGTGCCTTTTTTGTTTGTACTTTCTCCCAGCTTGGGTTAGTTTTGAGCTGCTGTCTGTTCACTCACGTTCCAGCCCTCAGTCCACTCCCACATACCCCCTTCTTCCCCTCTGTTCCTCCTGACATCTTTCTGTGGGATCTCCTCTCTCCAACACTTACATGCATTTTCTCATTTATCTTCCCCCTACATACACTGGGCTGCACACAACGACATTTTGCTAAAGCAGATTAACATGCCGCATCATTCATGGGTTTTTGACAGCTTCCAAAGAGTCACAAAACACATTACAGGAATAATCATCATTTGGTATTTCAGCCACAGAGTTTTGCAGTCTCTGCCGTTCTTACAGCTCTTAACAGATGTACATTAGCACTAGGACTGTTTATTTGCCCTCAGGCAAATTGGAAAGGCTCAGCTGTAGCAGACCATGATTGATTTTGGAGTGGTGCTGCTCTATGGCTGAAGACACACAAGTGTTAGCTAAGTTCCTCCCAACAGGGTTTCTGCCTTCCCTCGATGTTTATGTAGAAACTATTCCATCAGCAGTGCGAGGAGATCTCCTTGGACAGCAGCTACAGCAAAGGCCACTGTGCACAAAAACAATGATCCAACAGAAAACTTCTAAATAAACTGCTTACAATTATTTCATTAACTGTAAAAGTTACTGAAACTTTTGTTAATATTTTGCTAACTCTAAAGAGAAGTTTTATTCAAGTCTAGAGAACACTGAAACAGTTATACAATCTAGTTTAAAAATAACTCCCTTTAAAAAGAACAGGCAATAAAACAAACTAGAACCCAACACACCTCAAGATGTACACACAGTCAATGCTAGCAGCATGAGAAAAAGAAACCTCCAATAACCACATATCTGGCATTTTCCTTTGTCCCCCCTCCCAGCACCATGCAATGCCAGAATATAAAGGCACTCCCTTTTTGGTTGAGAGCAAATTGCATTCAATAACTGATTTTCTGTTTGAGTTGCAAGCAGTGTACAGAAATCAAAACATTTAACAGAAAACCCAGTCTGCCTCACTTCGCTAAAACAAACAATAGTTATGAGAAATAAAATACTCTAAAGTGGAACAATCCACTTTCAGCACTTAAAAGCAGAGAAAATGCTGAAGCAAATACAGATGAAGACTGGAACAGAGAATGGGTGGAACAGCTCTGCTTCCTTGCAGGAGATCAAGCTCCAGAGTTAGAACATTCTTAGCAACTGTGAGCTAAATCTGGCTTTTCTTCCTTTGCCTGCTTAATTGCAAAAAATTCAATCAACATTTCTCCCACAGGCAATCAGGTTCTGGAATATGCTGAACTGACCGCAGTGTCAGACTCTGGGGTGTGCTGAGGGCAGAGTCCCATCTGTAACAGCAAACTACTGCTCCCCTTTGTATTAAAATAGATATATACTCATGCAATAAAACACCAGGTATGGGTTGCTGATGATTTGAACAGTCACCTGTGAATTGGTGGATTGAGGTTGTCTTCAAAGTGTTTGTTTATGCCAAACAGAAAAGAATTAAAAGGACAGAATACGAGAAAGAACATCATCCAGCACAGAGGTCACAAAAGTGTCAAACAGAAGAGATTAACAGCTCAAAATTTTTCAGGCAGCAAGAGACATCAAGTACAGTTCTTGTGTTTTAAAGGATTGCCCCAGCCCATGAGTGAAAAAATCCCCACAGCCCAGCTCCAGCCATTTCCCTGGGGAAGAGCTGGATTCACACTCTGCATAGAGGGAAAATAAACAGTGAGGAGGCAGGGACAGAGTCCCACATGCTGTGATTCATTAGAATATTCCTGGGTTTGCAGGTCTATTGACTTACCAGATACAGCTCAATAATTCAGGGACACTTAAAAGTTAGGGAGAAAGGAAGTTTTTCCACCTTTAACACAGAAATCCATAGGGGTTACACAACTCACCTACTTACACGTGTGACAACACGTCCATGGGGCCCTGTGCTGCTGCATCACTTTCTACATCCACCTTTTGAGAAAGGACTGGAAATGGAAAGGAGCTTGGAAGTGTCACTAGTTCAGCTTGTGCTGGAGATAGCTTTGTGCCATCTGTGACACCATACTGGGAAAAGGAATTCCCCTCTTTTTCCTCCAGCCTGAGATCTGACCTGCAAACCTAACAAATGGCAAGGGAGAAACTTCTCCTAGAGGCTGCTACAGGAAACCACATTTTAGCTTGAGAATAAAGCCTAAATTCAACACACATGACATTCTGGGAAACAAATCTATACATAAACAAAAAGTAGAAGAGTACACATGTCTAAGGTGGAGGCAAAAGCTTGTATTGACAGAAACATCATGTACATAATTTCCTTTGACATCGGAGTTCAATGTCTAAACGTCAGAGTGCTAGTAACTGTACCAGCCAAACTCAGCTCTCAAATACAAGGAAGAATTCTCAGTACATCACAGCACACAATTTTTGGGTTTAGATTGTTTAGATAAACCTCTCTTCTTCAGAAAATAAAAAAAAAGCAATTTCTGCTGTGCTCCAGTATCAAAGTGCTCTTCAGATAACTGAATCTCCACTTCCCCAAAGAGCAATACAGAGAATTGCTTTCTGCTGTTATTAATACATAAACATTTGGTTGCAAGTATTTTGGTTTGTAGATACATTTTGTGGCTTGCCACTGAATTGCTACAATCTAAGTGAAATTCCAAAACCAGCTTACCTAGTCAAATGTTGGGCAGAAATGGATTTCCAGCAAAATAATGACTGCTTCTACTTCTGCTTGCAGCTATTTACACTTTATGGTATTTTTCTCAAAATACATTCTAGAGTGCCTGATCACTCTTATTCAACAGCATTCAGAGCGATGCTACTGCTGAATTCAATATAAAAACTTCTGCCCAGTGAAAGATTGTGTTCCTGATCTGCTTGGACTGATGCACAAAAAAAATATCATCACTGAAGAGGAATTAGACTGCAGCACAAAGAAGGTCCAGTCCATAAAGTAACTTTAGCATGGACAGTTTACCTGGGAAGATCAAAACAATTTAGTGAAGTCAAAAGTAGTTTTTAATTTCCTAGACTTTTTTTTTGTATTTCTAGACAGCATCAGCACTTTACCAAGCAACTTCTACAGTCTTTCCCATCTATGTACCCAGAAATCCTTTACCAGAAATGAATATTTTTTTATCTCTTGTGTGTGTTTGTATTTTAAGAAGCCTACATGCATGTGCACAGCAAGGCACAGAAAACTGCCACAAAGAACACAGGTTATGCAATTCATCTTTGCATCTATCAGAGCGGTACTCAATCAAAATTTGATACAGCAGCATCCCAGCACCTGGAACCAGCTCTGTAATTCAGAAAAGCTGATTTATTCCTATTCTACTAGCCAAGAATTAAAACACTCAGACCCACTAAAACTTAAGCACAGCAACCCATGGGCACCAAAAATGATCGCTAAGGAGTTTCTAGGAATTATTGAAACTATTACCAGGGTGGTTCGCACCACGTAATTTTAAGTCAGCTAGGTGTGGTGCCTGAAGAGGCTTTCCAGTGAATATCCCAAGGACCTGTTGAGCCTTTTGTCCACACTCGGAAGCAGCTGATTCCTGTCAGGGTTTGTAACACTCTCCATGGATCCCCTGCCAGGATCAATAAACACAGCAATGCTCACCCTGATCTGCGAAACACAGCCCCAGCAGAGCGGGCTCACAGGTAACACAGCACTGACTGCCCCGACAGAAACCAGGGGCTATCCCCTTCCAGGAGTTTAGGTAAAATACCAAAGACTCAGATTATATCTTCAGATTAAGGCAATTCATAGCTGTGTTTCTGATACGCCTCAAAAAGTGCCCTAATCAAAATAGGATCATGAGCAAAAGCTGATCAAGCGACTGAGCCGCACACAACTCCTGATGACAGCCACAAGACACATGGCTCCTGCTTTCCTTATTTTGTGTAAATAAATAAAACCCCCTCTCTCCCCAAACACATAATGCCTTCATCTCTGCATGTAAGAAAACTATCCTGCAGCCTAAAGAAAAAACATCCAATATACCAAGTGGAAATACACTGCAATTCACAAGAATTGCATCCATTTCCATAGATTTCATCCAGCCTATTTGACATAGGGAAATTTAAAGTTTGTTAAAATCATGTTTTTCTTTAAAAAACAGTGGGGGAAAAATCCAGAAAAATAATTAAGGATTTTTAAATCTACTTTACATCTATTTTTTACAGCTAAATACCATAGTAACTTCAGTGACACTTAGTGTCACTCATATTAAACATAAATTTGATGAACTCCACCAGCCAGAAAAGTAACTTTGTGTAGTCCTTCCTAAGACAATTAATTATTGTACTAGAAAAGCACAATGGCCTTTCTTGAGCATTTAAGAAGTACATTAAATGTGTCAACTGCCAAAAACAGTAATTTCAATCTGCCAGCTACTTGTTACATACTTATAAACTTCATTATCATTGCCAACACCCGCCTTGCAGCAGCAGAATGAAACCTGTAAAGAATTGCTAGAACCCTCAAATCTCTCAATCTTAAAACACAGGACTAGGAACCAGCCACAAAAATCATCTTTTAAATCATCTTTTACAACTCCTTAACAGTAATTTAGTGTTTCCATAAAACCGTTGTTACAACAGCAGCCTCCCATGAAAGGCAGAACAGGTTCCCTGTTACTTTCCTCTTCTGATGAAAAAGCTGGAAAATATTAATTAATTTGGGCCATTTGCATACAACCCAGAATTAGCAGAAACATGATTGCTTTGTGGCAGTAGAACAAAAAAGAAACCCACACAAAAACCTAAGAGTGAGATACCTAATGCATGACGGGCAAGAAAAGCACAAAGTTAGAGAGCAGGGAAATGTAGCCTGACTCTGAGGCACTCCTGAGCAGAGAGCAACTGCAAGGGCATCCACACACAAAGTGTCAGGCAGTAAATGAGAAAAAAAACCCAGAATTTGTGCATAAACCACTCTTAGAAACATATCTGAGCTTCTTTCACTAAAATAATTTTATAGACGGTAGCTGTTACAACTTTGCCATCAAAGCCCAAATGTTTATCTAACCAAAGACAAATCAGAATTCTTTGATTCAAGCACAGAAGACCTTTCTACCCCCAAAGTCAGTCTACAGGGACACTCCTCAGGGAGCTTTTAACTACAGCTATTATTCAGCTCTGAGCAGTTTCAGGAGGCCACTCGCAAACAGGGCTTTTAATGTCTCTGCACAAATACCGCAACACAGGCACAACATTTGTTTTGAGGAACTCAAACTGAGAAGCCTTTGTGTTAAATTGCCTAGTTAGTGAGTGTGTGAGAGCGTGCAAGCGTACGTGTGTGAGATTGTGTCCAAATGTTGGCAGGGAACAATTAAAGTAAAATGTCAACACCTCGAATTTCTTACACTGCGTGTGGTGGCCTTAATTACGCTGCCAATTCTTCTCACCTTCTTTAAGATGATGAAGGGGAAAAAAGTTCAAAGGAAGAAAACAAATGGCAAATCATTTATCTGAGACCAGGATTCAGCGCAGGCTCACAAAACTGTAGCTGCAATACTTGAAATGTAGTTTATTATCACTGCAGAGTTTCTTCTGTTTCACCTTCCAGAAGTAACCAAACACCTAAATTCTTATCCTGTATCAATATACCTGCTAATAACTCACCAAACCAACAGCTCTTCTTAAAGACAATAATTAGAAATACAGAATAATGAACAGAGAAAAGGGAATAGAAAAAAATACATAATATAATGGCAGTGATATGTCTCAAACAGCAATTTTTCATCAATATCTATTTTTCATGCAGTAATTATAATGCTAATCTGTTCTTCTGTGACAAAAAGGCACCTCCACATTATTAATGACAACTAATATCTGTAATATTAATTTTAAATAAATAATTCATGCAATAATTTATATACTAATAATGTAATTAGACCAAGGTTATGATCTCTGAATAGTAGATCAGGGCTCAGTTCATGTTGTTATCTACTCTCCTCTGACACAATGTTTCTGGAGGCTTAATTAAAGCCTACAGTATGTTTCAGCCTTTATTCATTACACAGATATTCTGCTCCCTTCTCTGGACTGTTCTTCCTCCCTGCCCAAAAGAACTGTATTTAACATTTTGGCTGCACAGTTGGTCTGCACAGCAGAGGTGCACGTCAGGAGTGCAGCAGGAGGCAAATACCCACTGTGCCCTCTGAACAGCAAGCTGGCATTTCAGGAAGTCTTCATCTTGGGCAGCAGCTTTGTTTTAGAAGAGTTTTCCCCTGACCACACCAAGCCCACTGCAAAGTTACCCAAGGCTCTGTCCAAAATCAGACAGCACCAACAGATGCTGTGGGAACAAGTGACACTTCCACCTACAGCATCTCCCCTGCCTCGAGGGCCCCTCGGCACAGACATCACACAGACATCACCCACTGTCTCAGGCCCGTTTGCCCTCTGTGCACGGGTGGGACGTAACTGGGTTTACAACACAGCAAAGCACTCCTTTCCTTCTCTCTGAGCTCGGGGGGGTTCCCAACAGTCACACACATCTCTGTACAAAAATCTACATAGCTCCCAACTGGCCAAATAACCTCTACTTGTTAAGCAAGCTGGGGGAAACAAAAAAAATTTGTTTTCTTCATTTGGAAATACCTCTTGGATTCTAAAATGTGGAGGTGGAGAGGAAAAGACATGAGAAAAAAAGTAGAACTGAACCTCTAATTACCTTTTCTTAGAAAGGCTCTTTAGACCCTTCTCTACTCAAGGCCATTAACTAATACTCGTTCCACAGACAAACCCCATTATCTGTTTAATTAGTTCTGATTAAGTCTGGACATGAGCAGCACTGCACAGAAATGTTTTCCCAGTGGCCCATAATGGTTTTGGTGCTGTTCCACTCCCAGACTTGTGTCCATATCATATAGCACCACTATTCATCAGGAACCATCTCTGCAGCTCCGACTGCAGAGAGCACAAACAGGAGGGGCAAACAGTGCAGTCTTTTCCCTCCTTATCTGTCTATCTTCCATTTGCTTCCTGGATAACTCTTGGCTGATTATTCCCCTCCTGGTTCCCATCAACAGGAACCAGATAATGCATCTGCCTTCCTTTCGCTGGACTGACTGTGCAAAAAAGTATTCTTGATTGTCTGAGAGCATCCCATCGTGCTGAAATGATGCAGCCACTTAGATTGCTCTGGAAACATGCTTTCTACTACAGAGTTCAATTTCCTAGGAGAAACGGCTTAAGTGCATTGGTGGTACGGCATTCAAGACTCCTTGGCACCGATTTTCTTCTTCTTTCCACAAGTCTATTATAATAATTTATGACGGATATTTGGAAGATTTCATCTTTACAAACTGTTCTCAGTAGTAAAGCCTGGAAGATATTCAAGGTTTCTGCATCTCATCTGGTTTTAAAGGACGATTTTACAGTAGTGACTCAACCAACCCTTTCAGAAAACTTGTTCAGGTTGGACCCCTGTGGGAAGGGAAATACTGAATCCCTTCAAGCTGTTCATGCAAATTCCACTCATTTCCCAAGACAAACCACACAACTCTGCTGGACCAGCAGCATCTTGTGACCACTCCTGCACGCAGGAATATCTGATATTTACCCTCTTCTCACCACCACCACTGTCTCAGTCCTAAAACCACGTACCAAAGCAACTGACAAATGACAGACTGGCAGCTACACCTAGAAAATCCAGACACACTTTTAACAACTGCACACTTTACACTATATTTTTCGGGTTTTTTCTAGATTTAAGGGTTACTGATGTGTTAGAAACCCCAGCAGAGATCATTGTCATTTACTGAGGTGATCGTGCCATTTGTTAATGACTCTTGCTAATGCTACAGCATCTCTGAGGCTGTTGATGAGGCTCTCACAGAAGCAGCAAGCAGAGGACAGCCAGTGCCATCACAAATTACTTGCTTTTGTAAAGCACAGCATAGTTACAGACCTAAACAGTGAATTATGTTTACTAATGCATTAGAAATGAAACATGCTTTCCCGGGAAGGTTGCAGGAGTCACTATGCAGTAGGTTTGAGAAGATTTCGCTTAAGGAAATACTAGGAACAAGAAAAAAAGAAAAAGAGGTAACATGACACTCCATAATCTAAAGTTACATAATTACTTATTGACAGTGACAAGTGCAACATTGAGGGTAAAATATTACATATTTAAACAAAATGAGTAATTGCTGTACACATCTATTTAGCACGCATTCAACAACAAGGTGAACGAGAGGTCTCTTCAATCCAGCTAAAAAGTCTATTAGCCTAATTTGCAATTACCCACACACTAGAAAAAAGCTGTCAGGGCACTGAAATGTCGCTGGTGACAGTTTACATTACACCAGTGCTCAGATCACAATGGAACTGTTAGCAGCAAATTACCATCAACTCAAAGAAACACAGAAGTGCAAGAGTTGGAACAATGTAAATCAATCTCCCAGCAATTCCATTTTTTCCCCAGATGTTTTATGAAAGCTCAAAGTCACACAACGCTAATCCATTCTGGTTTTAAAAAGCAGTCTGAGAAAATTTAAACATTCTCTTGGTTTTTGGTGCTAGAGTAAACACACAGGACACATTTATAGGACACTCTTGCACAGGAAATTACTTATAAAAGTAATTTTATAATTAAATTTTCCTAGAAAATATTTTAAGAAATAATTTGACTGGCTTAGCCTGCAAAATCTATTGCAATTCTGCCTCTATAGAAATGCCTCAATCTAAATTAAGTATCTATTTATCTAAATGTAGTGTATGTTCTCCTGCTCCTCACCTTCCATCATTTGCTTGTTATGGTTAAAACTAATGACTGCCTTTCCTTCTTGAAAGTAGTGCTGATTTCCTATTGCCTGTGGCAAGTTGTGGTTTTTCCTTTTATATTGTCCTACTGTAAAATAACATCATCAGGGATACTCATGCTTCACATTAGATTTTCAAGAGGGAAAATAATAAAAAAAAAATCACAGCTTGCACCCACTCTTGCCAAAACTATAATGGAATTACACACAGGATCTCCTCACAAAGCTCAAATTACATGATAGTCAAACCAGGCAGTCAATAAACAATATATTCCATTTCTACCCTGAGAAGACCACTGTGCAGCTGATGCCAAGGCTACTCCAAAAACTGATGAGAACAGAGTGACCGCGAGGTTAAAAACTGAATACTCTCAGCAAGTTTGCTAGCATCCATACTAAGTTCCATTCTAGGAGTTTCTGAACAGTGAGGTCAAAGACAACTGCCAGACTCAACCTCCCAGTGGAAAATTTCCACCAAGGCCTATTTTTCCAAGTTAAAGCAACTTCTGAATATCAGCTGTAGAATTGTACAGCCAGCAACCACTACAGCCAGTAAAAAATTCAGTTAAGACATTCTGAACCACAGCAGTAATGGTTAAATAGATGCCGCTACATCAGTGATAAGTAACCAAATTGAAGGTCTACTGTGTGAAAGAACTGGGTTTGTGGTGTGGGGGTGTTACAGTTTTTGTAAGTTACAAAAGAAGTAGAACTTGAGATATTTTGAGAATAATTAACCACAGTAAAAGAGTGAAGGGCTTGCTGTGCAGGGTATGGAGCAAAGGTAAGGATGGAAGTGACAGGCTTTATTAATTACCAGGAGGGGAAAGGAACTGCTGTGGCTTCTTCTCCTTTACCCAGCCAAAGCAACTATCCTTTCACCTTTCTGAAATTGAATAAATGGTTAAAGTACTTGTTCTCATCTCTGCCCAGCTCTGGGGCAATCTGCCACTCTCATAACCCTTAACAGCTTCATTGATCCTGAAAAACTTAGCATTTTGGGAAATCATTAGCATAAAAAGATATTTATAAAACACCTGCTACCAGCCTTGCAATTAACATCACATTGCTGACTCAGCATTGTAGGAACTCAGCAACTTTTTGCAGTGACCCAGCCCAAACCATCGAGAAGTTTGAGAGTCCTCAAATATGGACTCTGCTTTAGAAGTCACAAAGAAAAGACTGTTCTGAATCATTATGGATACTCCTTAGCAAGACGAACGCTTCCAGATGCTATACAAATATCAACTCTGACAAATCTGGACAGGGGAGGGTCACACCACAGCTAAAACAACATCCAGCGTTCAAGGACCTTTGACAATTACCTGTAGATATATGATACTTTAAAACAGGCAATCTGCACTTCTTTCCTGTGAAAAGGTGCTCGTGCTTAGAAAACATCATTTTTAACGATCATTTCTAAAATCAGCACCCCTAAATCTCAGTTTAAGGCAGCACAGTATGAAGGTATCTGCAGCCAGAGCATGCGGCCCACAGCACCAGAACAGAACCTCAGGAACAAGCATGACAATAAAGAGGGAACTTGGTGTTTAAAATAGAAAACTGCAATAAAAGCAAATGGATTGAAAGTCTAAGGTGGAGTGATCATTATGTATTACAGCCCTGGGCACAGAGATCAAGTCAGTAACAGCCCACTAAGCTTCTTTATCTAGAAACAATCACTGCAAAAGCATGTCTAAAATGGGGTATTTGTGAGTCAGGCTGCTCCCAAGTCCTCTGTAGCGCTACCACCTTCTCTTAGGCTGTTCGGACCTGCCTACTGCTGACAAACTACAGGCTGCTATTTTCCCTTCAGCTGCTCCCATCTAATCTCTTTATACTCATGGTGCACAGCTCCATTAAATAATTTGCAATTATCACCTGCTTCATGTTGTCTATAAAGCATTACTACTCCACACCTGACCAAAATGAAGCAGAAGTCTAAGCAAAGTGAAAAAAAGCCTAAGTTTGCACATGTTAAATGCTCTAGGAGGCCTCACAAAATTACAGCTCTGGTGACTTTCACCATTTTCCTCACCCTATGAATTACACTTTCTGCTGGCTGGCAACAGAATTTCCAGCATGCAGCGGCTGAGAGAAGTATTCAAAGATGACACTGAAAGTTATTACATAAAAAAACTCTGAAGTTGATAGGGATACACTGAACCATCACGGCTACAAAACCAGTGGAAGCACTCAAGTCTCAGAAAAATATCCCATGTGTTCCAGAATCAGTAACATTAGCGCAGAATGAGAAATAGAGGCTGATAAAAGATGCACTGCTACAGCAACCATGACTTTTGCCAGACCCATTACAATTCACACACACACAATGGCAGGAGCAAGGCCAGACCTTTACTTTGTTATTTTAGTCCCCTTGTGCTCCACAATTAAGCTTTAATAGCCATGTGATATTTTTAGCACTTTTGAATGGACTGCTGTTGCTATTTTTACAAGTACCACCATTAGCCTGCTCAAAGTGTTGGTATGTAAAATGCATTTTTACTTCTACTGCTTAGGGTAGGCTCTTCAAATTACTTTAGGAAAATGAAGCAATTAACATTAGAGACGAACATCTACTGCTGGTTTGGGATTTCTTTCCTTACATTTGATAATTTATGGATATAAAACTAAATACAAACAAAAGGAACATAATAGCACCAGTGTTGAACTCCTCCTGGGAGGAGAGGGGCAACACAAGTGATTATTAAACCTGCGGGGAAAAAAAATTCTTAGCCTAAAGAACACATTCAACCTTGAGATACCTGCAAGAAAGCCACAATTGCAGCAAAAATTGGTTAGTTAACAAATATTAACACAAAATATTACCAGCTCAGAAGAAAAGATGATAGAAAAACCCCAAATGTTGCATCTATGATAATCTTTGTTTGCTGTTTTTTTTAATACTCCTTTCAGAATGTTTATGACGACATTTTTCCTTGTGCTGAGCAGCTGAACTGCCTTGTCTGCCCTACAGTCTGTCAGCCCCTAGACTGAAGCAATTGGACATTCTCCACTTCCTCCTCCATCTCTCCATCCCTCCTGCTTTATTTCCAGTATTTGTTGCTAATATTTACTAAACTACTTCCTTTGCCTTTTACTTACATTTCCAGCTCAAAATGTCTCATTGCTCTTACCCTGTCTATGGGCAAATTATCCCAGCACTCAGCAGCACAGTGCAGATTTCCTCTGCCCAGTTACCAGTCTTGACATGCTCTGTTTCAAGGTACCATAACAATTGTAATTTATAGTTCCATACCAAAGCAGGGGCTTGAACAGTTTGAGTCACCAGCCAGAGGCCTGGATTCCCAATAAAGTGTTTTTACAAAGGCTCCAGTTTGGGGGCTGGCCAGAACAAAAACCTGATCCTGTTTATGGTCACGCTGCTACACCCGTGCAATAAGTCGCCTCTCTCAACAGAGCCTTTTGCTAGCCACAGCACACTCCTAGACCAAAATTTTCCTTATTCCCTGAGAATATGCCTCTGTGTGTATTTCCTGCTCCTTAACATGGTTATTAGAACCCGGAATTTCTTGCTGCTGTCTCTGGAATCATCCATCACGGCACAGTGTTCTGCCCTTGATTTGTTGCTTCACCTGGCTGCTCTACTTAAGGCTGTTTTTCACAGCCTACAATAATCGCTCTCTCCTTCTCATGCGCACTGACAACGTAACTTTCCATGGCCTTTTCTGAACTCAGAATTGCACCAGGAATCACTGCTTGTATTTCTACAGATAGCACTTGAAGACATGCAAGTTTTTGACCCTCTGAGTGCATGCAGAGAGAAAGTTCCTGGATTCCACACATTAAATAAAGCAAAGCTTTGTCTCTCCCTTGATGCACGGTGAGTGTTTCCATGAACTGAACCTTCCTTTTTGATTGATTCAAAACAACACTTCAAGTGCTCATCTTTGTATAGTTTAAATACATACTTTTCAAAACAACCATCAGTAACATAAAACCAAAAGTAGAAATCTGCTCCTGCTGACACACCATCCAGAATTTTGAGCTGATCCCATTAGTAGAGACTCTACGAGAAACAAAATTTGCCAGTCAGTGATAGTTTCATAACTAGGGTACAGAAATAGCTAAGAACCCAACACTTTCAGGGAAAATGTCTAAACACTTTAGGTTTGAGTTCCATGAGAACAATATTTACCGTTCTAAAATACAACCTGTACTCTGATACAGCAAAAAGATCTTTCAGCTCAGTCTTCCCTGCCAAAGAACACCTAATATTAGGACAAAGTGATACAGAAGGAATAGACTACGTCTGAGTTCTCCAAGATCACTCTCTCAGGTAGAGGATGTCAGGAGTCCTCCAGAGGAAAGATGATTCCAACTTGAATGATACATCTCACAGGTTTTCTTTAGTAAAAGAATAAAATAATAATTCAAAAATTCCCATTAGACAAACTATTAGCAAAGTAAACCAAAACCTTCAGGGTTTGTTTTGTTTAAAAGCTGTTCTGTTATCAAGTCTTTGTACTTCACAGACAGCAAATGCCTGCAGTGTTATGTAAGGGAAACTGTTCTGCAAAAAGGCACCAGGTTGTCATCAGTGCAATTGGCAGTGAGGTTTGACAGACTGAGTCCCTTCCCTGCAGTTCCATTAATCATGCATTCTGTATCACACAATTGGGTGTTTCAGGGCCCAAGTGTGTTCACAGCACCGCATACGCCTTGCTGACTTTCTAACACCTCACTTATTGGCAAGAATATTCAACCAAGTCTTGAATTACCAGCAAATGTTCCTGAAAAGGAATTGGGGAATTTGCACCTGCACCACAGTCCTGATAGTGGGAGTTACACTCAGCCTGGGAAGAACAGCGGAGTACCAGCCTGTCACCAGAACCTCTAATCAAAAAAGCTATTGTTAACTGCTGACAAGAATAACAAATTATCACCCAGAAAGGCAGAAGCAGAGATTGTTTAACATGCGACAATTAATATGTTTCCAATGACAGTTTACAAATTAAAAAGCAAGCTAGCCAAAAGTTACCTAACACAATTTGGAACTTGTTTCAATCATTTATTCAGCTGTGACAAAGTTTAAGACTTTGCTAATTAACCATGATACATTCAATATATGCCACAGTTGTCATTTTCCAAGTGTTCCTACTGCTAAGAAAACAAGAAATAAACACACTAAGCCCAAGGAAAAGCTTGTAAGTGTGTAAGAATTGTAGAAACAGAACCCCTATACAACTATTATTATTATTTCCATGCTGACACATCAATGTATTTTAGGAAAACCTCCCTCCAATAGAACAGCAGCAACTATAAACAGTTTCTCTGGAAGCACATTTCTTATGGAATGGAAACAGTAATCCATGATTGCAGTTCTTGTTTAGGTCATGTGTAAAACTAAGTTGGAGATGTCAATATGAGCTCTCCAGATCCCTTTTTCCCCCCCTAAAATTCTTTTAGATGTAAAACTCCCTATTATCAGCTCCTTGGACAGTCTCATCTCTCAGAATAACTTTAGAACAAGATCCTCTACAGCTAAACTAAAGCTAGAAAGGGAAGGTTACAGAAAGAAAAAAAATCCTAATTTCCATTTCCAGGGAGTGCTGTAACACCCTCTGTCCCATCCCAAATGAAGCATCTCAGCTGTACAAGCCAACCAACATCTGCTGGACTGCCCGAGACCCTGGAGCAATCTGCACACAGCAGAACGGAAAGTGTTCTCCGTCCTATTCCCCCGGACACCTCTTGGAAAGGGAAGGCAGAAACTCATCCAGTTCTGCACAGCCACAAAAGGAGCGAGTCAGCTGCACCTATCCAAGGAAACAATGGGCTCTCTCCCACATTCCCCAGCATTTATTGGCTGCTGGAATTTGTTTTTCCACGCTGCAGATGGATGATATTGTAATTAGTTATGACAGGTAGAGCAGAAAGGTCAGACAGACTGCTCAGGGGAAGGCAGACTTCAGGAGAAAGAGAGAGATTAAAAACCAGGGGGAAGCAACAGCCCACCCAGGGAGACCTTCTAAAGCACCCAACTGATCCTGGAATGCGAATCCATTTTATTTCCCACTAAAACTGATGGAAATAACATCTCTATTCCCTAACTTCTACAACAATAAAACTGCCTTTTACAAAGATAGGCTCGAAGAACTCCCATTGTGATTTGTTGGTTTGGTTTTTTTTCCCAGAAGAGACCATTTTAGATTATTTTCCCCTCATTAAAGTTCAATCCAGGAAACTGAAAAAGCTATTTCAAATGGACACAGAACAAGAAAACTTCTTTCACTGAAACACGGACAAGTCCAGGGAAGCTGGAAAGACGGAAGCAAGACCAAACACTATTTCTGCTTTTCTTTATGCTCTTCTTTTCTGTTTAAGAATAGATGCATTTTTCGGCAA
>VZTI01002729.1:2639106-2660926 GCA_013397865.1 Struthidea cinerea
GACACACCACTTACTTTTATATCTCTGTGGAATAAGAAGTGCAAAAACAATGCAAGAAAGTAAAGTAGAAGGTAAAAAGATGAATATATTTCAAATATAAGCTAAAAATTTGACAATTTTAAATTAAAATTAAAAGATGAATATATTTCAAATATAAGCTAAAAATTTGACAATTTTAAATTAAAATTAACCATGTTTTATAACAGACATTCTGCTACAGTGTTTTACACTGGAACAGCTTTATCCCACATAGACATTTGTATGCCATTAAGATCCATTCAAAGGAGTTTTAGAAGTCAGTAGATAGTAATAAAATAATTTACAGTTTTAAGTATACTTGATAACATTATATGTATACTACTATTATTACAGCCAACTAAACACAAAAGCAAGATTTAGGTGAACCTTGTTCATTTTCAGATGAAGTCCATGTGTCACCACCAGTTCATTTCATTTTCTGGAGATTCTGTTTTGTCACAGAAAAGCGTCTTTAACCATTCCACTGCAATAGTCATATTTTGTACAAATAGAAAGAAATCTCTGACATAAGGAGAAAACACCAGGCAACCTTCTAAACAAGGGTCTTCAAAGGCAGTCTGAAGTGGTGTTTCCATTTGGGTACTTTATTTTTTTACACAGTCTAAACATTACCAGTCTAGTTTACCCAATTAGTGTCAAAAATTAATTAACTAAAGTCTGCCACCTTTCAAAGCAGTCGCCCAGCTTAAAGCTTTCTGAGGTGGGTTACCTTCAGTTCTGAGAAGAATTGTGCTACTTGATACAAAATATATAAATATTCATCGTGCCAGGGAGACTAGAAAATTTGTTTAGGATTGCTTGTTAAAATGTCTGCCCAGTCCCTTTCGATTCAAGTCTGGTCAATGAATGTCGAGCTCATTGCCGCTAATGAATAACCAAACAATTAGTGCTCAGGTATGCTAACATGCGGAATAGCAATCAGAGTGAGGGCAAAGTAACCCGCTCAGACAGCACTGCAAGGATATTTTACGTTCCCCTGATAGGAGCAAACAGGTTTTCTGTCATTAGGGCAAAGCAACAGAAATCCAATTAAAGTTTCTGAACCACATTTGATGTGAATCTGTTTACCCACAGCCAACTTTTGGCTGGACTAATTACTACTACTTTATTTGTCCAGTTGCTAAGGGTGGCTCCAACCTGATCCTGAGGCCCTTACAGAGCCATTCCTTAAGTGACACCTCATTGTGGGGAAAGCAGAGGTGAAGCACATCAGAGAATATCAGCTCCAAGTCATACAGCAGTAATATTGAATATTAATTCCCCTTCTGCTCTCAAATACTTCTTCTAGGAGGGCTTCACTTTCATAACTTTAGAGAAGACAATTCACTATTTATTTATTTCCTTTTTTAAGGACCAGGACAAATGTACTTTTGCTCTGTAGGTAATGGCTGGATTTCCAGAAACGGGCACTTCCATTTTTGTCCTGACCCTAATTCCACAAGGAATAGCTTAGCATTTCTTTATGGATACTTGGAAAAAGAGAAGCAATAAACCCCTCCAAATACTGATTCATTTGTAGAAATAGCCTTACATGGCTCTCATGGGACCACAAGGAGACAGCACAGTTTAAGTAAACAATCTCTCTCAACCCAGCTGAACCATTTGCTGCCCATTCTCTTTACACCACAAATGTCTGCAGATTTATTCAGTTTGTGTCAAGCTGACACCAGCTCTGGCTATCTGTACTACTATTTCCAGCCTTTTCTTCCCCCACCCTTGCCTCACAGTTTCATCTCCCATCTATTTACCTTCTATGTTTTATTTTTCAGGACTTCAGTATTTAACTTCAGCAAGTTTTTTCTATCACCTTCAGTTTTCACAAAAAACACATTGTAACAGAAGTAAATTAGCAATAATTTTTCACAAGTAAAATGATTTTTCCCCCCCCTCATATGTTTCTTTTTTTTTAGGTAAGAAAGATACTCCAGCACTTACAAGAATTTAAAAAAAAATATATATATATGTAACAAAGATGACTATGAAGCAATAACGATGTGTCTAAACTGACTTAACCTAAATCCTGTTTACAAAGGTGTTTGATACTTAAAGCAGTCTGAGTGCTATTGAAAGCAATTAAGATTATGGTTCCTCATGTTTTGTCTATTCTAAGAACACCTTATCAGCACAACAATCACAACTGCCCAAGCTGTCACCTACAAGTGCATTTCCCACTCACACAGGCACCTTGCTGAAACACCACTGCTGATATTTTAGGTATTTAACAGAGCATCAAAAGTCATGGGCTTGATTAGTTAGGGCCAAACTGCTTTCAGATCTCTCAGCATTTGGATTGGAAGCCATTGCCCATTACCATGTAAATTCATCAGCTACTAAAAGCTGTAGCTGTGTATTTTTACATTCAAAATACATTTCTGTTAATTAGTCATACGATTTAAGCTTTCAAGCAATCTTTTCATTTAATTTTGTCTGAGTCCCTGTCCTACTGTCAGATAATGGTTCTGTCACACACTTTTACTACTTGGGGAAAACTAGGATTCAGGTGGGGTGGAGAGCAGCAGTAAGTAGGTACAGACTCCCTAATGGCTCCGCTTGTCATTTTTCTTTGCCTCAGACACACTGCTACAACTGTGACACATTATCAAAAAATTAAATCAAAAATTAAAACTTCAGGGAGCCTGAATGTCTGGTTCTAGTGACACAACACCTAGTCAATATCTATCTCTTCAATTTGCCAGCAGAGCTTGCATTTTACCTCAGCACATTTAATAGCTTCCGTTTTAAATTACATCTGAGTAGAAAAGGCCAGAGCAACAAGGCTGCTTTGTAAAGCAGAATTCGCACCTCTGCACCCCGGATCCATGCACAGGTCAGTCAGACCATCAGTAAATCAAACGAATAATGTACTAATATTTCTTTCTTCGTTAAGATACTCCTTGTTTTTGGGGAGAGGAGGAATTTCAGATGGCATTAAAAAGCCTTATGGTACCACAAAAGGTTCAGCACAAACGCAGACGTAAAAAGGGTGCTTGATTGCCCGAGGTAAATTTAATCCCAGTAACAGACCCATTCAGAGTTACATGCACACTTCAGCTATGCAGTGCTGTTCTTCTAAAGTGCTAAAAGCCAGAGCAAGACACCCAGCTCATCGTTCCTCCTCCTGCCAGGGGAGCTGCAGTTCCACTGGCGGGTGGGAACGTCTGCATTGCCAGCTCCACACTTCCAGCACAAGGCAAGAGGGCAGGAGAACACACAGCTCTGTCTGAACTTCCCTCACACTCAGGAGACAGGGTGAAAATTCTCATGTAAACTTAAAAAGACTAAGTAATACAAAGCCAAAATTACTAAGCCAAATTTAAATGGTAGTAATCAGTAACTTTTCCAGTGAGACAGACTGATTTTCTAAGGCTGTGTTCAGTTCTTCCCATGGCAAAGAAACTCAACAGGAGTCTTTCATACCAAAGCCAAGGGAAGTTTAAAATTAGTAAATCAATAAAAATGGCTCTAATAGGCCACCTTCCTCTCTAACCTTTTTAACTTCTACTTTCAATTAATTCATGCTTTCTGCAATATGTGTAATTATCTAACATGCTATTTTGCCATAAAAATCTGCTAATTTAGTTACACTCCACAGTTCTGCTCCCTCCCAACAAGCCTTGGGTGACCTATTAGCCACTCTCAGGAGCTCAGCAAGCCCAGAACAATGATTTAATGGCAGGCACATGTACACAGACTGCACTGTTTCCGAACAGCTGAACCAGTCAAGAGTTAATCCCGTCTGGTCACACAGACTTTGTGAAACTTGCTTTATGTACAGGCTTGGAGGAGTTTGTTTTTGTTGTCCTTCAGTCTGTCAGATGTGACATGCAGCAAAACAATCCATATCCATCTGAGTGACACACTAATATCTAGGGATGAAAACATGACAGAAGAACAAGGTCTTCCTGTCCTCTTGGCTGAGCTCTTCCTGGCCATGGTGATAAACTGTTATGGAAGAAGGAAGATGAGAGACAGAGGTGGAAAAGCAAAGTGCTCCACTCAGTTTAGCCTGATTTATAGCTGACAAATGACTCAAATCACACTGAATCGCCTCAAATAAACCAACCAACAAAAAACCCAAACCCCCCAAAACCCTACTAAACATTAGTCCTGTGCCACAGAACAAAATGAAGTTGCTGTCCACCACCCCATATAAGTTCATTTCTCACTTTTGATCATTACTTAAGGGCAGAAGGCTTTCATTTCAGAAATTTAGAAGCTCTGTAAGGTACAAAGTAGTATTTCAACTAGAATTTCTAAATCAATAGTTAAATGCTCACAGACACTTTTACCTTCAAATACCCTAAACATATTGAAGCACACAAATACATTGTTTTCCATAGTTAGGATGTCACTCAAAAATTAAGTCTGTGAAGTGCAATAAATTGACCTCACATACCTTTAAATCTGTAATTTTAGATATAAAGCATAGAAGTTTAAGGCTGTGCTTAAGTGTCAGATGAAAAAAACTTTCCTTCAGCTCATGCAGAAGAGGGGCATTTCCCACAATTACATGAAATTAGGAATCACTTGGCATTTCTAGAGCAAACACCATTTACACATTCAAATCAGCATTTGTTCAACAATGAAAACATAGTCAGCTAAATACAGGCTATTTCCATGGCATTTTATCACAGAACCTTAATCAGCGTCCATCTGATTCTGCAGAAAGACTCCATACAGCACAAAAGCACAAGAAGAAACCCAGACAGGCTTTTCATAATGCTGCATCACTTATATTCCCTGGATTAACCACTCAGTTGGGGAATAATGGAATTAGGCTAATGGAACACAGTGTTTTCTGTAATTGTATATTGTGCAAGCACTTTGCACATCTCAAACACAGACTTCAGCTCTTCTATTCTGTTACCGCATCTGCAAAAACATCATTAAGGAACTGCCCGCCTTGCTGCTTACTCTTCATCACTTCAAAGAATGCAGCACAACGTCTGAGGGAGGCAGACAATCCTTTCACTTACTTTCCTCAAATTAGATCTCATCCACTCTTGGTGAAAACCTTACAACAACTTAAATTACCTGGGGCATTTAAGTGTTGAAAACCAGGCTGGCTGCGTCTTTCCTCAGGGACTTCCAGTGTCAAAGTCCTACTACCTTGGGGTTTCTAGCACTCACAGAAGAAAAATAGCATCTGTGTATAATATTAAGCACTGAAAGACAAACTAATTGCTATGCATTTTTATAATTTAGAGAATACATTCCTGGGAAGGTCAGACAAGAACAATGAGGAAAAAACAAGCAGCAAATGCCATTAGAAACCGGATCCATGACAAACAGGCAACTTATTTTGGTTTTCTCTAATAAGGCCATTCAATCATTTTATTTGGCAATACCTTACACAGCACGAACCATCACCGTAATCAACACAATGACATTTACAGAGAGGGGAACAGACCCACATTCTGGGGGCAAGTGAGGGCTGAAATGGAGTTTCAGGAAATTCAACACTGAGGTACAGTCTTTTTTTGTCTGCTCCGCCCTCCCACTGCCTTTAGAGCATGTCTGCCTCTCATTAGAGTGACTGGAAGTTATGAGCACCCACACTGAGACTAGAAAATGCCCCTAAATCCACAAATTCTTCAGGTAATGAACTATAATGTGAAAGGAGACAAAAGGAAAAGGTAGAATCTAGCAGGGATTGGACAAAAGTTTGCCGTAGCAACCTCTGCTTAGCAAGTTCTCTGCCAAGCAATTCCTACCCACAAGAGGTACATTCCATTCCCTCAGCCTCCAGTGTCTTTTAAAGTTAAAACTTCTGTCTTGCTGCAGTTTATGGCACATTTTTACTGTGTGTACTTAGGAAGCAGGCAAGGCTGACTAAACAGATTTCCTCCATGACCTTTACTACTGTCGGCTGAAAACAATTTAGTCCATTTTAAGTCATTTGAGAGCACTGTAAACATTATCCAAGGGGCTTAGGACTGACTGCCTAAAACATGACCTTTCAAGCTGACAGCTGACAAAAATCCTCCACTTTAAACCATTTTAAAAGATATGATAAAGGTTTCTTATCCTGTTGAAACAGAAAGGAATTTTCCTTTTACTATTACAGAATAAAGATGCCTTTCACTCCATTTAAGAAATCTTGGGGTTTTTGGGTTATTTTTTCTTTTTGAGGGGCATGGAAAAATGGGGACAATGACCTAAATTACTCAAATACTTTCTCTCTTGAATAAAATTTCCACCCAACTAATTAATATAAACCAAGAAGTGAAAAAAAGAAGGTAAGCAAACAACAAAAGAGATAGGCCATGCAGAAATAAAAACCCTTACATTGGAAATAGTTTGGCTGGAAATTAAAAGAGAAAGAAATAAATTATGCCAGCCAGTTTTATTAACACTTGGTATATATACACCTGTTTAACTCATTCTTACTTAAGGGAAGATAGATGTAGCTTTCCATCTTGCCATTCCCAGTCACCCTGGAACTCAAGACAGCAGTCAGTAAATCCAGAGCTGCAATCCAACAGCTATTAGCTGTGCTATACTTCAAAAATAAGAGTTTGTAATGTTGGCTTTGCCTCTCAGTCCACTAATAGTCCCCTTGGCTCTAATCCTACACTTTTCCCAGAAGGACTGTGGTGCTCTCTTCCACTGACAAACAAAGCACATTCTTGGCCCCTTTTTGGGACAAGGACTACATCTTAAACTACAATGAAAATGTAATGAGCACACAGGATCCCAGGTGTGGCAGTCCTTGGGCCTCATGCATGCTTAAACATATTCTGGTCTAGAATTTCAACCAACCACACACGCTCTAAGTCTAATTTCTCTTGTCACACAAAGATAATTTCTCTTGTCACGCAAAGATAAAAGACCAGGTATGTGCTATACACCTCAGATCTTGTCTGCAGCACACTAAAGACATTAAATTTTGTCATAATCTCTCAGTAGGGTCACTGGGCTTGGACAGAGTCAGTAAAGCACTAAGGATTCTTCTTCCTTATGCAGACTTTTCCTGAACTCTGTGACTTCCCCAGAACTGACCTTCCTTGCAGATGAAGCAAAGCACAACCCCTCACTCTGTCTCAGATTCGGCCAACCAGTTCTGCAAATTGTTTTCAGACAGATATACAAATGCCTTATTAAGTAACCCCATGCACAACATCAGCCAGAGTTGCCTAAATCACAGTCAACTCCCAAATGAAGGAATCTTGTTACTTCTGTGGACTAGCACTGCAGCACATACTTCACCTAGTTTTCTAAAACTGCTCTTAGATACTCGAGTTTTCTGTTAAATATGACTGATACGCTGGAATCCTTTGGGCTCAAAGAGGGGACTGAAGAGCCTAAGAGATTTAGCCAATGTCTAAATAGAACAGAGAACACAAACCTGCAAAGACTATACACAAACTCTTCTCAACTAAGAGCTTGAGAGCAGAGCAAGCCAATAGGTGGAAGAATCAAAATAAACACAAGATGGTGATTTTTTCACAGGTAATTTTCAGCTCTAAGGAGGAGGCCAATCTATAGAAGCAAGGATGGCATCTGCAGTATCGCAAACACAGACCATTTATATGGAGAATATTACACACAACTGTACAGTAGCAAGGGAGAATAAAGCTAAGAAATCCTCAAAAAGAGTCAAATACTTCTCTGCACCATGAATATGGCGCTTCTCAAATGCACATTCATTACATGGAAAGTACAACACAGGTAACCAATACAGCCCCTGTCTGCTACTCTCCCTACAGGAACCCCGTCATGCTCCTGGTGACTGGAGTTCATATTTGTCCCGAGCACAGCCTCGATTAAGTTTACATTGCTGGTATAAAAATGAGGGTCAGCAGGTAGTAATGTCAAAACCGAAATCCATAAAAGCTGTAGCAATAAACACTTCCATCTTCTTTCGAGTATGTTGAAAATCAGCCTGTAACACTAAGTGTTTGCTTTTTTGACTTAAATAAACAGAAATTTAATAGTGGGGGGGTCCCTTTGTTGTTGTTGGCTTTTTAGATTTTTTTTTTCTTAAATTTTATTTTCTATATGTCACTGATTCACAAAGTCTAACTGGTGGCCCTTCACATTCCATTAAGGGATGCTGCTCTCCAGGTAAGATTTTTAACTCAACCAAATTGATGCGAGAATAGACTACATTTGATACTTTGGCTACTTCACGGCACAGGAACACACTGCTCATCAACCCAACTCTGTGCAGAAGGCAGCCTGACTTAACAGAATCAGAAAGTACCCAGAGAAAGCAATATAAATGATTGATTCCATATGGCACCATAGATGATTCCATTAAAATGAAATGAAAATAATTTCAGGCTACACAACAAAAAGTATTCCACATTTATTTGGCCTTATCTCACAGCACTAAAACTGAAAAATTCTTATGAAGAACATATTCCATTACCAATTTTTAGAAAGCGTATAAACGTCATGACTACCAGTTTAGAATCACCCTGCCTTCCACTTAAAACTAAAATAAAATCCACTGCAAACAGGCTGGAAATATACAATGAGATAGTGCTTACTTCCTGTGTAATTGCGAAGTAATTCTGAAAACAGCCAAAAATATTTTGAGATTCACCAAACATTCTGCTATGCAGATTTACTTGGCGCTCTGAAGTACCAAGTTGTTTTACACAAAAACCCCTAACAGCTAGCTAAAATAGACATAATCCCTATTTAAGTCATCTTGTTCCTTTTAAATTTACTTAGTTTGATACCGTACCAGTCTTTGCAGCAGCACCCTGTTGCGTGTGCTGTCTAAAATATTCTGCTGTAGCCTAATCATCTAAACACTCTTTGTTTAAACCCTAATCTTCCCCAACTTTTCCCTAACTGCTGAACACCTGCCGTGAGCTCCCATAGTCATCTTTGTGACAGGGAAACAAAGGATGAGACAGGGCTTGTGATAGGAGGGATACACACGTGACTGAAACCTCAAAGGATGGCTACATTGCCATTTGAATTCTTCCTCCACCTCACCTTCTGTGGAAAGAAACTCAGAAGATAGCATTGAATTGTTTTATTAGAGTTTGAGTGAATAAAAACACATCTCCATTACTGAAATACTGAGCATCACTTATTTAGCAGGTAAAATGAAGGCAAGAAAGGAATACAAATCTACATCTACCTGCCTTGCACTCCTTACATACTGAATTTCCATTGTGGCCCATTTTTTTCAGGTTTTAATTCCATTACCTTTCTCATACTGGGCACTGTTCCTTCCTGTGCAGAGATTCAACTACTCAAATAAAAGGATTCTACCCTAACAGCAGAATAAAAACACACACTTCTGGAGAAAAGCTTTATCAGCTCATGCATCCTCCACAGAACAGTGGGTTTTAACCAACCACCTTGCTGTTACAAAACATTCAGTTGCTTCAGGGCTTTCAAAAGCTTGTTCTTGTCTCCTGTCACACCACTTTAAGCTACTTTGTACCTCAGAAACAGCACAAGAAACATCCCTTTTCCCCAATTCCTTTGGCACAGCAGCACTGCTGGACTGACACTGCTGCTTCCCCCACCCTGAATGATGTGCGGGAGGCCCTGAACTGCTCTAGGCAGCAACAGGAGTGCACAGGACAAATACAAGATCCAAATACCTTTGAAAATGCTGGAAAACAGCTCAGGTACCAAACAGCTCTGAGGGTTATCTTCTACAAAGGGACTCCCATTGCTCAGAAAGTTTAAGGTAGGTTTAATTTCATGTTAAGGAACCAAACCCGCTAAAATAGAGTCCATTCACTGAAAATAGAGTCAGATTTCCCAGCTTAGTATTTATTTCCATTTAATTCTTTCTTAAGTTCTTACTGAATTTGAGAAAAAAATATTCTCTCTCATCACACTAGTTTATTCAAAAGCAAGTTCTTTATCCTAAATACAGTCCAAAAGGGATAGAGAGAACATCCTCATCCCATGCTAGAATTTTTCACCAGATCTTGGTACTCTTGCACTCAGAAATATCATTATGATTGATTTTCTTCCCTTCTCCTTTCTTGCTTTTTTTGTCTAGGCAGTTCATGTCTCTAAACATATTATGTGAACCACAGAGATTTTCTCTTTATTCAAAATTCACAGGTTTTGAGAAATCAAATGAAATCTAGATAAATTCCAGATTACAGATGGCAACTGTCAATTTTGCTTATACTTGTAAGATTACCTTTAAGGGAAACATTCCTTAATCAGATTTCATGTGCTTTGCCCATTACATCTCCACAGTATTGCTGATGTGGGAACTCCACTGGCAGGAAAAGTTTCTCCTTCAAATACAAAGCAGATTTTTTTTTTTTTAGTTTTTTCTTTTCCCCACAAAGTTCCTTTGTGCAATCTGTACAACACAAGCTTTTGTATGATGGCAGAACCTTCACAATATTTTTGAAGAAACATTTGAAAGATTACGAACACAACGCTACAAACAGATTGCCAGGGAATCATAGAATGGCCTTCATGACTACCTGATTCCACCCCCTGCCATGGGCAGGGACACCTTCCACTATCCCAGGGTGCCCCAAGCCCCATCCAGCCTGGCCTTGGACACTGCCAGGGATCCAGGGGCAGCCACAGCTGCTCTGGGCACCCTGTGCCCACCCTGACAGGGAAGGCTTTATTCACAATATCTAAACTAAACCTACTCTCTCCCAGTTTGAAGAGCAAGAAGATGGGCTTCTCCAATTGTAAAAACACACCAGGCAGCCTCGCCAAACAGGGGACACGGACCCACAGGACGAAACAGGACCCAGCTGGGAAACGGACACCTTTCACAGGGTCCAGACCAGGCAAGGTCCAGGCAGACAAGTCAGAAGCAGCACCAGAGACAGGACTGGGCCCAAACCATGCACAAATTCCACCTTCCTGCTGGAGACTGGACCAGAGGTGGGACTGGAGACAAGGAACCTACAAGAGCTCCAAGGCTCTTCCAGCAGAAACAGTCCATAAGCCAGGACAGCAGGAGATACGTTGGGTTCAGGTGTTTCTGTGGCACAGCACAAGCAAGAGCCCCAGGCCAACAGGCCCCAGGTTATTCTGGTCAGGGTAATTAAGGCTCATTAGTGCAGCCATGGCCTGACACAAACCAGCCAATGCTGCAGCCTCCAGGGCACTATTTAGCAAAAAGTGAACAGGGAGCAGTAACTGTTCCCTGTTTCACTGGCTCTCACACCAACACCTGTTTCAGTTTAAGTCTCTATCAGTTTCCATTACCAGGATTTGAACTTGGAGCTCTTTAGTAGGGTTCAAAAGGAGCATAAGGAAACTTTTAGCATACTTTTAAGAGCAAGCACTTGATCAATCAGAAAACTAATATAAATTACATAACTGGACAGGAAAACAAATTCCAAGCATTATAAATTATCCTGCAAAGGATCTTTAACACACTCATCATCATGAGCCAAGGGAAAGAGGAAAGCATGACTCACTCACCGCTGATAATATCTCAAATTAGGATTTAGCCCAAGTAATCACTGAGAATGCAGAGCAGTCTGAAGTTTTAAACTGAAATGATATTTTCAAATTATACAGTACCAACTGCAGCTGACTAGGCATTCTACTGCTTGCACATACTTTCAGTATTAGCTTTTCTACAGTATTTTCTGTTAAGTAATTTTCTCCAGCAAGAAATGAGAATGACATCAAGTAGCACAGGTGTGTATCCTGTTACTATATCATTAGATATGCAAATCAGTTAACTCATTAGGCAGAAGAAGTGTGTGAATCTATGATGACCATCTCAAAGCACAGCTGTTGTGGTAAGACAAGAACGGGTCAGTTGCAAAGGCTGTTGAGGATATCTGGGTACCAAAAGAATTTATAAATGAAGGAAAGCACAAAGTATCCATTATGGACTGGGCTTATTTGTCTTACCAGTAGAGAAGGTGGTGACTCACAAAGCCCATCCTCAAAGCACAAGCATCAGAACAAGCAACAGAAGAGCAGTTAAGTTCTGTGGTTCCCAGAGAGATTCCTTTCATGCAGACACTTGTTCAGTTAACAGGTAATTCCCGTCTTCACACGGACCAACCTCTGAGCAGGAGAATTGTCCTAGCTGAAGTCCCGCTCCTCAAACAAAGCTCTTCCCCAGGCCTCCCTGTGGTTTCCCTACCTTTACAGTGCCTGTAAGGTTGTTAGAATACAATAAGCTCTCCTCTCAAATCATTCAGTTGCCTCGGTTATTAATGAAGGATAATAACAAAGACATTTTGGAAACTTAAGGAAAAAGAAACACTTTACAAGAAAGATGCTAGAGAAGTAATACAGTTTATCTACACTTTTGCAGAGCTTTAGAGGCAGCCCATTATAAAGAGCAAATCTACAAAGTTACCTTAAAATATCTGAGTTAGTGGAGTAGATTAATAAAAGCAGATTTCAAATCAAAGGAGACTTGCAAGTGGGAATAGTTTTGAAGGAGTGCCACAAGAATCAATATGAACACTGTTCTTTTCACTATCTCTTAAGACTTACACAATGCCACATGGACTGCAGTGACAATACTCACTTAAAGTACAAAACACGGGCAGTCAGCATCAAGCAAGGTTTACAATTCACATGCAGCGAGGGTTCACTCTGCTACAAAGGGGACAGTGATGGAAAACAAAAAGGAACATAGTATTTCAATGAGTTACATCCTACAGAGATATACAACAGAAAGATCTGTTCCCAGAAACAACTGTATTATTCTTTCAATTTGATTATTTGGTTACTCAATTCTTACCAAAGGGAAAGAACATTTTATGATACATTTGTGAAGCTCAATTTATGTAACTAGTTTCTTTGTGCAAACTAAATAGAAGTCAGGAGAGCATACTACAAGAATAACAAGAAGTATATCAATTTTGTAGGAGAGTGACAAGGAACCCCAATGAAAATTAGTAAAAAGGACTTTTTAGAGTGAGAATGTGATTTATGTATTAATCACACAGGACAATACCACACGTCATGCCTGAAATGCTATACACCTTGGATTTAATATGAGTTTGATGACCATTGTCATCTAGACAGGATTTCAGTTCACATTCACAGCTTCCAGAAGCAATGAACTCATGGTCATATTACCCTGCACAATGAGGGGTCCACATAAAAACTTCTTAATTACATATTCAACCTACAGTTTGATCCACACACAACATACAGAGGGATTAAATGAAATCCTCATATTACAGTTACCAGACCTCTCCCACCATTCCATAAACTTCATTTGCCACCATCACACGTTCTTTTACCCTCAATAGTCACTGTAGATGATATTGAATAATCCCACCTGTTCAGCATACAGAAATGGCAATTACCAACACCATCAAAAGGCAGCAGCCAAAAGCACAGATTTGTGAAATTCACCAGCAGCATAAAAAACACTCCACTTTTAAGCCCTATTTTCTAGCCAGTAAACCTTTTTTTAGCTTCCCATCCTTCTGATTGAGACGTCAGTGGCCAAAATCTTCAGCTTTACCATTAACAGTCACCCAAAACGACCTCCCACTCAAAGGCACATGGCTCAGGCACTGAGGCTGGATCTCTGCACAGACCTTACCTTTCTCCGGAGCCTCCCGAGGCACGGGCACCTTCGGACATCGGCATTCCTCCTCCCAAGAGCAGGCAGACAACGAGCAGGTCCCGTCCCACCATCCCTCGCCCATCCGGTCCCACCACGCAAGGCAGCGCGGGTGGGGCGGGGGGTCTCTTACGTGCCCTGCCAGCACCGCCCGCAGGTGGCCCCGGCGCTGCGGGGCTGCCCCGGCAGCTGCAGGTCGTTGTTCCCAATGGTCCCACAGCTGGGCGCAGGATCCCATCACCGCTCAGCCCCGCGAGCTCAGCTGCAGCCATCCACCCACCAGCATCCCAACCACCTCGTGTTTGCTTTATCCTGCAAGTGCTGCCTTTGCTTTGGGGCCTAAATGTATGGATTTTCTTCTTTTTTAGCCTGGCTGTATTGATATATATAGTATTTGTTTGAGTTCACCCCAGCTATCTGGATCAGTGACCTGGCCTCTTCATTATCTGTCTTTGTGTAATCCACAGTAATTATCTTGGATGATTTCATATTTTCTTCAAGCTCATTGATAACGTGTCAAGCAATGAAGGACAAAGAACCAATTACATTAGGATCCTATCAGAAAGTTTTCAGTAGGATGACAGTTTCCCTCTGACTTTCCAGTTATTAATCCCTTAAATGTATTGTTTTAATTTCTTCATACATCACTGCCTAGAATATCATGATTCCTCATTAAAATATTTTTCTCCTAATTAAAAACTCTTAACTTTTACTCATGAACTTCTAGAAAAATAATTTTAAGAATTTACTAAAAACATTTTGATTTTTAAACTAATTCCATAACACTGGCAAGTAAAAAACTCTGTTACGAGGTGTCTTGTATTTTATTTTTTACAGCTTGGGGCAATTGATCAGGAATTTCTTGCTAATTACGAGAAGCTTGTGATTTGTAACACACAATTGAATATTACTGTCTCCTACTTAGCATAATACTAATTTTTTTATTATAACTATATAGAAGTCTGGATCAATTGTTATTTTAACAGAAGCCTGACTATGCAAGCTAATGAAAGAAATTTCCAACCCTTTATGTAAATAGTAAAATAAAAACATTACTTCCAATGAGTAGATAATCTGTTTAAATTTGGACTGAAACGATTTGATTTTTTCCGAGGTTACATGACACAATACAGTTTCCCGTAGAATGAGGGAATGAGGTCATACTCATTATTTTAAACAAAGTCAGGTGACATGGTGGGCCACAGTCTGACCTAAGCAATGCACTTGCCCTGATGCTGAAGTTGAATAAAAATGCTCTCAAATGCATTGTTTAAGGGTTATTTCCAAGCTAGCAGTTTCTTCCTGCCAAGTGTGTAACTCATTATATCAAAAACGAGGACTATGCAGGACACCCTGATGGACTGGTGCAATTATTCAGTGCCTTCCACAAGGATGGAATTCTGTGTAGTTGTTTGAACAACAAGAGCAGGAACAAAAATAGTACTGACTAATGTCCGAAGTTTATAAGTTACATCCACACACACATAGTTCTTTGATTATATTCCAGTTCCTGCAACACAATAGACTGGCAGTAACAAGACACTTTCAAGTAAGTTCAATAATAAATACATCTTCTTTTTTTTTTTCTTTTAGAAGGAATTGCATTTTTAATTATATTGTATTATTTTTTGTTACACAAAAATTAAGAAGAAATCAAAAGAAAATTATTTAAATTGATAACAAAAATATTCACACCAAATATTTTAGCTTTCAGCTTTTGACTGCTAATTTTTTCCTACCTTGTGTACAAATGTTGAGCGCAGCATCTGCAAGTGCCCCACAGGCTGTTTTCTCAGCCACTTCCCCACAGAAACCACTTTGTAGATTTTCATTGACATGAGTAGATTTTTCTTCAGGCCCAGAAAGCCTGAAGGACCAGACCTGTCATCTGCTCAGAAATACCATTTTGTTTTCTATTTACAGGGACAAACTGTGACACAAAATGACTGGGAGACAAAACCATGCCTCTGTGGCGGCCCGCAGTTGTTCACTGCAGGCTCAAAGGATGGAGCAGGTTGGGCAGCTTGTGTCTTTTCCACATTTCTCAGGCACAGAGCAAAGAGATTCTACACAAATGTGTCAGCCAACAGAGAAGGGAATGAATAGAGATTTAATATGCTTCTGGTCAAAGCTCAGCACAGACCCTTATGCTGTTTAACACAACTGATCTTAGGCTTCTCAGCTGGAAACAGAGAGAGGAAAAACAAAAGTACAAAGTCGTGGTACCTGCAATAATCTTTAAATTGATTTCAGTGTCTTTCTCACAGCATCATGTTTCAATTTGCTTCTGCACTTACTTTGAAATTAAGTGTTAACCAAATTAGTTGTAAAGAAACAGTGAATTTTGACAGAATATTCCCTTCAAAATCCATTGAAATTCAGTTTGTTCTTCACTGAAGACCATACATTAGTATTTACTTCATTTCTTAAGGGAACAAGGAGCATGCTTTTAATAATCAACATGCTTTCCTTCTCATTTTGAAGTGCAAAAACACAGTAACAGCCACAGAGTAGCAGCAGTCTTATTCAGAGAGTGGTGGTGGTGAACCAACTTACATTTGTTTCTTACAGTTCCAAGCAATACAGATTGCAGGTGTTTGCACTGACATTTGCTTGATATGAAAATATACTTCCAAGCAAATATGCACTATCAGGAATCTTTAGCAGTCATCTCACCATTTTCTTTCACATTTTAAACACATGGGTGCAGGGAAAGAAAACATAATTGAGCCATATTAGTAATCATTTAAAAATGGCTTTAGATGATGAGGATGTTCTTTGACATTTTCTAGAAGAGCTCGTTCAGTAGCAAAAGCAAGCAGTGCTGTTCACAGCTGGCTCTCGCTCTGCTCCTGCTTCCTTCTGCCTGCACGCCCTGCACACCTTTAGCTCAGCCCCACAGCAGTGATTCTTCACACCAGTCCAGCGAGCCAGAATTCTCTCTTTGTTTTCCAGCACACAACCCGTCGCTGTGCCACAGCCGCTGCCGCCGCCTCATTCCCACACAGATGAGATCCAGGTCTCAAGTGACACCAAACAGCGAAGCGCTCCCGTTCCAATTTCACACACAGCACTCTGCTTCAGACGCACTTTCGCGCAGAAAGCCGAAGAGGAAGTTAGCAGTTTATGACAAATTTTTACTGTTATTTCAAAGCACTAACAAGTTGTGAGTTTTCACCCATTTTTACATTACATATCATGATTAAAATGCAGTAGTATTTAGGGTAGTGATGTCTTTTTTTAAGTGTTAGCCCATGCAGCCTTACAGGGCAAGTAAAGCTGATAACACAACTACCTGTGTGAACAGAATTTTAAGTACGATTCTTTGCAAAATGTGTCCCTTGGCAGTGTAACCCTAGATTTTTCTTTACTGGAAGATACTATGATCAAATTATTATTTTTTGCTCCTTGCTGTACTTATTGTGCCTTGCCATCAGTCTTGTCTTCCACATCTTTCTTGTATCCTAGTTCCTACTCCATTCATTTACTATCTGTCTTACTGGTCGCATTTGCCCTTACTCTACACTTTCATTCTCTTCGTGCTGCTTACATGCATTGCTTAAGTTCTAGCACTACCTCCTCCTCTTAGTAAGGGGATCTCAAGTGTGTTTAAATCATTCTTGAGCATCACTCTCTTTTTCTCTGAAATTGGCCTTGTTTATTTAGAAAAGTCCTCCTCTGCTGTCCTGTCACTTACATTATTTTTTCATAACTATGTTTGATATAGAGCAAACTTGAAGGAATCAAATAGAAATGCAGCTTTTGATGCAATGGCAGGCTTTGTTTTCCAGTTTGTACCTACAGACACACATCTGTAAACCTCTCCTTCTCAAAATCAACTGGCAAAAGCAAACAGCTCTCCTTAGTGCTATTGCTTTTAAGATCCTTTTTCATAGTGGAGTTGCGGCAAAATCTCTTCACAGAGAGGGAGAGAGACAGAAGCATTTTTGCTATAAAGAGACCTTTATGAGATTGGGGGGGAGAGAAACTTTGGCCGGTATATGATTTGGAGATCACAGTGCTCCTTTCACAAGAATGGAAGATGGTAACAGATGAAGGGACCTTTGAGGGACTCCAGAACTATGTACACCTCTTATTTTACGTTAGTCTAATAAAAGTGTAGCTGCTCCTACATTCAGCTGCAGAGTTCAGTTGACAAGAACTACGTTTTTCAATAAATCATTTTCAAACCTCTTTTGATATCAATTCCCTTGTGTCAATGATAGGTTTCTGAAAAACCAAAAGCAAAGAACTCTCCTGGGCGGTTTTTCAGTGGCAAGTACCAGACACAATGGATGCCAAATGCTGCTGGGCACTTACGAGTGCCTGTAACTGCGTAGTATTCTCATAGTAGCAAACCTCCCACTACTGTGTTGGCTAAGTACATGACACAGTATTTGATGGACAAGCTGGAGCAGGGGGACCTGAGTCTGTGTTGCTCTTGTTCTCTCATGTGTGGCCCAAGCAGGTCACTCTGGGCCTGTTTCCTGTCCTGCTCCCCACCTGCTTTGCTTGCAAGTTCTTCAGAGGGAAAAATGTGTCTTACCAATGTGAGGCATTGCTATTATTTGAGAGCTGCATTCTCTTCCATAGTATTACTGAGTAATTCAGTGCTTTGTGTACACTATACATTTCTTAGCAAATTGTACAAAATAAAACTTACAGTTGCTCAGCCACCACTTTTTAATGCCCAGCCTCCTGGCCTCTTCATTCCAAAGTGATGCCAAAGGGTATCAATCACAGCGGCATTCGGGACATTTTTCACCACTGCTAACATTTCACCATTGTGTATTACCAATGATCACACAACTCCAGCATGAAGGATTTACCTGGTGCTCTTTTGAAACTGATAGACAGTTTTTTCTCCTAAATTTGGAATGAGAAATGAGAGTTCTTTAATTTGTAATAGCATTTGCTTGGTTTGTATGCTTTTATCATGTCTCATACATGGGAGTATCACCCAAGTTTATAGCAAGACTTTTTATAAGGGCATGGAGTGCCAGGACAAGAGGGAATGGCTTCAAACTGACAGACAGCCGGTTTAGGTTGGATATTAGGAAAACAATTATTTACAGTGAGGTGATGAGGCCCTGGCACAGGCTGCCCAGAGAAGCTGTGGCTGCCCCATCCCTGGAAGTGTTCAAGGCCAGGTTGGATGGAGCTCTGAGCAACCCGGGACATTGCAAAGTGTCCCTGCCCATGGCAGGGGGTTGGAATCAGATGATCTTTAAGGTTCCTTCCAATCCAAACCATTCTGTAATTTTGTGATTCGATAAGGATCGTACATAGAGCCCTTGAGCAGGTTGCTTCAACCTTCTTTATCTACCTGTATAAAAAAGAGCTATCACATTAGGCCTCATCCAAGAGTATTGCAAGCCTTAACATACCACAAACCTTAAAAAAAAAAAAAATCTGTAATTGTCATTATTACTAATTACTTTACTTGATCTTGTAATGTCACTCATGGAGTCCATTTGTGGCATGTTCATTTAGCTGACCCAAACTCAAGACTGTAAAATGACATGACTTTCTAAAGAAGGGCCTGTAAATAAAAGTATATGGTGTTTTATATTTAGAACAAAATAAACGTGCTGTCATCTCATCAGTCAACTCAGTATAAATATGCTTTTCACGTAAGGTTTAATGTTTGGCGTTTTGCTGCCTCTCTTGCTGACCAAGGAGTACTTTTACATGCATTATGTGCCACATTCATTGCAAGCTAATGCATCATACAAAAATAATTTTTTAAAAAAATTAAATATTTACATTCCTTTGAAGGCTTAATACCAGATATCCCTAATGGCTGCATTTTCTCATTTCTGCATTTTATAGTAATTGCTTTCCTCACCATGTACTCTTTGGCGATTTTCCAATTAATTGCCAACCCGTCTGACCACCTTTACTCTGTGTTTTATTTCTGGCTTATAAAAGAAATTTAGCAGCTGTTAAGAACATCATGGTAATGTTTTTGACTGCTTATGAATGTGAAAATGCTAGGCAGACGTTAATTAAGTCACATAACGGTATTTAACAGACACCACCATGATTGATGTGGTTACTTTGTGCACTGTACATGTGTAGGCAATTCAAGGCACAGTTTCACAGGGATTCCCAAGCCTGGGTTTCACTGCTGAAGTCCACTTAGGGATTAATAGGGAATTTAACTCATAGCATCAACAATATGACACAGTACCCAAAACCTGTGGGAGAAAATAAATGGCAGCCTGATGATTGTGAAATGGTACAAAAAGCTACAAAAGTTGAATGGTACAAAAAGCTACAAATGTTGAAAGGTACCAAAACCTACACATTCTGCTGAGCTTTCATACACTTTGTATGTACAGACTTTACTGTATAGAGGGTTTAAAGCTATTTTTCTCTTCAAAAAACAGGAATTAAGATAAGGAAGGGCGTCACGCTGCAATGCCTTCCTGAAGAAAAAAAAAAAAAAAACAAAAAAACCACTGAAAAGAAGAGAAAATATTACAGACCTCAGCTGTATTGGCTCTGTTTGGTAGGGTTTCATTTGAGGCCCTAGTCGCAGGAACAAGATTTGTTCTAAATTGTTTGCATTTGCTTCTGAATATCTGGAAATTTGCTTGTAAAGTGTTCAGGTGGAGGAAAAAGCCTTCTCAGGTGCAGAAAGAAGTAATGCTGTGCAGTCAGTGGAAAGACACATTCAAACAATTATACACCCTACTGCTTCAAGTCATATTAAAACAATCTATAAGCTAATTCAATGCTAACACAATGTCTCATAAATGGTAAACGGGCCGGATGAACATCCCGGCTGAGCAGGCTGGATGAACAACCTTCCAAGTCAAGAAATGCAGTATCATTGCAGTGTTCAACAAGGTTTTAACTGCCAGTTACACTTTATACCTGCTGCATTTAATCAGTGTTGCCAGCACGGATTTGTTTCCAGAGTGTGTGAAGGCAAGCCAATGACTAGCAAGCAAGATTCTGAAGTCTGACGCTCTTTTACCTTCTTACTTCATTTCCATATTTTCTCACACAAGCTGGTCAGTAGGAGATAATCAAAGATATTTAAATAGAGGTTTAAGACAGCTCCAGGATGAGTCTAACCGCTGCTCCCTTCTCCCCAACTCCATAAACTCCTCCCACAATTTATGTCTGATTATTCAAGGTGAATAAGGGTGAATGGGTATTTTTAAACTTCCTAACTTTTTTTTTGTTGTTGTTTTTTACCTCTTTCCTGTGAGGCAAAATAATTGGATCTAATAATTATAAGCACATTATCCATTTTTAGAATGAACACAGGAATTTTACTGCAATTCTCTCAAAGAACTGATGGGAAACTTAAATTTGAAGATGATGCTCAATGCCACCTTGCAGGCTTAGTAATGAGCGCTTAGAGATCTTCTGATTGAAAATTCAGCTGGCTGTCTAGTCCCTGAGATAACTTTAAATTAATAAAACTTCCAAATACTTTTTTCTTCTTAATTTTTCATGATGTTTCTATTTGATGAAAAAGTAAAGCAAAGCAAACTGTGAAGATAAAGGTAAACATGAGTATCACTAAGGGTTCTCCAGTTTGCAGATGAGATGACATCTTCTTTTCCTGGAGTATCAGTAGGATCAGCTGCAAGATTCATTAGTTGGGATAGATGAAGAGAAGTACTTGCAATAATGGTCTTGGTGATTCTTGCATTACATTTATAGCCTCATTGTCTTTTAAAATGGAGGCTACTCTAGATCTGACAACCTACAGATCTAAGAAATATTTAAAAATATTTTTAAAAAAAAGTAAATTCGGAAGAATGTTTGAATAGTAGAAGAAACTTTCAACTTTTTCACATTGCTGTCTGCAAGCCAAAGTAAGTTCATTTATCTCTTTTTTTTCCTCAAAAAAATTATTTTAGGTCTGGAATATGTCTTGAAAAGCCAAGACAAGAAACGACTGCCCAAAAAGACAAGGTGGCACATGCCATCTGTCATGCATCCCCAAATGTTAATTACTTATGAGTAAGATTTAAGATCAAAATGGAAATGAAAATGATCTTCAAAGTGTAACTGAAGAGCCATGGCTGTAATTCAGCTCTCTGTACGTCTTGATCCTCTTTATCTCACACTTCAACTGAAGTACGATACTTCGACTTTTCACAGAATCTGTATTGCAGCACACGTTACTAATCTGGTACAAATTTCTGCAGCACTAAAGGGCAATATCTATTTGGAATGGCTGTTACAGGAAGTTTTGTATTTATAGAAAATTCAGACTGTAATTAGAGATCTTTAAATAGTCTT
>VZTI01002729.1:2677486-2755120 GCA_013397865.1 Struthidea cinerea
CCCTATGTGGAAGTCGAGTGTGGTTCGTGCTCGGCACACTGCATGGGAAGAAGCGGCTGGTGCTTTGGATCGAGGATTTGCTGTTGCAAAGCGGTCTAACTTCCATGCAGTGGGGCAGCCTTCGGTACTCTAAACGCCTTGATGATGTGCTGAGGAGCCCATGTAGATTGGCATCTTGTGCAGAGAAGGCACTGAAGGTAAGAAGGGGGCTTGGGGAAAAGGAGGATTTTTTGTATCCTTTTATANTCATCCAGAACAGTATGGATAGGCTGGAACCGATCAAGTAAAATGAAAGTCTGCTCCTGTGAAAAGTACACGGAGCTCACAAGTGATTGCAAAAGCTGTATTTATTTTTAGTCTGGTAACACAGCACGGTGAGGATATGTGCTCGCGGCGCGGACAGTGAGCAACTCGCCTAGCTCAGGAATGAGGAGATCCACGGGCTCAGTCTCTGATGGGCAGTTTGCATTGGCTGCTGCATTTTGTTGAATGTGTACCCCCCGTTACCTCCCTAGAGCATCCCATCGGCCTGTTTGATTTGTTGTTTTTTGCAGATATAGTGCCTACTATTAATGAGAGAGGGTGAGGGATGCGAAAAAAAACCCATATGGAACATTTTATTGATGTGATCGTAATCCTGTAATGGAGATTGCATTAAATGAGGATTGCATCAAAATGCCAGGCTGCTGTGGAGAGCAGGGAAAGCAAAAACTATGCTGGATTGTAAATGAAGTTCTTTGATTGAAGGGTTTTCTTGAACCATGAAGGGATGTCTGTAAGCTTAAAGTTGATGTGTATATGGAGTACTGGAATGGGATAAAAAAACAGATGAAGCTGAAATGTGTTTTAATTGACTCAAGCTCTGGATACAGTTAGAATTGGTTAGAGGCATTGCAGTGATGCCCAGTGAATTCTTGGTTTCAGCTATGGAGACCACAGAAAGGAGAGAGCAGAACACAGAATGACAAGGAGAGAATGTGATCGTGTGGGGAAGGGAAGGATGGTTCGTTTGTGACTTTTGCCATCGTGGTACAGAGCTTGCAGCCTGCTGGCTACAGGCAGAAACCTTGCAGGCGATGTGGAAAGCAAAGGATTTATCTCACTCTCCTTTTGCAGCCTGGGTGTAGTTGCCTGTAAGAAGTAGCTGTGAGGTGCATGGCAAAAGGCAAACAGGGACCTATTTGCCCCTCTCGGACACTGAAGGAAACGGTGAGACTGGGAGAGATGCAGTCGGCTCCGCTGATTCTGCCTTTTTGAGCTGGAGTTGATAATACATTTTGAGTAATTGTTGCTGCTTATCTCAATAGGCAAAGGAGGGGAGAAGATGTTCAAGTTTATTGAACCGAAGCAGAGCTGAGGACAGTAGATGCTATCAGCTCACCCTTGCATTCCTTTTGTGCTCAGTTATATTCTGGCATAGAGAACTGAGCCACAAAGAGCACCTTCTTCAAGCCTTACTGAAAGGAAGCCTAAAGACAACAGAAAGATTAAGTGAAAGATAAATTTTAACTTTATGCTGGTCTGCAGTGGAAGTAGCATTGATCCGCTAGATTGCACAGGTCAAAAGAGGTAAGATAAGGAACAAAGTTATTTATTTATTTATTTATTTACTAACATTCCCACGCACACAACCAAAAGTTGGCTTGTAGAGAAACATCCCAGAGCACTTGTAGAGAAACATCCCAGACGCACCATGGCTAAGCACCACCTAAGTTATAACTGGTGTGAGAATCCTCAACAGTACCTATCTGTAAGTGCAAAAGAGTTGGTTAAATGCAAATCTATATACAGCAAACCAGCCCTGATGTTCTCAGGAGGAATTTGTTTTCCCATTTGTGTGTAGAATCTCAGGTAGCATTTCCAGAACTCCGTCTCTCTCTTGCTGTGTATTTGGCATAAAGTTGAGACAGAAACACTTATTTTAAATAAGATGAAGAAAAGCAGTGTAAGCATATTGAATTCCTCTTAAGCATTTTATTTTGGCAAAAGACAACTTTTCGTGAATTGTAAGAGATAGGTTTAGAATATTCATGGCTAAACTCCAGGGAGCTTAGTGTTAGCTCAGTAGGCAGAAGGTTCTTCCTCTAAAGAGCTATCTGGAAAAGACATGTTTAAATTTCAAGCCGTATTCAGTGGAGACTGTTGGTTTCCACATTTTAAAATCTTTTTTTCGTGCCTCTTAGGGGAATGATGCTTAATCTGGGCAATAAAGCAAGTATTCCTAGCTCACTTTTTTAATGGAAAGAGCAAGTAGCGTGCTTTAACTGTACTTCTGTATATCCAATACTCCAGATTTTACTCTATTTTTTATCAAATAACAGCTGTGGAAGAAATTTTGTCCTTTGAAACCATGGTTATCCATGCAGATCTTGGTGTGTATTTTTGCTACAGAAGAACTCTACTTCATGGCTGCATTGTTCATTCTTGCAGCATTTCTTTAAATGTGAGCCTCACTATAGTTAAAGGATAATTTATATTCAGTGTGGTACTGTCTGCACAGTGGAATTGGCTTTATACATCACAGCCTCTGCAAAAAAGGAGATCAAAGATCTGAACCTGTGGTCCTGCATTGCATTTGTATTCTACGTGGACTTGAGTAATCTCATAGTGGAGCCATTCACGCTCCCACAGTTAAGAGTATGTCAGCCTTTCCATTCGAACACCCATTTGCTTAGGAATTTAACAGCTAGTTTTAAGGGCGGGCTTAAATTGGACACCTTCATGCAGTAAAAAGAACAAAAGATACCCTGAACAATGAAGTCTAATAGCATTTGGCTCTGTTACGCTGAATTTATAGAAAGCTTAGTAGAAAACAACACCTGTATGAACAATTGAGAGGTTAAAAGGGAAAAAAAACCCAAAAAAACCAGCAATCCTTTCAAAAGGTCCTTGTGGATCCAGGTGAGTGTTTCTAGCTGGTTTTTAAAGTGCCCTGTGGTTGTTAAGAAGAGGACTTTTCTTAAAGGAGAACAGCACTGGCTCAAAGCAGGAATTAGCCAGATCTTGGTTTAATGGTTCAGTTTCACACTGCATCAGAACTAATGCCTTTGGCACTCTTCCAGGTGGTTCTTTTGAGGGTTAAGTTGCAAGAACAATAAACCCCAAACCTTGTATTGTAACCCGGGCAGTTTTCCTTTCAATGAGCCAACGGGAGCCATTCACTTTTGAATAGTGCTGATTGTCTGACCCAGGTGTTGGGAGCCTTTGAGGGATGCTGCTGCTAAAGCTCCTTGCCAGGTTGTCCACCTGAAACAGCCATCTCTGTAATCCTGCTTCCCATCAGTGGACAGCCAGCGGGAACAACGGTGGAACCCTTTTTTCTAAAGCACCCCAAAGCCTTTTCCAATCCCTGCCGGAGTCAGATATCCATCTTCTCACAGCAAAGTAGTTGCTTCATCTGTGCAAAGGATGTGAATGGTTATAACAACTTGGGGTGTGTTTCAGGTTAGAAGTTACAAGGCTGGAATTACAAATTCGTGTGGATCCAAGAGTACAGTTGCACATGCTATGTAATGCCAATGTACAAGGAGCAGGTTCAAGATGCAGCTTCCTGTATTCCAAGTATTTTGGACTGGATGAAATAAATGAGTATTGTTTGCCATTTACATAAAAATTCACAGGGGGGATTAATATTCTTCTGTCCCAATTACCTCTTTCTGCAATGAGTTCACTGAGGAAATTTGTAGCAGTTGTCTTTCGCCAGTGCGGTGAGGTGGCAGTGACCATTTCAGTGACCGTGATCTGTCTTGGATGTTTGAAAACTCATCCTCCTTGCAGATACACAGGCAAGTAATATGATGCCAGGAGAAGTTAATGTGAAAATTGGAATACAGATAAAAACACTGTGGGATTTAGTCTGTGGATACAATCAGATCATGGTAGTTTTGACAGTAAGAAACTGTGTCACAATTAAGCATTCTTTTCCTTTGAAGTCTGTTGTCATTGCCGTTAGTAAAATCCTGTTGGAAATTACTTCTGATACTCTTCGAAAATATATGATTTCCCATAGATTATGCAAGATTTAGCCTTTTTGATCCAACATGTCCTGAGCCAAATCTTCCTGCAATCTGTGAAAAAAATTCCTAGTGGAACAGGGCCTTCCATAACTGCTTTATGCCTTACATTACGTACACACTTTAACTTCTGCCACTCCTTCAGGAGTTCTACATGTTCACGTGGTATTGAAGGCTATAGAGGAGTTTTGCTTGTAGGGATGGCAGAACTCAGCCAGTTTAACAGCAAATGCTTTACTAACTTTTCAAGGAAGTTCTTTTTAAATGACTGTTGTTTTCCTTAATTTAAGTTGCAAAGGGAACCTACATAGCCAGATCATCAAAGAGCCAAATGTGTTGTTAGAGAGACAGATGAGTGTTGAAGTCACTGGAGACTTCCAAATTCAATAGTGAAATTACAAGCAGAGATGCCCACTGTATTTAAAAGCCATCTCTGGGGGGTTTAACATGGCAGTTCCCTGTGCTCAGAAACTTCGCCTGCTTCATCTTCCTGCCAGGGGAACATCTTGCCTTGTGTTCTACTTTGATGTGATATGGTTGTTTTGGGGAAGATTTTTTTCCTCCAAGCTGGTCTAGAAATAAGATGTCACTGGTGATGTAGTCTGTTTGCATATCAGTGTTTATCTGTTACATCCTTAAGGACATAGTTTTATTATTGTTGTAGGAATTTAATTAGTAATTATATACGCTCGATGCTGTCTACTGAAGTAGCAAGAAATACATGCTAAAGGGGAAAAAAATCAAGTTTGGAATGCTTATGCACAGCATATTTCATTTAACCAACTGTGCTATCTTGTTAAACAAATAAATGTATATGTATGGAAATCTATGATCTGCTGGATACGTGTTCTCACACGTGGGCACACTGCAGCCACATGTTCTCGTGTTTCCAGCTGTATTCCCTGGCACAAGACATATTCATGCCCACCCCGAGGAAAGTATGAAATACTTGGGGGATGACTGAACTGCAGGTTCCATAAAATGGAGCATAGGGAACAGTTATAAAAAAGCCAACTGCCTCCCGCTAGCCTGTAACTCTGATTTCATTAGGTCACATTTTGTTTAATAATCCTTCTGAGAAAGGAAATTTCATGGCTGAGTTTTATCTCTGCTAATGGAAGTTATAATTTAAACCCACGTTTAGTCATTTCTGCAGGTTCTGTGATTGCTCTTGTAGTTAGGAAAGTTTGTATCTCCCTGTCTCCTGACAAGTGTGAAGCTCTGCGTCCTGCCAGGCACACGGTTACCTGGACCATTGGTTTTCTTTAGGTGTGATGGTATTTTTCTCCCTGAAGTGGAGCGTAGCTTCAACAGGAGGCATCATGTCAAGGTGTGTGCAGGTTGGATTCACAAACTGGAAAGAGATTCTCCTAGGACTTGTGTGATGTTTCTGATGAAAGACCTAGACTTGTTAAATAGCCAGAGCGTGCCATAGCATTCCCTAAAGAAAAGTGCAGGGGAACTCCAGTGTTTGGAAATTCCATTAGATGGTGACTTAAAAAGAACTTTAACGTGCATATATAACTCTGAACTCAAACGATTTAGGGCCTCACTGTAGCAGTTTGTTTAGATTATAGTTGCTGTCAGTAATTTATAAATATATGCTGTGTATAAAGATGAAACTAAAGCTATCATTTAATGGAGTAATGGCTTCACTATGTCTGTCATTTAATTGACCTTTGGAAAATGTACGTGGCAATGTGTTGTAAATCAAAATCTGGAGTGCAAGGCAACACAGTAATAATTTTTGGGATGAAAATTGGGAAAGGAATACGTAAAATTCCTTTTCTGTTCATCTCCCTGCCTTGTCCACATTTGAGGCTTTACCAGAATGAATGGATTCCAGTGCAGGGTTTTGAAATAGTTTTTGGTAATCGCGACTCTCCTCCATGAGAGCAGTTTGGTGCTTGTCAGATGAGCGCACATCCAGAGATCTCTGTTTAAAATTCATGTTCAGGACACCTGTAATTATATGACTTATGAAAGAAAATGAGATGTGTAAAGTAAATCAAGAGTTTTGTTGTCCTAGTTTGTTACAGAGACCTCGTCCTCTGACCAAGTGGCAGCTGATTTGGCAGTTATTACTTCTTTATCTTCTATGATTCCACCGGAAACTTCAGGAAAAAGCCCATACGCTTGTACATGTGCAATTGTTTATGGCATTAATGAAATCTGAGGAGTGAAAGTTACAGAAGGGTCCTTAGATACTGGGAAATAAGGGTATTTTAATTTTATGCAATCAATCTGGAATAATGATGATGACAAAGTAGTCGACATGATGAACTAGCATGAGGTTTTTGGGATTCACATATTCTTCCCCCATCCTCTATTGCCTTTTAAAAAAACAATAGATCTAGGAGAACACCATCAACCACACTTTCTTAGCAAGAAACTCCTTTAAAATCCGTCTTTAAACAATTACAGAGTTGTGGGCGGTCAGTTTTAGTTATTTATTTTTTGACAACTTGCTCCTTCTGTATCAGTTTGTATCTTGCACAGTTTAGATTTACATACATAGAGAAAGAAAACCATTTTCATGAGCTGCTCTGGGAGTAGCCTAAAGCAGAATGCAAACTGTGTTTGAGATCAGTTCACAGAACATTAACTTAAGGTGTTTCAAGCTAGAAAGGGGGAGAAAAAAAGACACTTGGCATGTCATTAAAAAAAAAAAAATGTTGGCCGCTTAAAAAAAGTCAGAGATCAAAGATTTTAATACTTTCAAAGAAATGTCTCACTTGTGTCTCTGGTCAGAAACTGTTGAGTTCTAGCTGAGGAACGAGGTGGGATATGTTGAAGGTTGGCAGCCCCGATGAGCAGTGAGCCCTTCTGGCTGTGTCAGTGCTGAGCCATCGGCGGCACCGAGCAGCCTGAGCTTGTGTGCTGAAGGGAGAGACTTTCCTGGTGACTAAATACCAGTGACTCTCTGAAGAGTTTCCAATGTTTTAATGGAAGCGCTTAAAAAGTCCCGCTTTCTTCCGTCCCTGAAAACAAAGTAAATTGAATTTCCTTGTGCTTGCTCTTTCTCACTTTTTAAATTTGACTCAGCTGTCTTTGAAATAAGTTTGTTAGTTGAAGCTGAAAAGTTGATGTGGGTTGAGTTTGGGGCCAATTACTTCTTATTTAACATTCTGTATTTTGGGGCTCATTCAATGGATAAGCAACAACCAGTCTGTCCAGGTAACTGAGTGGAACCCTCATCACTGGAAAAAAAACATGGTTGTATTTTAGGGCAATCACTAAGCAAGAAATAAGTCAGAAAAAAAAAATCTTTTTACTTTCCATTAATCTGAACTTAGACAATCAAACAACAAACAGAAGTTAAAACACTGAAGGAAGTTTATAAACAGGAAAAGAACTGGCTGAAATTTACCTGAATTTATGATAAAAATAATTTACTTTTACTCATAGAATCATAGATTCTTTGTAGAATGCTGGGTTAAACCTGAAATCCATTGTATTATCCATAGGTTGAAGAAAAAGGTAAATGTGCTGGCAAATTTTTTGTGTTAGGACAGTCTTTTTTTGTGACTGTATTGCCTTACATAGCTCACATTCAGTAGGAGGTTCCTAACAATATGAATGGAATTTGGCTCCAATTCCGTGTTTGAGTAGTACCCTTTGGAATCACTGGGTAGGGTACTTTTAAAATACAAAAAAATTTCTTAATTAACAAAGTATTATTGCTATTTGGGACTGCTTAGCATCATATACTTAGTCAATTGTGCCATAGCTGCTTCCTTTGGATATTTTTTATCTTGCTAACTTAAAGCAGATTTCAGGTTTTGGTCATTGTTTAACATCAATGGGAAAACATCAACCCCCAGAATATTTGCCTGTTAAATTTGGTTAAAACTTAATCTGACTTCATAAAAATGGTGTTTGCTATGAGTCCCTTAATGTCAGTGTTTGTACTTTTGTTGTACTGCACTTAACAAGAAAAGAGTATTTAAAAAGTAATGTCTGAATCAAAAATTGTGCAACATCCCTCTGCAAAAAATGTGTAGAGTCTCTGTTCCTTACGTGTAATTCATTTTGGCAGGTACAGTGCTTGTAGCCTCTATTGTATTATAAATGCTAAAAACATTGAAAGAAATCATTGGAAAAAGGTTTAGAGTAAGTGATTTAGAAGAGGCTGGCAGGTGGTAGTATGGTTACTGCAGGATTAACTAAATTCTGGAAACGAAGTCATTTCAGAGTATTGGTTCTGTGTCTTGATTTAGTCATTACTGAAGCAGAAATCACTTTGCTGATCTGCTGAACTGCGAGACAGTGGTTGGTGGAGATATTAATCAACCTACAGAAATTACTTTCTGAAAAATTTCGGGTGCTCCAGTGATTAAAGGGTAACTTTGTCTGGACACCTCTTTAACTGCTGTGTATGTGGTTACGTGTACATATGGTACTTATGTAAAACTGTGGCATTACAAATAGGTCTTTCGGAAACCTCTAAGGGGAAGTGAAGTGGAAATGATGAAATTTCAAGATACTCCTGGAAACAGCTTCAGTGTGTTACTATGGCAGTAAAATACCTGTTGATGAGCCTCACAAAAGTTAGATGTGCTCAGATATTTCTTAGTCTGATGGCTGAGGGAATTAACATTTTTAACAGACTGTTTTGTGATCCAAAAGACCAGTTTTAGGATGACATCCATCATTTTGCGAGCCACGTTTATGGCAGATTTTCCTCCTTTCCTTTTCTTTTAATACTCTTTGACTGATGTAGTTTTTACAACCTCAACCATAACTGTTTTGGAGGGAGAAACGTCAAATCTGTCGTGCGTTGGCAACAGCCATTTTCTTTCTCAGCTTTTGAAGATCCTACTCAGTTTCGTGAAGGGCTCTGGAAATGGGAGCCCTAGTTGGAGTTACATATTTCTGTCAAAATGAAGAGTTTACTACTGTCCTTGACATCAGTGTGATCTTAGGCTGAGTTCTACATGCTAATTTGCTCTAGATCCTTTGCCATTTTATATCTCCCGAATGTAAACTCCGTATTCATTGAGTTTCCTAGTGATTCGAAGTGCTGCAAGCACATGAGATACTCTTGGTAGTAAAGCAAAAGAAATACTTGAAGCAGATTTTCCCTTTTGAACACTACAAAAGTGTTCTCTTAATATTCAGAAGTATCCTTGGAAATTTTCAAAGCTTGACCTAAGGCCCTAAGCAGCCTCATGTAACTTAGAAGCTTTAAGCAGGTTTGGCTAGACGGGCTCTCTAGAGGTCTTCCAGTGTGAACTTCCCTGTGGTTCTATAAAAAGACATTGACTCCTCTATATAGGTCACAGCTTTTTGCTTTGTTTCAACTGAGACTTTTTGCTCAAATTCAGGAGCTTGCTCTGTCCTTGCTGTTCTGGGTGTTCAGGTGCTGGAGAGGAGAGGAGCAGGACAGGAAGAGGAACCTGCTAGTGAGCAGAAGAGAGCTGTTTTTTTGTGTTGGGTTTGGATCTCAGCGCTGGTTGCTATTCCTGTCTCTGAGCGTGCTATTGGGTGTAATTTTGGAGGCCTCCTTCAGCTGAGGTTATAGAGACAAGGCTGCCACTTCAACAAGTCATCTCTTCCCTTTGTTCAGGGCCCTTCTGAATACAGGTTGAAGTACTGCCTTTGATCGATGAAATACTTTTTAGCTTCCTTTCTCTTTCCGAGGAAATTCTGCTGCTCGTTTTTGTTCTTCTTTAAAGGCCAACTGGAAAGCAGAAACCTCAGCTTTATTAACAGAGCTGAGGGCAAGAGAACCTGAGACTGATTCTTTTCCCTTAGTCCTATAAAGCCTAAGTTAGTTGACATTCAGAGCTGTAAGACAAACTTGTTAATTCAGTTTTTCCTGAGGGTTTTCTGGGGTGGACACATTAGCTGGAGTGTAATTTTGTTTGTATTTGTGAAGAGTGTTCTGCTGATGCTTCATGTTGATGGTTTATTGCTCTTGACTACAAGAGTGACTGGAGGTTGATTGACAGATTCCCTACAAAAAATGCAAGAAATACAGTTTCTGGAGAGGAACTTATGTGTATGACTGTGAGGATATGAGAATAAAATCAGTTTGAGAATAGACAGTATTTTTATGGGCAGAAATTTAAGTACTTTCATTGAATATAATAAAAGATCCCTACAAATGAAATCAAAGATCTTAAAAATTCTCTAAAAAGGATGTTTATGGTTACAGAAGTTCTAATTTATTTGTCAAAGCAGGCTGTCAAACAAAAATTGTTCACTGGAAAGCAATGATGAAGATGCCTGAATGTGAACAAGCATTTCATGATTTTTGTTGTTGTTAAAGCTGGATTAAATATTTCTTCATTTCTGCTAGTTTCACTTACTTGCTGTGCTGTGTGTCTAACACAATGTCATTGGTATTTTTTTTAATACATCCAAAAGGATCATAATACTGCATATGCTAAATTTAGCTGAAATTTAGATTAAAAATTACTTCCGTGGGTTTGTGTTGGTTTATTTGGGCCAATTTTAACTGAAAGCTCAGCAGAACACTGCAAGTACTCATTCAGTATTTCCCATCCTTGACTCTTGCTGTACCATTTTGTTCCTGCTGTCTGCAAAAGAACATTTTCCCTTAAAAAATACTTAGGTGTTACTAAATAGTTCAATAATTGTCTGCTGCATGCAATTTGTTGAACATTAAACATAGTTGTTCCACCATTATGGACTGTATCCTTCAGATTCCATTGATGAAAGCTTCTAATCCTAATTATTTGTTTATCTTAATGAACGCATGGCAAAGGTTGTATTGCATTTGTACCATTAGACACTCTCAGTCTGATATTTTCAGAACCCTGCAGATGTGGATTTTAAATAAATGAAAAGAGCAGATGGTGTACAGGGAAATCTTTGGTAGGCCAAGAAGCTAAATCAAAGTTTCCCTGAGTTCCTGGAGTTACCTTAGGTAGGGACTGCTTTTCCACCACTAGAAAAATTAATAATAAAGTGTTGATCTACAGTATGTTGTAGAATCTCCTAGATATGCAGAATATTCTTTAGGAAAAGCCTGTGCCATAGGAAGAGATCTGCAGCGTGCACTCTGCTGTTTAGCAACGTGGGGCTCAGGCTTGCTTTGAGACGATCAACCCTGATGGTGCTGAATATAAAAAAATGTCAATATAATTAGTCATCTCCAGCAGAAAATAATTTTTGCCTTTTTTTTCCCCATGTGGAGGAGGGGATGAACTGGTTTTCAGTTACTCTTTCTCATTTGTGTTTCTATTTTTGCCACTGACTTGGAACATTTACCAATTACTTTTTTTCCCATCTTGTATTTAGGATTGTATTTATGAGATAAAGATTTATAACTGAAATGCCTTGGTGAACCAGGGTGAACTGGTGGTAATTCAGCAAAAGCTGCCCCTTGTCTGATGGTCAAGACTAGGACACAGAACTGTCCCTGGTCAGTTTTGGATATAAAGTGAGCTACTCACACCACTCTAGTCCTAATCCACACTCTCTTAATTAAGACATCGCAAGTGTTCATTGTAGAAACTTTATATTAAACTTTCTGGGCAAGGCACATGTATATGAACTGTTTCTGTTTTGTTTTGCGTTGGTGCCACTGCAGTAAAAGTTATGCAAATAGAAGATGGTACCCAGGAAGTCAAAACACGGACGGCTGTTCTGATTCTTCCCTGATTTGAATTATCCTAAAAAATTCTCAAAGATCCATCATTTCAAGCATATCTAGACAAGAGAGTGTAATTTAAATGTATAGTTACCATCATGGATAGCAAGTATGGGCTCTATAACCACAGGGAAATCACAAGATTTTCAATTTCCCTTGGAATGTGTTCATTATTAGAAAGTGTTACGAGAGTATTGTTTGTTGTAGGAGAAGAAAGTCCTGTTCGAGTTTTTAATGAATCTCTTGAGAGATTCATCAGATTTACAGGTTAAAAAAGCTGTAAACATTCTACTGGGAACAGTCATTAAAGGGAAGATGAATGTGAGTTATCTGCACACTTCTTCTGAAGCAGAAACCCCGAAGATGATTTACAAACCAAAAAGCTGTTTCTCTTTAAATGATGTGTGTTGCTGCATTGTGCAATAAAATACAAAGTACGATTAAAAGTAAGTCTGTTTGCAAAATGAGAACGAGATTCACTGTTTGGAGAATTTTATAGGTAAGACTACATTGATCTGAGTTTGAAGGGAAGAAGCCTAAGACAAATATTTCCGTCATTTCTAGATTACAAAAAGCACTAGAGTGCAAGAAAAAACCCTTCCTGCACAGATAATCAACCTGGAGGGTCTTGTATTGAAAGTCTGACTTCCTAAATGAAATAAAAATGAATTAATAAAATGTCTGTAGATTAAATAAATAAATTCCACTCCCCCCCCAAAAAAAAAAAAATAAAAGAAAAAAAAAAAAGAAGCCAAACCGAAAAAGATCAATCCTCTGATGAGCTACTTTTTTTGGTAAGTCTAGAAGTGACAGCAGAGGCCTGCTAAAAGGTTTGCCTTTCCATGAGGCACTTCATACCCTTGACTACTCACTCAAGCTTGACTGACCCAGCAGCAATGCCAGCAAAAACTCATAATTTGCGATAAAACTGCTTAATCATTTTTTCTTCTCTGGAGTATTACAGATGGAATGAAGGGAACAGTTTTGAATATACCGCTAAAAGATAAGATGCAGATAAGTATTTCTAAATTAATTTGTCAAAAATTTGATCCTTGAAAGATTTTAATTGGTCACCTAAGATTCTGCTGAAGATGTTTTGGTAGCCAATATCTCCTGTTTCTTCAGAAAACTCCAGGCCTGCCATGGAAGAGACAGTTTGTTTGTAGTTGGGGTGAGTTCTGGCGTTGGTTCTGTTTGGTTGGTGTAGCTCCTCAGTGAAGCACAAACGCGCTGAAAACCTGGAAAACAACGAAACGTGAACTGTGTCCCAGCCACATCTGTTGAACACAACAGCAGTGGTTTCTCAGTCACTCAGCTTTCCAAGAGGTCACCCCCTTTGCAAATAATATGCATAACAAACTGCCGTATTCACGGCGCCTCATCATTATGAACAGGGTGTATTTCAGCTGACACTGCCATTCACAACATGATGTTGCCAGTTTAGTACACGGCTGCCAGTCTGATCTTACTGTCCTACTGCATACAGGTAGGGCTCTAAAATAAAATCACTGTCCCACCAAGGGGGTTGATGCTTCTGCTGTATTTTCTTAATATTTTGTAAAGAATATCTGCTGCTGAGTAGTTTTTTCAAGGTATGTGTGTGTGCATTTTGTTTTATTCTTTTTTTTTCTATTAAAAAGCATAAGTGGGTATATGTATATGCACGGACATGCTGTGGCCATAAAAGTCGTAACTTATGTCCTTGGTCTAAGCTAGACATTGAGCTTTCAGGCTTTGGGCAAGCTTCTTCATGAGGCAGTCCCAATAAAAATCCATCTCTGGCCTGGAGTACGTGCAGAATCCTCGTAAGCTCACTTCAGCCATGGCATTTGTAACAGCGTGGCTGACGATAAAGGTAAATCAAGACAAGAATAAGGACTTCAGGTCTGCTCTTTCTCAAGACTGAATTATCACAAAATGTACAGGAATGCACTCACTCATGCAGAATCATTTTTGTGGTGCAGCCGGTTGGTGGGAGGTTAATGAAAAAGCCTTGTGATGTGTTAGGTACTGACATTGTGTTTGGGTATATCTTAAATACCAGTGGTGCAATGTTAGATCTTATGTTCTTTACATTTCCTTTTACACGGATTTACTTTTGGACTGTCATTTCTCTACGTGACTGGAAAGCATTTTTCCAGTTTTCATTTTCCACTGCCACCTTTCTGCGCCTGTTTGTCTCCCACTGACTCCTACTTTTCCACAGACATGGGCCCTAAAAGGAACATTTCTTGCTAGGAAAGCTCTAGGTGCCAAAAGATGATTTGCACTCCTAGGACTATTTTCTTCACAAAGGCTTGCAAGATTTTAGGAAAGATGCCAGCTAGTGCACAGACAATTTGGCTCTCCAAGCCCAGCATTAAGGTTAACAAGTTGTAAATAGCTGCATGTTGCCATTATCTCAAAACCCCGCTGCTTTCAGGACACGATGAGGGCCGTAATAAGAATGTTGTTCATTGCTTGTTGCATTTTTTTCCTTCTCTTGCCCAGCACTTACTGAAGAATAAGGTTTAAAAGTTGGATGGCTTGTGGTGGGGGTCTTGATGTGATTCTTTCTTCTCACTGACCAGTGTCTTACTGGTGGAACTCTAACAAATGGATCACTGAGATGAGGGAAAAAAAACTGAACCCACACCTGCCACTGTTTTTTTAAAGTATTATTTATAGGAAGGAATCTTGGAACGCAAAAATTTTGATTTTTTTTTTTTTTTTCTACAAAAATAAATAAGTTTTAAGAGAGCTGAATATATTTACAGTATCTCGTGTAAACTTTCATATATGTATAAGGCTTTCTTGCAGCTATATAAATCTGCACATCTTGATTGATGTCTTTTGAGCTGTGCTGACTTATAAAAAACATGGATTGTATCTAGCATATGCCACTCAAAGTTACAGTATCTATTTTTTCAGACATATATAAAAATTCAACTTGGTGCATTTAATGAAAAAATATTTTCAGTGTTTAGGATATGCTTGCTTTGCTTTGAGAATGCCTGGTGTATTAACTGTTGCATGTAATGCTCAGTGAGGCAGCTTTGAAAAAAGTTGGATAATTAAGTTTTTGTTAATGTATTTTTTTTCATGCAATGCTCATTTCCTGACCCAGGAAGAGTTGTTCTGTCGAAATGTGGAATTCTGTGTGACTATTTCTTTCCAAAAGAAAGTGCCAGCACTGATCACTGAGGCTCATTGGCCTCGGATGTGCTGTGAAAGAACTGAAGCTCGATGTCATTCTCCTGCTAGTGTCTTCTGTCTGAAAGCGCAGAAAAACATGGCATGGTTTGATTTGAAGAAGAGTGAAATTGTTCCATGTAGACATAAAATAATGACAGTAGTAACAAGACTACTGCATCAGTAGTATTGGTGATAGTACCGCTGAACAGGTGACCCAAAATTCTCATGACAGTTTCTTTCCAGGAGTTTTTGATCTATCAGAATAACAAAGGGAGAGCAAGCTGAGCAAGCCTCAGTGCATTAACTTTCTGTGTCAGGAGCTGATGATCATTCATTCATTCATTCATTCATTCATTCATTTTTGCCCATTTATTTTGGAGAGGTACGAAAGATGGAGGAGAATACATTGTATTACCTGGACGCGCTGTGTTGGGTCTGTCTGAGCTGTGTCTGCCCTAAGCCTTGCAAATTTACAATGGAGCTGAAAAGAGCCTCCTGTGTAGGAAGGAATCAGAGCAGAGTCTTGGAGGAAAATTTCATAGATGTGATGACTTGGCTGTAGGAGTACATGGCTGGAACAGCGCAGCACTGAGATGAATATGCTGCAATATCAAGGCAAAGTGCCAGGATGAAGCGAGTGTGTTCAAAGAAAGTGTGCCATTGGAGCTTCACAATAAAGAGCTTTGAGGCAAGACACTGAAGTACTGAAGAAAAAATCAAAAAGCCTGAGCCGTTTTGCCGAGCTATCAGGGAACACAAACCAAGATGAAACATTAAATTCCCATGGAGAAGCACCCAAGTGCTGAAGGAAAATGCTAAAATGTGCAGATAAAATTGATGGTTCCTAATGCAGAGTGCTTAGGAGGCAGAAGCAGAAGTGTGAAGTTAAATAACGTTGAACAGAGGATGCACGAAAGCTGTCAAATTAGGTCTTTTCTTCACAACTAAGTTTTTGGGGAAGCTGATGTTATGATTCAGTCTGGCTTTGATTGACGGCCTGCTTATGGCAACGTGAAAGGATTTACTGGTGTTTTGGTACAAATGGAACACTTCAACCAAAGCATAGGACAGAAGTACAGAATTCTAGTGCAGAGGACTACTGGGTTTTTACTCTAGAGAAGAGTTATATGAGGGATGCAGAAATGTTTTGCTCTGTATAAGATTCAAGGGGGGGAATTATTTTGGTAAGAATTCCCCTTAGGAGGCTTAAATTCTACAAAATCCTACTCAATGACACCAGCATACCTTAAGATCAAAGGCTGACATGTTTGCAGTTTCATTGTGTATGAATCCTCCTGTTAAAGATCTTCATGAAAGGTTGTTCTAACCTACCCCACCTTGTTTCATTTCTGTAAAGGCAGTGCATGGTAATTCAATAAAAGGGACTTGTTTTTAGTATGGCAGAAACATAGTTTCTTCAATATTCAGCTCATGAATATTCATGTATTTTTGTCAGTGTGTCTTCATTTCAGCAGTAGTAAAGGGGCTGTAAGATAGATGGTGTCCTGTGGCTGGTGTGGAAATTTGCTGAAGGGAAATGAGATGCAGGTTTTAGCAGAATGGGAGACACAGCCCTTCTAGCTTATTTTCAGGCAAAATGTGATGACACTGTAGAAGGGGGGAGACGGCTTTAAAATTCACAGAGACTCAACTCAACCCTGAGCAAACTTGTCCCACTCTAATAATGGCTGAGGAACCAGAGTGATGGCAATCTGTGTGTGAAATTGTATCTCTGTAAAATAATGCACGTTTGGCATGGTTCAGTGCACCTTGTAAGAGAACACTGCATGTCCCACACACGTGGTGCTGTCCACAGAGTTGGTTAGAGGCCATTTCACTCTGTGCTTTTACTTTCATTAGAAATTGCTCTGTCTGCAGTTGTGTAAACTATTGCTGTACGCAGGCACTGCCTCAGACTGCCAGCGATGCTTTTTCATTGTTGCAGAGCGTTTCTACAGAGATAAGGCGTTTAATTTGGTGTTAAGAGACAGTTTATTCTTTTATTTTTCTTTAGTTTAAGGGTTTCGCGGTTCTGATTAGTGTGCCAATTATGAGGATGACAGAAATACTGCCTCACCTGACACCAGCAGAGTTGTTTCACTTTCCTTCACCTGTTTATTCAGATAGCAGATGACACACACTTGCAGAGAACATGGTATCTCGTGTTCTGTGCACATTCTGACAGGTTGATTGCCACAGGACATAGAGCCAATATGAAATATGGAAAATATATGTTGATTGCCATGTCCCATCATGTCCTTTTCATGGAATAAGAGCAGAGCTGCCTCTGGTGCAAGGTTTTCAAATGTTCAGAGGCTGAATCACACAGATGTGTATGGAAGGATCCCTCAGAATGGAAAAGAAGCATCTTGGAGCAGCCAAATTTTTCCCTTTATCCTTCAAGTGTTTGCAGTGTTGGTGTGTAGCACTGAGCACATTGTAACTCCACAGGCACTGGAAATTTGGGGGAAAATTACTGGAGATGCAGAAGAAAATTTGTATGTGATCCAAGTCTCTCCTGGGCAAATACAGCATGTTGGAAACTTGGGAAGAGTGTATGTTATGTAACCAGGCTCAGTTTCACAGCTGATTTAGAAAAAAGGGCATTTTGCTTCCCAGAATGAGATCTGGGGAAAGAAATTTTATCTTGCTCAAACGCAGCAGCTGCTGCAGTTTATATTCAAGCGTGATGCAAATCAAGCCCCCTTTTCTGCTCTGTTCTGTTCTGCCCAAAGAGGGAACCATTGTTGGTTTCTTTTTTTCAGAGAACTGGACAGTGGTTTGACCCCAGCAATTACACATGATTAAAAAAAAATAAAATATACGAGTTCTGGAATATTGTAATGAAACATATAAACAGTTTAAAAATACTTAAGTGGTGAATCTGTGTTGTAAGAGCCAGCTGCAGAGTACTTATAACTGGAGTATGTTAAACCGTTTAAATATTCCAAACATTATGTACAACAGATCTTGTACTAATTCATTATGAAAACAGCAATTTCATTTAATCATTTATTAGCTATTTATAAGGTGTCTGCATATCAAGTATGCATACAGATTGTTGTTCAACCTGGCGACCAGTATAATGCTTGCATGTGCAATCACTAAATATTCTTTTTGGGGATCACTGTTCTCAATTACTCCCTACCAGGATGTGTCGTTCTGAGACATGTATGTGTAACAGAGTAAATGAGCCTTTGTCCCCACAAGAGGGGAAAACCCAACAAATTGTTCAGAACAATACCCAGACTTGAATGCAAGTCATTCATTCCTCATTCCTGTTCACTTCTGGAATGTGCCTTTGCCACCGTTGTCATAAAGACAGTGAAACAAGCTGCCCAGAAACGCTGTATAATCTCTGTCCCCAGAGGTTTGCAGGATCCAACTGGCCAGAACCTGAAGCAATCTGGTGTGAATTGGGTACTGACACATATCTGTGCTGGAGGTTGGACTGTGGCCCTTTTGAGGGCCGTTCCAACGGGAAGGATTCGCTGACTTCCTAGGAAGTCACAGCGTGGGCCCAAGCAGAGTGCTATTAGTTATCTGTTGTGTTTCCAAGGTTGTTAAACAGAGTTTTATTGTAGCACACAGTGTTGGACCATGATGAAAAAAGAAACAACTCCAGAGGAAGTGAACTGTGGGGTACTCTGTCGTTGTACAGTGGCCCATCCTGGTCCTTGGTGTTTTCCCCACACTGCTGCAGTGCTTTGGGTTTTTTCATGACTGACACGTGAGTTTCAGCTTTCCCCTTGTGAGAATTACTTTCTTTGATGGGTCTTACTGTACTGTAGGTGTCGGTACCATAGGATCTAACTCTTATTAGCAGGATACTGTTTGCTACTTATCTTACATCCACATCTGAATCGTCTTCATTATCTGATCATTACAGCCTTGAGAACCTTAATCAACGATTTGCCACCAAAGTTGAAAAATATCCAAGACTCAAATCCTAGAGCCATGACTCTTATCTATATCCCGTAAATATGTACTGTTTTGGAAAGAACAGTGTATTTAACATCACGTGAGTTGCTAATTCCAACAATAAATGTACAGTGTGCTGGAGAGGACATAGAGCCACCTTGCTGAAATGCACCTGGTGGGGTTCAGAGGATTCTTTTCTGTGCCTGGCCATGACTCTTCTGCCTGCTGCATAAACCAGGATGGACACCAAGTTAGGTGTAGATTGAACATGACCTGTGAAATTCTTAGACACTGTTTAAGTTCTCACTGATGGGATTGTTTATCACATCTAGTCTTACTCCTGAAATGAAGACTGGAAGAGAGTTTGTAGGTCACCCTGCTATATAGTCCTTTTCATGCATGTACTTACAGGCCATTTAATCTTATAAAGAGTGTGGAAAAGGGATAAGATTTTACTGCAAAAAATAATTTTCTCACACACCTCAGAACTTTCATTTTTTATTTTTCCCTTCTCAAGTGGATAAATGTTAAAATTTCTCTTGCCAGCAAAGAATTGATAAACTACTGAAGACTCCAAAACTCCAGCTGATTCCCATAGTGACACATTGCTTTGTTCTGTCACTGTTAAAATCCTAGCAGACTTTTAGCCCTGAGGTATTTGAGGACAGCTATACCATGCGTTTCTCGTGAGGTAACTCTCACAGACAATGAAAACGTGAATTATTCACAGAGACTTGGCATTGTTTGTGATGTTCTGTGCCAGTGCACCTGCATTAGCTTCACTCTTTTTAATACCTGTATTGTTGCCACTTTAAAAACTGAGTTTACATTTTGCTGTAAATGCCTGTATTCATGGTTCCAATTGCCTTTTCTGATCTGTAGATACACACCTACACGTAAAAAAGTCAGCAGCTGATAAAATTAAATGGCAGATAAGGAAAACTGAAAAGCCTGAGTCTCAAGTCACACATCAGTACCTGTGGGCCTTCAACAGTGTGGCACAATATGGCATTTAATCAAAATTAATATTGTTACAGCAACAGCAATCGAGCATAAAGTATTTCAGGGATTATTGACAGACTGAAAGAAACTGCTGGCTTGCAGTAATCAAGAAAACTCATCTGGCTATTAATTTCCAGGAATACCTGCAATGAAGTCTTCATTGCTGGTGTAACTCAGAATTGATGGATACAATGGTATAGATTCTTCTTGCATAACAAAAATTCATTCAGTGTTTAATAATTTTTTTCAGTGTTTGTTCCTGCCACCTAAATATATTTCCTAAAATAGAATAGAGGAAGGAAATTATCTAAAATTGTCTACAAGGGCTTGTATAAAGTGCTGCTCTTGCTGCTGCCTAGAAGAAATATGCCAGTCAGACTCCCAAACCCGGCCTAAAACCAACAAGAATCCAGCAATGATGATACCAAACAAAGCACAGCAAATAAAAAAGTAAACGTTCATAAAAATATTTGTGTATCAGCTTGCCTGCCACCCCAAAGAGAGCTTTCCTGGAGAAGTAACAGCATTTTATATACATTTTGGTGCTCGAAGTTTGATAAATTCTTTCATTTATGCTCTTTTTCCACCAGTGCACTTACAGTGACTTAAATGAAAACCGTCTTTAGTGTTGCTTTGTGTAACATTAACTTCCAGAAGCCTATCACCAGAATTCAGAATGAGCTGTTCCTTGAACGTGTGGCTGCCGTGGATGGGTAATACTTTGTTGTGGAAATTACGGAAGGAAAACCGCGGAGCGCTGAGTACTGAGATCCTGCGAGGGGAGTGTGGAGTCCATTTCCAAGCGGTGGGACTGGCTCCCAGTGTGCAATCCAGAGTCAGGAAGCAGGGAAGCCAAAGCTGAGTTGTGATCTTGTGTTCCTTACAAAGCAAACCAGAGGGAAGAAAAATCACATTTGTTACTTGAACAGACCTTGGAAAGCTCTTCCTTCCCCAGCGTGGCCTGATTCTGTGTTATCACCTGGATATCCTTTTTATGTGCCTTACCGAAGTAATCTCTTCAAATTCCTTTTCAATTTATGCTTAACCAGGCTGATTTGCATGCACGTAGAAAAGGAAATGAGGAACTTTTAAACCAAAAATCTGTATTCTTAGATTTTGATATTCATGCACATTTTTATGCATGGAATTCCCATTAAGATTACTGCAAGATTTACCTACAAATCTTCCATTCTTGAAGAATGATTAAATTCCCAAAGTTTTATGAGAAATAATATATCTTGCTTTTCAGTTGTCAGTTAATGCTAATGTAGGTATGAGCAACTACACTCTTGTATGTTTAAATTGACCAAAAGCTTTGTGTGAAGCTGGTTTGAAAGCCAGAGTTGGATGAGAATCCATGAGTTATTCATTTCTCAGAGGAGATAATTTTTGGGTTGACTTTTGCTTCAGCTGCTGAATAATTTTTATATTTTGTTTTTCTGCAGGAAGAGAAAATATCTTTAATAGTAATGTAAATACACGTGAATGTGTGTAAAATAAATTAATTGCATGAATATCAGCTAAAATTAGTATCATGTTTCCCAAATAAATTATAACAATTTAGATAGCAAGTCTTTGTTTTTTAAGGCTACTTTTCAATTTAAGGAGTCTCCTGGTCTGTTAAAACTATCAGCTTTTCTGAATGTGGTCTGTTGTGTGTGATGCAGCAAAAATTCCCATTCCTATTTAAATTAAAGTACATTTCAACTTCAACCCATCCAACCGCAAAATGTCCCAGAACCTCGCTTCATTTTCTGTTTCTAGGGAAGCAGCACAGAATAAATTATTCCCAGTTTCAATGCTGCTCTCCAACTTGTAAGAAACATTTGGTCCATCATTTTGCCAGACACATTATACCAGAAAACTGGAATTAATAGAGGCATCTTAGTCTGGTAGTGATGAAAAGCCCAAAGAAAGATCTGCTGATTTAGTCTGAGCTGTTACACAGTGATATTCTGTGCACCCTACACTGTGCAGCTGTTTAAATCTATGTGCTGAGTTCAAGCAAGTGCAGAAGGAGTAAAACTGGAGAAGCTCTGAGAAACGGTACTAAGACTGCAGTGCTGGAGCATGAATGGCTGCATTTTTTATCTGGGAGAATTAGAAGAATCTTCATTGTTCTGCATGGTCTTCTCTTTGTATTATTTCTAAGTAAGTGGAAAAAAAAAATTCTAAAGATGTTATTGCATTTTAGGGCAAAATCTGCCCTTTCTACCTGTAGGTATCTCCAAGTCCAAGGAAAATACTGGCAAAACAGGGGGTTGATTTTATTGGCTACTTTCATATTGGCAACACAAAAGCCATAAATTCCCTGAAATCCATCCAGTAAATCTCAGAAATTCATATAGAAGGTGTGAATTTAGCATCAGTGCTTCAGCACAGTACTTTTGTTGACAAGGGATGAGGCACTTGCGGTGTGTTGATTTTTATGCAGAGTAATCCTGTTTTCTGACACATAGGAAAGCCTTGTGAAAGGGCATTTTATTTTATGAACCTGTGCCACTTTGCTGTTGAAGGGTTGCTCTGGTTTGTCAGTGCTGAGCACACAAGCCAAGCACGAGGCGCAGAGACTGTACCTGTGTGGAGGCTGAAGTGTTTGTGGTAGAGATCATGAAGGAATGGGCCATCAGTGTCAGTTGCCAGCTGATTTATAAACTCCCCTTTCCCTATTATTTTTATAAACTGAAACTAATTGTCATTGAATATCATGATTCTGACATAATGCATTTTTCTTAAATTTTGTAGGCACAGAGGTTCAAACATTTTGCTCCTTTTGCATTCTTTGTGCTGTATTCAGCATTGATGTGTTTTGGAAATGGTTTGGCCAAACATTTTACACACAGCAGTTATTGACTGTTTTCCATTCTAACTACAGGCTCTGCATGGAAGAGAATTTTCTGATTTAGAAAAAGCCATAGAATTCTTTCCAGAATTCAGATTCCCAGAGTAGCTTCTTTTATATTACTGTTCAGGTCCAAGTGGATATTGTGGATGGCAGTAACATCCAGGGACAGTTTTGTCTGTTCCTCCTATGAGCACATTCATATTCCTGATTTCCATAATTCTGATTTGCCCTGGCAACTGGACACCTAGGAGTGTCATCAGTAATTCCAGAATTGTTGGCAGAGCAGGAGAATTTCATCATTCCGAACATCTTTATTTTCACCCTTTCATTTAATGCCCAATGCCTCCTGCTTGCATTTTCTTGACTTCCTAATTACTTTTAGTTTCGTTTCACCTATAAATGAGGGATTAAGCCATGAAATTTACAGGGGAAAAAAAAAAAAAAAAAAAGGCAGCCCAAATTAAAAAGGAAAGAAGGAAAGAGAAAATGTAATTGGTATAAAAGTTGTATAAATGAAGTTTCTTATTATTTTTCTTTAAATAATGAATTATTCAGTATTTTGGTGTTAATAATTTAACAGGACCCAAAGTAAGATATCAGCAGGATGTATGCAGGATGGGTGGTAGTTCAAGTTTGATCTAAAAGCCTTGCCTTTGTATTGAAGTTGGGTTGAAGCTTTGATCTATTTATAATGAGTATTCTAAGGGTTTACTAATTATTTTAAACCTGAAGAGAATCTCAGAGTCCATTTTTCTGTTGGAAAGGAACCAAAAATAAACCTTGCTGGAAGGTAAAGGCAGAAAGTCATAAAGTTTGGGCATGTTTCTGAAAGTTAAAGCACGACCGCCTACTGGCTATAATTTCTGAAAAGTTTGGGGGGAAAATGTATTTTCTGTCTCCTTTTTACATTCTGTAGCATAAGGAATTTTCTGAGGTACTTCTAAATTCTGAGTAGAGATAAGGCATCCTTCATATATTCCATCCATTTAATAAGTTTGTAGCTGTAAAGTTGAAATGCAGAATCATTTTTGTTTCTTTTCTTCGGAATTATATTTAGATTTAAAAATGTGTGCCCATTTCTGTTAACTTACCACATTTATTCTATTAACAAACTGAATTAACATACATATTTATGAGAAATTGTGGGGTGCTGATACATTTATCAAGGGAAACTGTGCACACCATTCATGATGGCACACAAGTACACCTTTAAAAATAAATCTGAATATATATCTGCTTAGAACGCTGCTCAAGATTTGGGCGTTTTTCTTGGAAAACCATACTTGTGCCTGATCCATACTTAATTCTGCCTTTAAAGGCAAGATTCTTATTCCACTTTGTTGCAATTTCTTTGTACAGTAATTTTGTCACTGGAAACAGAGACCCATACACTGTGGAATTAAGTGCTATTTACATGATGTGAGAAATTCCCCCCTCCCTATTTTCCAGGATTTTTTTCAGTTTTCAAAGGATGCTGACTAGTTTAATGAATCTATAATGCATGGAAAAGAGCTTCTTTCTTATGTTTTTTTCTTCCATTGAAACAGTATTTGGGATTAAAGGTGAACCTCTTTTCATGGTTCAAATCATTTTCATTAGCAGGAAGGAAAAACATGTCCAATAAGCTTGGTACTGCAAAAGAATTATTTAAAATAGTTCTGAGGAGCAATTTTTGCCTTTTCAATTATGCAAATGCTCATCAAGTTTTTGTCTTTGGTAATCTTTGGCTCATACTAAAAAACTGACACAGACTTTTTGACCTGACACAAATGTAATTGCCGTGAAGGTTTTCTCCTGCCTTTACCCTGGCACAAGATTAAAGAAATGGAAGGACTGCGTTCCACAAATCAAGCTCATATTTATACCTGTATCTTATCCTTGTGATTAAATTTTTATGGAATTGTAGAATAATTCACACAAGAAGGAACCTTGGGAGTTTCTAGTCCAGGTCTCCGTCTGCTCAGAGCAATGTCAGGCGTGAATTCAGAGCTGATTGCTTTAGGCTTTGTCCAGTTGGGCCTTAACGTGGACACAACCTCTCTTGGCAACCTGCTCCAAAGCTTAATAATTACCCCAGCTGATGTTTTTTTGACCCCAGTATGCAGTCAGAACCTCCCTCATTACAGATTCCGAGTCTGTTCCTTGTTCTCTCACTGTGCACCTCAGTAAGGCCCTAGCTTTTCCCTCCTGGGATTTTTTCCAGGTCGGTAGTTCCTTCCCTCCTTGAACCTCGTCTTTAGGCTCAAAGACATTTCTCTAAATCACTGAGGCACAGTTTAATTTCTCTTGCCTTTCTTCGCTTTCACGTCCTGTGTGTGGATGAGCTCAGCCATGAGTTCCCTGTGAAAACGAAGCCTCCTGGTATTTCTGCCTGTTTTCCTGGGCATGGAGTGCTGTGCTTGCAGAAGGTTGCCCTGACAGGGCTTCCAGCTCTCTTGAGATCCTTCTCTTTTCAGAGTTCCTCACTCAGGATCTCACCCACCTGAAAAAACCCCTTCCTAAGCTGAAGTCTGTCCTCAAAAATTCCAGGATCTGTACTTGGCTACTTGCCGAGACAATTTTTTTTCGAAGAAACTGAGGATATCACAATAAAAATAAGTAGGCTGAAAATATTTTTAATAGCTGAATAATCACATTTATCAGTATGTTTTTTACCTATAACTAGGCTTCTGGAGTGCTATAACTCAACAAATAATATATGGGAATCTCTTAATTAGCATAGTCTTATAACTAGAGACATTTTGCCAAATTCAGTGAGGTGTAGGTACTTTTCGTTAATTAATTACTGAGTGATCATTTAAGAATTTGTCACTGGGACCTAGAAGGAATGGGTAATGAGACTGCTTGTTACAAAGTCAAATGAATCTAGATAGGAAGTATACAAAAAAGAATATTAGAATTACACCTAACGGATCACTGCATTAGCTGTACCAAGTAAAAGGCTGATAAAGAAAAAGGCCTTTTACTGTTCACTCACGGAATTTCACCTCCAAGGTAAAATCCTAATTTACTGTGTTTAATTCTAGAATTTACTGAGTAATCCAGATATGATGTAATAATCTACCAGCTAAGTAATACACAGTAAACCAGACTTGCTTTTTCTCTGCTCCTTATTTTGCCAGCATAGGTGATGTGGAAAGGGACCCATCACTTGGTGCTTGTACACATTTGCCTTGGGGTTGTGGTAATTTGAACCTGAAGAATGACTAAATGCATAATATTTAGAAGATGCCACTAGCTAGGACATATGCAAAAGCCTTATTCAAAACACACTGTATTGTTCTAAATGTTTTAATTTAATCTTTTAGGCCACATCTATATCTGTAATTATAGAGTGTGTGGTGGCACAGCAGCAATTTTGCATAATGACATATAAAATATTTAAGTGTCTATTGTTTGTCTCAGTGCAAGAACACATTTGCTCATACGAAAAGAAAAATAAATTACATTTTTTCACCATGGCTTAAATATATTGTTGATAAACATGAGATTTCGTGCGTTCACCTAGTGAACATGGGAATATTCGCTGAGTAAGAAGGAAACCTTTTAAAACTTTTAAAACTAGGAAATTCAGAAAGAACTTTTTTTTTTTTTCTCATTATTTAACATAAATAAAAATACTTTTGTGTAACAACAAAATAAAAAGAAAAAAAAAAAAGAAAAGAGGGCGGCTTGCATGCCACCAAGGACTGGAAGTGTAAGCGACGTACACAAATAACTTTCAGAAGCCCGGGCTGCTTTCTCTCAGTATTTACCCTGTTTAAGCTCCCTGAAGACTGCCATAATTAGTTTTCTCCCTTACAAGTAATTATGAGCACCTGTAATAAAAAAAAAAAAAAAAAAAAAAAAAAATTGTGTCTGAGATATGATCCCTTGCGTATTTTTCTTTTAGATCCTTCCTCATTTGCTCTTAGAAGTTCTTTCCCACTAACTTCTACTCTTGGGATACTTTAAATGAGATGAATCGCTCCTCTTCAATTACTTTTAAAACCAGGTGAGGCCTGAAAAAAACACTTTCTCAAAATAGCAGTGTATCACTCTTGAGGGAATTATGCAGTGCCACACACCAGGAGATCCTTTGGAGATGGAGCACCCCAGCATTATGTTCCTCTCCCCTTCCTTCTGCTTGGAGGTTTCACAGGTCAAGCTCTACAGAAATTAATCTTCCATACCTGAATGTTGGCTTTAGCTTTAAGCCAGAAGATTTCCTCAGAAAGAATTATTTAAGAGTAATTTTGCTTAATGCGAGGCACTGACAGGATAAGCCATGAAGTCTACAAAGAATTGCCCATTAATTTGACAAACCTAAACCGCTGACTATCTGGGAAAAGAACTTGATTCAGTTTTTATTCTAATACTGTATTGATCTTAGAATGTTCTTGTCATTCTTTTCAGGGCAGTAGACCACTGATTAAATTTTGTGTGTTTTCCTTTTCATGAAATGTTTTGCAATTTCTCTGTGCGCTGCATCACCAATACAAGCTGAGGGAACTACTTCTTCATATAAGCAAATTCTCAGTGATGGGTGAAAATCACTGACCATGATTTGGTTTCAAAAAGCACTTAGGTTTAAAGGTTGTCAGATACGGTTCATACCCCTCCTTACACACGAAGATAGAGAGGTGTAGCCTAAGATTTTAAACTGATGGGTTAATTATAAAGCACAGAACTATAAAGATTTCCCAGGTTCTGGATAAAATGTCCATTATGGGAATTTTCTCAGTCTGTGCTGATAAGGAATTCAGCCTTTTCTGCTTTTGTGTCCTCCTTTAGTAGAAAGAAATGGCAATTGCACAGATTTAAAGGTGAGACATGCTGAGGCTGACTGGGAGACCAGGAGCTCCTGTTGTACAGCTCAGGAAAAGCCTAACTGGCTCTAATTTCCATCCCTTCTTTAATCCCTCTTAAAGCCAACGGAGACAGTATGTTCTTAGAGGGCAGAAACATCCACTGTCTTTCCGCTGTTTCAGTTTCAGAATTTCTCTGCCTTTCTAACACATTAATATCAAACTAAGAAAAGGTTAATTAATACAGAACCCAGAAGTACAGTGTGCTCCAGAACGCCCTTCTTTTATCCTGTCATAGAAACACTTTACAGGAATGGTATAAAGCTATTTATGTGAGCCCTATGCTTGGCTCAGAAATTACCTATAGAAGAAGGTCTTTTCAAGGAGCAGTGCCCATTCCCTTTAAGGCCCCTGAATGTTTTTTGGGAATCAGCTCCACTTGGTTACATTCGACCTTTTAAAAGGACTGCATTCAAACAAAGGGGAACTAATCCAGGTTTCTCAACAAAACTAAAAATGAAAGCAATCACTGGCTTTTCAAAACTTGCAATAGTCCTGGCTGGATGTGCTCACCTTGTAATTGTATTTTCCTCAAGAGCCTTTCTCCCAAATAAGAGGTTGGGATGCTATTGTAATGTCAAGTCTGACTCACTGTTACAGTTGCTATTAAAAGTTAGCAGCTGTAATTAAGGAAGAATTTTGAAGCTGCAGTGTTGTATTGTCAGTTGTAACAGCTTTTAATTATCTTATATTTTTCTTTAAAGTGATCAGCTTTGCTGAAGTTGAATGTGCTTTTATCATTTTTGCTCTGGAAATGAGCTGACACATTTAATATAATTTAGATAGAAATACTGTTGCTGTGGAAAACAATTGGAATCTATGAACTTTTTAGAGGATTTTGAGCACAGGAGACAGCCATAGTGCTTAGAGGGATTTTGCCATCATCCAATTAAAAAAGTCCTCCATTCTTTCTAATACCATTCTATCTGGTCTTAAAATGCATAAGACTAATTACATTAGCCCACAGAGGCTTGCATGGCTAATACTATTGGCCATTTCCTCAAATAGAAGAATTATAAATGATTAAACACTTTGCAAATAATGGCAGTGTTTTGCTGCAGGACTCGATGGGGTCCATAGATACTCTGTCATTCTCCCCCTTGTTCGCAGCAGCCTGTGCTGCTCAGCCTTGGAGTAGACGGAATTCCAACAGCCAATTCCATTTTCCCCCAGCTTACTGGTGTCCGCGAGGAAACCAAACCCTTTTGTTTCTATTTCTACTCTGGGCTTATGCTGAGGATAGAGAGAATAAAGACAGAGCCTTGTAGATTAGTCTGGTAATAGCACATGCCTTGTTACGAGCGAGTTTCCTCCCTTTAAGTCCCTTCAGTTGTATTGGGGAAAAAATTTTAGTTTTCCAGGGAAGGATCCTGAATCTTGAGGAGCTGGAAGAATGCAGCTGATGTAGGAACTGCAGAGGAGTCTGGGTGAACAGACCGTCCTGTGGCACTGTGCAGCAGCCTAGAAGGCGAGATACAGCTGAAGAAATACTGCTCTGTATTGTCATTTTTGGCAGGCAGCATCCTTGTCAATATGCATGAGCACTCAGCAGAGTGAGAGAACCTGTCACCCAGGGGATGTTGCACACTGATGACAACAACCAGTCACACAGGTCCTCTAACATGTACTTAGATTAAGTTCATTTACAGTTGTCACTCCGAGAGAAGGGAAACTGCTAGGCAGGGAAGGACAAGCAGCACTGGTGGTGCAGCCGTTCTTACAGCCAGCATTTCCACTTTTTGCATCCTGCTTCGTAATTGATTCTTCAAGACTGGAAAAAGTGAAAATTCTGTCAGCTTCAGCAGCTTCAACAAACCTGAAAATTAATCCTTATAATCCTTATATTATGATGTCCCCATGGGAGACCAATTTAGCCCATGACCATAGTGGGAATGCTCTCTCACGCCAGCATTTTGGTATTGGATTGGACTGTCTTGATAAATACTGATTTCATATATAGCATTCATATCCAACTAGAAATCCACCATGGGAGAGATTCCTCGTCATGTCATGATCTTGTTCATGTACTCTTTGAAATGATCCCAGACTTCCTGGCTCTGTCACACAGTCACTAGATTCTTTGGGGCAGGGGTTAAATATTTGCTCAATTTGTTTTGGTTGGTTTGGTTTTTCCCTGTTATTAATGTTTGAGGAGGTGTGATGCCTTTCATATAACACAAGGAGAAGCAATCCAAGGGATATGGATGGGTGTCCTTTGTCCTTCTAATACCTGACTAGTAGATATCAAGAGATGGGTAATAAAACTATAATGTTTTAGAAAAGGTAAGACCTTCTCTCTGTGAAACCCCAAAAAGCTCAGAAAATGCTACAGGGGAATTTTATTGTTGTGCTTCTAAATATTAGAATTGAAATTTGGTATGTGGGAGCATTAATTTATCGCAGAGAAGGAGATTATTTTCTTTAAAACACATTCAGGATTTAATTCCTGTTCTAGGCAGATGCAGCACCTTGGCCTGGATTTCTGTTTGGTTGTTTGTTTTGTAAATACGAGTGCCCATCAAAGTAAATCTCCTCAGTAGGAAGTGCAGTGCAATGTAAATGGTGTTGGAGAGTTTTGGACAGTTCTGTGGTCACAGTTGCCTACAGAGTTCAGTATCTTGGGGAAAGAAAATCTCTAACTATTACCTTGAGCAGCTTTGTAAATAGTGGGCATGTTCTACTAAATTTTGCTTTAATGCTCAGAAGAAGTTTATTTCACTGACTGCTTTCGTTATTTCTTTTCCATATAAGCACTGCATGTATACACACATATCTGTAGACGCATAAATCCTAAATAAGTTTATAAATTGAACCAGGGGATTCAGAGTATTATGCTTTCCAGAGTAAATAGGTTTTTGAGGAAAAAAAAAAAACAAAAAAACAACTTTGGCTTTAAGAGCACTGGATGAGATATGCAGCATTGGATACACATTTTCCAATGCTGTGGGAGCCCAAATTCCCCTGGAGTTCAGGGGGACCAAACCACTGGTTCTGACTGAACTATTTGTGATCTGACTTACTTTCATGGGCATATGTCAAATGAGGATATTTGAAAATTAGTCTGTAGAATCTGAATAAGAAAATATTTCCAGTATCTTCTGATACCTTTGAACACAGCCTTTCCATGGGCTTAAAACCTCACTATTCTGAGGAAAGCACTGAGGGTAATTTAAGTTTGAGTAAAGAAAGAAGCAGTCTCTTTTACTTTGAGGGACTATTGCCTGCTTCTTGAGATTATTGAATTTTCATTCCAGTATAGAGAGAAGCAGTATATCGCCAAGATGAAACAGAAAGCTTAATAGGCACTATATCTCTTGATGTTTATAGAAACTTAGCCAATAACCTTAAAAGACACGGAATTGGATTCTAAAATACAGACACAAATGAATTAGGAGGCAATAGCTCTTGCAACAGTACTACCACACGTGCCATTCACACTATTAAGATATGGCATTATTCTTAATTTTGTTATATTAGATTAGAAATTACAGTGTGGGGGAAAAAATGGGAAATCATAGGATCACAGAATGTGCTGAGCTGGAAGGGACCCACAGGGATCATCCAGCCCAGCCCCTGGCCCTGCACAGACACCCCAACACCCCCACCCTGGGCATCCCTGGCAGCGCTGCCCAAACGCTCCTGGAGCTCTGGCAGCCTCAGGGCCGTGCCCATTCCCTGGGGAGCCTGGGCCGTGCCCAGCACCCTCTGGGGATGGAACCTTTTCATACAAAAAGACTGGCATTTATTTTTTTCAGCAAGAGACTGCAATAATTGAAATCTTATAAGTAGCTAGGTTACCTGCAAAAATGAATTATTTGAGAAAATAATTTTAATTTTCTTAACAAGACAAAGGTGTATATCCATTCCACATTTAAAATTGTTAAAGGAATTTGTCACAATTCTGCTTGGAGGCGAGGGGGACTTCTCTATTGTTTTTGCAGAGTTTTAGCTTGGCAGCGTGATTTTGCTGTCCAGGTGAGTAAGTGGTGTTGCTCCTTGTGAACACTTCAGGTCGTTGCAGAGTACTTGTTATTGTCAGGCACTAGGTGGCCTGCTTGCTAAAACATCGTAATGAAGCCTTCTGCAGACAATTTGCAAAAGCATTGCGTGAAAAATGAGTGAATAAAAATGCATCTTTAATTCCTAGTAGAGGGTGAGGCATTTAAACTACCTGATGCAAAGTTACAACCACGTGGAAGTCTGCAGGTACAGCAACCTACCTGAAACCAGCTGAGCAGACAATTACTCTGTTCTTGTCCTGCAGACAATATTTAGACAAAATATCAAAGTTTCCCTCTAAAGATGGGATAGTGACCTGTATATTCTCTCAATCATAAGCTCTTAGTTCCTTTGAGGGAAGCTAAAAACTGACACGTGCAATATAGTACAGCATTTGTTTTAGTACCCTGATGGTTTGGTGTATTATGCTCAGAAACACGAAATGGGACAGTATTATTTGTAGTTTCTACGGGGCAAATATAAAAGCTGAGGATGTTCCAGGAGTTAGTTGTACTCAATCTGATCTACAGAAAACCAGAATTAAGAGCAGAAAGCAAAGCAACAGCTTGCTGGCTTTTTGTTGTTGGTTTGGTTTGTTTTGGAGTGACTGAAGGCTAGACAAGACCTGTGGTTCCTGAGTGTTGCCACCTGAGTCCTGTGCTGGTACAGACCACGTTAAACTGTGTTTTTCAGCAGCTTTGATGTTTTCATTTGTTGGTCTGTGACTCTTGTTAGTGTCTGTAGATGTGTGGTGATTACTCAGTTTGAGCTTTGGATATTGAACTTAAAAAAGTTATCTGTTTTATTTATTTCAAATGTAATGAAATAATAATTTCAGTAGCAAGCCTTCATTAAAATAGTTTTGCTGTTGAATTGAATGGCTAAAGTAATTAACCACAGAATGATTTCGATATGATTATTGAGCTTCATTTCAGGTCAAATGCAAGACTAATGAGGTGGCTGAGATTTGAAAGATCATTTTATCTACCAGTGGTAGAATTCTAAAATATCAGTGGTCAGGAAGGGTGCAAATTTTTGCTGTTCTGCAGAGACCACCTGAGGAGGATGTGTCTGAAGCAAGGGATGGAACATAATCTGCGTTCCTCACAACACTACTGCAGTCATCAGCTTGGAAATTTATCTTGCACACATTTTTCAGCTGAATTCCCCTAATGTCTCTGTTATAAACCAGATAAATGAACAAAGAAGAGAAAGCCCCATTGCACTGATTCCTAATTGTACAGGAAAGGACATTGTGTGGCTTGTGTAATTACTTGTTTCGTTTTCTCCTGAAATCATATGAATTTAAACAATGGATTCAGGTAACTGATCATATTTTTCTAGGACAGGAAAGGTATTTCAACCTGATATTCGTGACCTTTATTCTGAGTAAGAGTAGAATACACCAGCCAATATATGGCAGAATATAGTGTGTTCCAAGAAAATGTCTAATAGGTTTTTTTTTTCCTCCAAGAAAACAATGCATCCCAAAAGAAGAGGAACTATAAGAACTCGTTGTTTTGTGATTTGATCAAAAAGTGTATTCCTCCACACTCCAGCCAAGTCTGAGCATGAATCTCTTGAATTGATTTCAAAGAAAGCAGACTTGGCAGGATCCCTCAGGTTACAGAGAACAATTCTCCATTTAAAGCAGTGCAGCATCCATCCACACTGTGCACTGAGAAATAAAATGCCTCCTCAAACTCTGCCAGAAAGAGACAAAAAATCTGTGATATGTGGCACATGCACACACACTCACACACAAATATCCTGTCACTAATGCTCGTAGGAGAAGCAGTGAGCAAATTACTGTTGCATAGACGAATATGGCTGTGAGACTGCCTCAAGGAATTCCTGGATATCAGAAAATAGGTGTGATGTACTGCATCACATAAAACACAGCAAAATTTTATTAGGAAAACAGATCTGCAAACTTATGGCAGTCTTTTAATATACTGGTATATTTGAAAAAAAATCAATATATCTTGTAATTCTTTATGGTGTACATAGGACCAGCACCATGAAGTTGCAATAGGAATTGTGTCTGCTTTTCAACACCACAACACTTTAATACTTCCAGTTTCTGCACCTGAATACAACTTTGTCCTAGGGAAATTTGCTGTGGTGCATTTAATAGATATCTTATATTCCACACAACTGGAATCCTAATAGATCTTAGAACAACAAATTTTCTTTACTACACAGGATGGGAATTTTGTAAGTTCTGAGCTGTTATTTTACTGGAAATCATTAGGACTTCTGACTGACACATCATCAGACACTAAAGATTTGAAATGTTACTATTTTCTCTATTCGTTTAATCACAAATCAATATTTCTGCTTCTTATACCAGTAATTGATGGAGCAGTTAATCTTGTCACTGTTGTTCTTCCATCTTGTGAAGCAACATATAATTATGTCCTTGTGTCACTTGTGTTGATCTTGTTTAGAAGATTCAAAACAACCTCTGCATATAAAGGAAAACATCCATTTTCTTGGCAGGTCTTGGATTTGGAGGCATAATTAGCTGATGTAAAGTCTATCAGTTGTGTTTGCATGACATTTCTATTACAGCCCTAATACAAATGTCTAATTTCCAGGAATAAGCAAAATATCTTTGGTCAATTTTAGTTGCCTGAAGCAGGCAAAGTAGCTAAAATGTGAAGCATGATAAAACTTACAAATGATACGGTATTTAATAAAATACCAAGTTATTCAAAAGTTCTCTGTTGTAATTATTTCAGCCAATAGACTGGAGTGTGTTTTGTGGTGGTTTTTGTACTCTTTTCCGACCTACAGCTAAATTATAAGATGTTATCAAGTGGAGAAGTCACTCCATTTATATGCAAAATTAGTTTTTTCACTTGCGTTTGTGGACTAGGGACATGACTTTTGCACAGAAGAGAGGAAGAAGAATATATACCTATACTTTAACAACTTTAATCATCATTCACATTACTCCTTTAGGATTTCTTCTCATTTAATTTCTGCTTTCAAGGAGTAATATGTGATTTTCTTAAAAAAATGGTCTGGGTAGTGTGCCAGTGGTGATGAAATGCATCAAGACCCTGTGATATTGGGTGACAAAATGTGCTTCAATAGGACTTTGAAAAGCTTTCCCATGAGCACGGGGACCTGCAGTTCTCTGATATACAGATGCACCCTGCTCTCGTTATTAGTTACACCTTCTGAAGCTGTTTATCCTGTTGCACTATGTCAGAAGAAGGAGAATGGATGGGAAATAGCATCCTAAATATCCCAAACTCCTCTGTTCTCCATGACAAGCCTGAGTCTCTGCACATCACTTGTGTCCGGAGGTCATTGGCAGTAAGTTGGCCACACCGAGTCAATGGAAATGCAGATTTCCAGCCAGAACTGTTTTGTCCACCTTACAGAAACTTAATTGTTGGCAGGATTTGGTGACGAGGCAGGGAAGAAATGCAAAAACCACATTTCCCATTATTTGAGTACGGGCTATGAAGGAGCTGCAGTGTCTTTATGAACTTTATGGCTCTGGGCAAAATGTTCAAAATCAGGTTTTCTGAGCTTGTTAAGCAGCAGCTTTACCATGACAGGCTCCAAGAGCTTGGCTTGTTCTGATCTGGCCTGACCTTTGTAATACAATCTAAAATTAAGCATTTAATGCTGACACATAACGGCAAATATTTGATAAAGGTCTGTTGTTGAGGTGTGTAGGCAACTTAACTTTATGCCTAAGATAAGGAATGCCAGTTCCAGAATGATAGTTCCAGCAAACTTTGTAAACCCTCGAGAAGATGCCACTGGTTTCAGTGGGCTTTGAATCAATTTAATGGTTGACCAGAACCTTCGCTTCTTAAACCATATTTACTATACAGGTAAAACAAAATTTAAAGAATCAGGCCTTGCACATCAAACTGCTGTAACACATTTGAAAGTGTCCTTATAATTCTGTTCTATCCAATTTTATGACTCTTTTTGCTGAGTATTTTTTGTACAAGTAGTTTGACTGGTTTTTGGGAGCTACTCTCTCCTAAGTCAAACAGCCACACTCCATCATCTCCATGGGATAATTTAGTTTTCAACCCCCTCTGCGGAATCACTTCAGTGTAGAATTCTCCTGGCACAGAATTTGCTTTCAGAAGAAAATTTGAGAATTTGAATTGAATTGAATTGCAATTCTCTTTTGAGAAGAGAATTGCAATGTGTTTGCAATCTCTGCAGCAGTTTGGGGATCCGGCAGGATGGGAGGTGCTGTGCACCAGAAAGTGTTTCACCAGAACAGTGGAATGATTCCAGTGTCATTTTGGTTTTTAAGATAACAGAGGAAAAGACTTTACATTTTTGTGAATATAAACTATGAAATGAAAGAAGTATTTTTGCTGTTCATCAAGAGTTGGTGTCGGGGTGATTCCTCAGGGGCGAGGTGGCTGCAGGCCGCTGGCTGAGGAGCTGCCACTGGCAGGCAGCAGTTCCCATCACAAGGCTTCCATGGCTAAAGATTGTCGCTGTAACGTACCTGGAACGGTGAGAAACGACACAATCTATGTTTAGGAAGAAAGCAGTAGTTTTGTATTAATTAATTAATTTATCTTTTTATAACAGGGTTCGCAAAGAGTGTGTTGAATGGCATAAGACAGTTGGGTGCTCGGCCATCCACCCCTTGAGGGGATTGGTCAAGCTCTAAGACACTTATTCCAAAATATCAGAAGGCCAGAACCATAACAATCCTGCATAACAAACCCAGGTGCAAGATAAGGAGTTAGTTTACAAAAACCCATAGCAGTGTTTTCACAGCTTCTGTGAGAACTGCAAAGCTCTCCCAGAACGCTGCAGAAAGCTGAAAGATTTCTCTACCAAAGCTTTTCAGCATCCACATAAAGATGATGGCTTTGCCTTTGTGCTCATGGAACAAAACATAAATGCTTTTCCTAGGAACTGCCTGAGGGTCATGGAGAGAGTGAGAAGCCCCTGACCACGACAGGGCAGGCAGGAAGAACCATCCTGCCACAGGGCAGGAAGGGGAGAGGCGTTTGCTCATCATCCGCTTTTGGGTTGTATTCTGATATAACTGCTCTTCCAGTGGTTTTGTTCTGTCCTTGGAAAAGCCTTCCTCTCCAATCACCTTCTGTTAGGAGTTTTTTATTGCACGCTGCCGTGTTTTACTCATGTGGTGTGTTCAGATAGGGCCAGTTAACTAAAAAATGTGTTGATTGCTTCCCTGCTTGGGGCCCATCCATAAATTATGAGAAAATTCCTTCCAAGATGTGCAATTAGTTCTCAAGTTCATGGTATATTGGAGTCTCCAGAGTTGAGTTTATGATTTATAAAGATGCATTCTCATGTATGGTATCCATATGTTGCGTGTGACAACTTTGGGCAGCGTGGTGATTGGGCTGTTAATTGGTGAGATACATGCTCAAGTATGAAATATGCAATTTATGGTGTATTTGATATTTTAAACGCTTGACTGGTACCTTATAGTGTGATTCTAATTTGCATTCAAGATATCTTTTAGAAGAACAAAAAATCCCGTATGAAAATGAGCAGCTATGCTGCTACTGGATAAAAAACCTGCTGGTTTTTTGGATGTGTTATGCTAAGGCAAAGAGAAACTGATGGAAATAGAAAAGTTTAGACATCCTTTTGGAGTCCAATATATGTATTCTGGCACCCAGGAGAAGTTTTTTCTCCTTGAGGAATTTGGTGCAACTAGTGCTAAATTCCAGATATCCTGAGTTTCACAAGAATTACAGAATATAAATAGAATATTTTTTTTTCTTTCAAGTCATGGCTTTTTTTAAAAAAAAAGAAAAATAGCAATATATATGGTGTTTGTGTTTCTTTGTAGAAGTTTTGGGGACAGTGCTCTCTGCTGTCACAAATGGTTAAATGAGAAGTGAGTTACTGTGGTTACCTCCTCTCTGTGTGTGGAACTGAAGGGGTTGGAAGAAGGTGCCTGATTCCCGCTCCTCTGGAATCCATGGGATGTCTGTGCCTGGACACTTGGCAGAATTGTGTTTGGGATAAGCAGGACAATATAACACTCAGCTGTGAGCAGCATCCCTGCCCTGACTCACTGGAATTGTTTCGTAGACACTCCAGGATGTGGATTCTACCAGGGAGCAATGGAAGTTACTAACTGGCAGCGAGGCAGTAAAGCAAAATGCATTATGGATGAAACAGGTGATCTTGGCAATTGCCATTCCAAAGGCTTTGACACAAATGTCTGAAATCAGGTTGACTTCCATTTTTAAGCAAATAAAAATGCGTTTTACGTTGGAGTGCGTCCAACAGCCACATATGTGGTTTCCCAGAGTTTCTTGTTGTAGTACCGTATTCTCTTGGTTCATAGATGACTTTCCTTTTGTTTGTTTTAGCAGAGGTTTAATTTTCAGATTCGAGGCATGAACATATTCTCAAGTACCAAAACCAGAGCAATTTTCACTTGATTGGTAAAATGTATTCATGTAGTACAAACACACAAATAAAATGCAAAGAAAATGACATTATGAATCATACCATTAACAACTTGATTTTTTGTAATGTTTCTAACAGTCAGCCATTGAATTATAATGAACATATATTTGAATTTGCAGAGCAATGTTGTGTTCACTTTGGAGTTGTAATGTTCTGCAACTTTGTAGGGGGTTTGGTGTTGGGTTTGGTTTGATCTTTTTGGTGTTTTTTACTCTTTTTTTTCCCCCCTTCTTCTGTTTGTTCAGGCATCCCGCTATTTCTTTCTAAGAAAACGGAAATAGCCATGCTTATCAGAGAGACCTTCAGCTTTTTTTCCAAGATTTCTGTTCTCAACCTTTAGCTTTTATGAAACTCCAATGCAAAAATTTCCATTGGTAAAAGCAGGACCATTTCCTAGTGTCACTGGTGTATAAATAAATTTGACACTGCATATTCTCACAGGTCTCTGAAATAAGTTACAGGATATTTTTAATGTATTTCCTGAATGGCTGCTAGATGCATTTTCCCAAATGTGGACTGTACTTCTAGTAAAAAAGGGACTTCAGCTTTAAGGGATTAATTTGCAACAATTAAAATAAATTACTCCTTATGCCTTATATCAATGTGATTGAGTTTAATTTGTTCAGCATGCTCACTGCCTGTTGTGTATTTATAATTCTGTTCACTGTTTCCAGCATTTTGATGCAAGTTTTAATCAACACTCTCCCTATTAGTTGCAGATTACTATCAGGAATAAAGAATTCTGTCTAAGAATTTATTCACTGCTTGTTTTCTACACCTTGGATGCTTCTTCTTGTGGCTTGAAGAACCTGTGTTTTGGTCATTAAGTTTTTATTTCCTCAAGTGAAGAGCATTTCTTACCCCCTGTGATGGAAAATTAATAAAAAAGAACTAAAAATGCTCCATTTTTAAAGCAGTGAAGACCCTGAATCAGGAGAGCATGCAACTGTAAGCAAGCTGTGCCTCTCACTTACTTAATTCTTTTGTTGACTTAATGGATGTGGGGTGATGTTTTCTCCTGATGATAAGAATTTCCAGTTTCATTTTGTTCATCACTGAAGAAAAATCAAATTAAAGAAACCTCATTGAAGTCAGTACCATCACGCTCATAAAAAATAGATCAAAGAATAAATCAGTCCCTTAGTGGATTTAGAGTAAAATCGTATGAGGGAATGAATTTGAAAGCCTTGATAATATAACAAATTGTCTGTTTCTCTTTGAGGTAGGTCTTTTTCTTTGAATATGATAATGAAATATCCTGTGTAGGGAGTGGATCCTGTGGATAAATATCGATGGCTGCAAATAATTTATGTTTGAAACACTATGGAGCGTGACAGTGAGTTCAGGTTCCTTGTTGGCATAGTGCCTTAAAAAAAAATGAGGGGGATTTCTGTCAGGCAACAGCTTTGTGGTGTTTCTTATTGGCATCAAAACCTGCAAAACACCTAAAGTCAAGTCTCTACTTTTTTTAGGAATAAGCCCCATCACACCCAGCCAGTTCCTTAAATGACACCTGGGCTGTGTGCAGCCGGGCCAGTGGCTAATGGCAAACAAAAAAACCCCAATCCCACTACCAAAACCCCAAACACTAAAAACCTGCAGCATCAAAGAGTTCCCACTTCAGGATAAAGCCGAAATCCATATCGGCATGGTTCAGGGATTCAAAGCCTGTGCAGAGCTGCTGAATTGTCAGTGGGCACCTTGGAGGGAGCCCCAGTGAAGTGGAAGAATTGCAAATATCTCGCTGGTCGGTGAAATAACATTATGATCACAGTATTGACTGACAGATGGAGCTGTGTCGTGGGGATCTTTTGCTCTGAGAAACACCATTTTAATGCAGGGATTTAAATACTCCTATTTAAGGAGCCCACAGTGGATTAGCAGCAAATGAAAAGGATATGATACTGAAAAAGTGTGGTGTGCTAGCTAAATTTGTCCAAGTAATTAAAACAGGCTCGGGAATATAAAGATAAGAAGGAGAGTGATATTTTCAAGATTTCTTCTCTACTATGATGTCAATGTTGGATATTGATGTAGCTTTGGATTTCAATATTCCTAATTTTTTAAAATATGATACCTTTTTCTTTGAACTTGATATGGCAGTTACAAAATATCACCACAGCTTGTTTGTTCTACTTTAATTCAAATCTGAATCCAAGTATCAAGGAATAGCATTGTTTCTTCTAATCTGAAGTGGACACCTGAACTGTTTTACCCCCTTTACTGCTTTTCTGAGATCCACTTAAGGAAAAAATGACAAGTTCTGTAATACAGTAAAGGAATTCTCACTCAGGTGGGACCAGATGGAGCCTGGTACATAAAGAACAGATTTAGATTCTACCTTCACATCCTGCTCCATTAGGTGGTTACAGTTTTTATATTCTCTCTACTTTTCAAGGTATGATTTGACAGCTGCTAAATGAAGATGATAATGAACAGTGATAATATTTAAATGACACCATTAATATTTGGTGTATTGGACAAAAAAACAGGTATATTTGAGTGCACAGACAGCCAGATGAAGAAAAGCAAGTTTCAACTTTTTTTTCCCCTCCTCCCCTCCATCTTGTCCATCTGGGCCATTTGCCTTCCTAGTTGGGAAGTCAACAGCACAGACATCAATGCATTCTCTTGAAAGCTGGGAAAATGGCTTGGCAAGCTTCATGTTACCTTCTGTTAAACAATTTTATTTGTTCTTAATTTTTTTTTTTTTTTACCGCCTTAGAAGTGTGAGTGAGTGCTGGAACCTGTGAAAGGTCCTGTAGGCTTGGACTGCTCTGTTCAGCCTTCTGTACTTCTGTGTGTCCTCAGTGTTCCAGTCTGGAACACTCTGATTTCAGAAATGTCTTTGGTTGCTGGAAAGTGCCTCTTGCTCTTGTTCTTTGCATTGCTGTTGCCATAGTACCCTTATCAGTGCTATGGCACAAATGACAGGCAACGTACAGCTATGACTTTATAAATAGGATGCTGCAAGAACAACACTTTCCTCACAACATAAGATATTCGACTCTATATCCAAGCAGAAAACTTGTGTCACGTTGGGATTTTCTCTCCTTAAAGGCCTATGGCTCTGGAACAGAGCTTCAAAACTCTTACTAGAATTATTTTGAAAGAAAAAAAACCCAAACAATTAAAAAAAACAGTGTATTCTACAAAAGTTCAAGCATTGTAAGCCATTGTTGGTTGTTTACTCCTGCTAAACTAACACTGTCTGTTACATGTCTATACCCTTTAGTCATTCAGGAAAATCTGTGACAGCAAAAGACACCACAAAAAGTCATGTTAGCATTTATCTAACGTGGTTTATAATTGTGCTGTGCTGCTTTTTCATGCTTCAAAGTGTTTTCTTTACTATGACACAAAAAGATTTTCAATAGAGTGGTTCAAACTATGTTTAAAGTAAGTAAAAATATGCATAAGAATGTAATGCCAAGTTCCACCCCGCAGCTTTCCTTACAAAACTCTTTAAGTCCTGCTGTTGTTATTTTATAATCTCTGGAAATTCCACTGCAGATAAAACTGGGGTTAAAGGCTTATAATTTAGTTTTAATATAAAGTATCTCCTGGTATGATCTCAACTTTCAGAACTGATTCAGGATTGTTGTTGATGAACTTTTTAGATTCTATCATTTATGTACTCATCCTCATACTGCTTTGTAAAAAAAAAAATACTATTTTTTAATGTATTTATTTGGAATATTTACATACCTGTCTACACAATATTTTTATATTATCATTTGTAATAAATACTTGCATCAGTATTGTCACAGAAGAATTCGGGATGGGGCAAGAATTTGGTTTATATTTATGGTTGTTGTTGGGGTTTTTTTTCATTTCTTCCCCTCAGAAATGTAAATTGAAGATATTACTCTATAAACATCAGGATTTGAAGGGTTTTTTACCCCTGTTGTGTTATTTTTCATTTTACTTTGTAATGGAGAGGAAGAAGTGGCAAAATAGTGCTTTATGGTGTGCACAAAGCATGCAACCATTCTGAAATGCTTTCAGGCCACCTTTAAATATCAACTTTTCACTTGTAACCCGTAGATTTTTATTTGTGTTTTCCATAGGAAGCAATGCAAATATATATTTTTTTCAGTAATAATGGATACAAAGATGTGCTTTCCTGAAATAAGGGCTCCCTGCAGGTTGAATGTATGTGGGCAGTTACTTCAGTGGGGTGACAATTGCCAGAGCTGCATTTGAAGAAATACAAGACAGTTAATAAATAAAATTATAAGAGCCAAACTAATGCACTTGTGCACCATCCCCACATTATTTATTAGGCTCACGCTGCTACCGTGGCGTTACCAGTGACCACAATCAGGAGCTGCTGATGACTTCCTTATTTGCATATTTAGAATGTAATATTATAATGGTTTGTAGAAGGCTGTTGGTCCTACACCGTTGCTTCACTCTGGACCCCTGGCTGGTGCTGCTTTGGGTGTTGTGTCGCTGAATCCCTGAAGTCCTGCCCATAAATCAGGGAATTCCTGGAATACCACAGGTCCTTCGGTGCCACACGAGCTGCAATAACCCTTCTCCCCCAGGTCAGCAATCACCTCCAGGTTCATTGAATTACTCAGGGAGCAAAGCCTTTTTCCATGAGTGGAGACTTGCAGCATTGGATTTTCATTTTGCTTTGCTCCTTTTGTATAATCAGGAAGCCAGAAAATGCTGTCCAGTTAAATTGTGCTGACATGGGGAGATCTGCCTTGCAGTTAGGGTTGGAATGTTCTTTATCTGTTGCTTACTTCCAGTCCAAAGCAGTTCACTGTGTTTAAATGGAATGGCCATATTAAGTGTTCCTAATCTGTTTCACTGCAAAATCAAAGGTTTTAGTCTAAATTACCCTGCAAGTGGCACTGCTGAAAGGCAGTAACTAATGGGTGAAGGCAATTACTGGCTTCAGTAATTTCTTCAACCACTGCAACTTGATCTGCAGGAGTAAATCAATCCATGCTATGACAGGGAGAATAAAATGAGAAGAGACAGGAAACAAAATTACACTTTTACCTGCAGAATGAAAAGAATGTAGATGTGTTAGCACAGGTATATTTGAAACAGATGCTAAGCTGATAGGAGCTAAGATTTCATTTACGAGAAAAATCACTTTACGTGGAGCTGTTGAACATTTAGCTTACAGAAATGCTGCCCTAGAAGAGCCTAAATTCTGGAATGGCAGAATTATGTAAAGATCAGGCAAATATTCTATACATGGAGTTCAGGAGAGCGATTTATTTCTTAGCTCTTGTCTGAAGGCTGTATGCAGCTACACAGATATCCGTGTGTACCTGTACGTCCTCCCATTGCACTTCCATCTTTCTTGAAGTTGTCAACAATCTTGAGAGGGAATGTATTATTATTCAGAATCCAGCTTGAAAAGAACAGAATTTTCCTCTGTGCAGAACAAGTTTGTGTCTCCCTTTAACGGTACTGGTATTCCAGAGTAGCATGAGCAGGCATCACTGAATTTAAAATTATATGAAATTTCTTACAGTTCACTAGACGGATTTCCACACATTGTTGGCTGAAGTTCACCAGACTCCATTTAGATAATAACATTTTCTTGCCAGTTTCAGTTCCTGAATTAAAAATACCCAGATTTCTTTGTTGTTGTTAACAAACATTACATAATTTTGTCAGTGCAAAACTTGGGGGAGAATTAAGACTAGTGTTCTTCTATTCCCATATTTAAGCAAGAGGTATAAAAAGATCTGGCTCTCAGCAGATGGTTGCTTGCAAACTTCTTGCCTACTTTTTTCTTAGGAAACAAAAAAAAATTGAGGACAATGTGGCAGAGAGATCAAAGGAAGAGGTTTCCCTAAGGAGAAAAGAAAAATCTCATGCTGGATATAGGGATTCCTGTAATTATTTCTTCATTCGATATGATCCAGCCCAAAAATTCTCACCTCAGTATTCAGTTAATAGTTTCAAGTAAAAAGTTGTGCGAGGAATTTCGTACGTATTTAGGAAGGATTAAGTCAAATGTGACTTTACTAACGAGGCTTTGAAAGGGTTCATGTTGTTTGTTGTGGGGAAGGTGCTCCTTTAGTGTCTCTATCGCTTTAGGAACATTATTCTGTGACTTTTAAAGCACTTTCCTTTTCCTTTTTCCAGCTACTCCTGGTGTTCTACACAAATACTCATTAGTCATTCTGGAGATGGACTTGCTGTCTGGAACCTACCTCTTGGCAGTCTTGTTGGCCTGCATCGTATTCCAATCTGGCGCACAGGAGAAGAATTACACCGTGCGGGAAGAACTGCCTGAAAATGTCCTCATTGGCAATCTGCTCAAGGACCTCAACCTAACGCTGGACCCAGACGTGCCCCTGTCCTCCCCGCTGCAGTTCAAGCTCGTCTACAAGACTGGGGACGTGCCCCTGGTGAGGGTGGAGGAGAACACCGGGGAGATCTTCACGGCTGCCAACCGCATCGACCGCGAGAAGCTGTGCGCCGGCATCTTCAGCGAGAACCGCTGCTTCTACGAGGTGGAGGTGGCTGTTCTGCCCGACGAGGTTTTCAGACTGGTCAAGATCAGGTTCCTAATTGAGGATATAAATGACAACGCCCCCCTTTTCCCCTCGACAGTTATTAACATCTCTATCCCTGAGAACACAGCCATTAATTCCCGCTACTCGGTCCCGTCTGCCATCGACCCAGACATCGGGGTGAACGGCATCCAGCATTATGAGCTCCTCAAGGTGGGTTTCTTTCATTCTTCTCCGTTACTGTCTGTGTTACTGTCCTCCCACAAACGTTGCCAGTCCTCACCAGCCCATTAGAAACCCAAAAACTGTGTACTGCAGCTGTGGTACAGTGCAGGTCCGTGTTGAAACGTGAATCTGTAGCCCTGGGTGCATTCCGGTGCATCGTATCCTCGCTCTGTGGGAAGCTGTTTATGTACATGGGTGTCTGTATTAGAGAGTGATGAAACATCCATGTCTCCATGAGCTCTCCACCAGCTTTCAAAGCGTTTGTGCACTTTGGCTGACAGTCTTCTTGAGCCATTAAAAATAAGTTCTTATTGCCACTGCCAAGTGCAGCAGTATTTTGTGCTGAGTTTATGTCTCCTGTTTTCATGGAGACATTTTTTCAGTGTCTGTCTTGCATGACTGTTGAAGTTCAGCAGTAGAACTTCTCCCAGAAGTTGATGTGATGCTCATCTGTGCATTGATGAGCTATTCCAGAGTGAAAGAGTCCATTTGTCAAAGCAGCTTTGTAATGTCTGGGCAGCAGCAGGTCCAAGATGTGCATGAATGCAAGGAGAGCAGTGCCGATGACCTTGAAAGAGCGGATATTTCATAGTCTTGCTTCTTTCCTTCTTTCTAGTAAGTAACAGGGGAACTGCGGTTAGGGAACAGAAGAATAACAGAAACATGTGATGTTTATATAAACAAGAGTGTGTGATTGCTAAATACATGATCACTTTTGTTTGAGTTTGCTGAAATAAACTTTAGAACAGGAAAGAAACTTAGCCTGAAACTGTTGGGGGAAGCTGAAAGTGCCCTCACTTCCTTTGATTTGGAGTAGGGAACTATTTTGTGGTTTGGCTGCTCAGCAACCAATCTGGCCCTCATCACTACCAGAAGAATATAGATTATATAGGCCAATATACTGCTTGGCTGACTGGGTAGCTGATATTCACTGATAGCAGTGCTTACTAGCAATTTAATAAAAACAAAGCTCTGCCTTCTTTTAGCTCTTTTAAATTGCTTGGAACCTGAAGCAGTTGTGGCAGTGTGGGTACTAAGCAGTGACAAAGACATAAAAATCCCTTTCAGAAAACTGCATCCCACTGGGCATTTCTGGCTAGACCCCACACATGTCTGTCTGCTGTGAGTGCAGCCAAGGAACTTAAAACTTTCCAAGAACTTACTATAATGTTTGAAGTCTTTGTAGTAAGCTCTTTAAAACTTATCCTAGGTTATAGGAGAGCAGGTATATCTGCGTGTGTGGGTTTGTTTGGGTTGTTTTAGATGACTAAGCAGAAGCATCCAGTAGGACACAGTCTTCTTTATGTGGCATATTCAGTGAGATTTTGGGGAATGAATGGCAGCATATTAAAAAAATAACAGTAGGAGTAGAAAATAATGAAAAAGCCAGGGTTACACACAAAATGGGGCAAAATAATACCCAGTCTGAAGAGAAAAATGTGAGTTATCTGAGAGAATAGTGCTGTTATTGCAGGGAAAGGAAAACTGTAGAAAATGGCAAAATCAGGAGTCCCTGGGCCTGATGAGCAACAGTTCAGATCACCACAGCAGCAGTCTTGTTTTGGGAGCTTATTTTTGGACTGTGCACTCAGAGAGAGAAGGTAGCAGATCAGCAGAGTGGTAACACATCTGTGTCACACGGGCGGGAGCTCGGCTGAAATCCAACCTACAGCTCTGCCAAGGGCAGCACAGGGCACCAGGCCTTGTCTGGAGACACAGTGCGAGACGAGGTGGTCTGCCTGAGAGGCTTTTCACCAAGAAATGTGCAAATAACTTTCCAATATCAAATTATTTAATTTTTAATTAGGGCAAAAAATAAATTTAAAAAGGACCTGTTACGTGGTTATTCAAGTGTCTCTGAAAACCTGCTTTTGCCACATAATGGAAAGAAAGGTGGTGAGGTTGAACACACACTGGTATGGACTGGAAGTTCTGAAATCTTGTGCTACATGCACTGCAAACAAAATAATTTGTGAAATCACAGCCCTGTAGGCAGATCTTCTAAAAGAATTAATTGCATTTTTCTCTTGAATGCCTGTTGGTCAGGTGGTTTTTTTGAGTTTTGAATTCACTGCCTTTAAATGAGCCAGCAATTTCACATACCTTGAAAATAATCTGTCAAAACCAAAAAGGAGTTTATGACAGCCAGACACCATTTGGAATAACCAGGTGTTATTCTACTGGTAATTTTCAGAATGTTAATATCAAAAGTAATCATAAAATGGATTTAAAAAAACCAGTAGAAATAAAGAATTCTGGCAAGCAGGCAGGAAAAACAGGATGCATTTCCTACAGCAGAGGAGGGCCAGGAACATAATGAGAGGGATTAAACACCTTTCCTATGAGGAAAGGCTGAAAGCATTGGGATTGTTCAGCCTGGAGAAAAAGAAAGGCTGCAGGGTGACCTTATTGAGGCTTTTCAGTACCTGAAGGGGCTGCAAGAGGGACTTTGGACAAGGCCTGGAGAGACAGGACAAGGGGGAATGGCTTTGTTCTGACAGAGAGTAGGTTTAAATTCGATGTTGGGAATAAATTCTCCCCTGTGAGGGTGGGGAGGCCCTGGCACAGGGTGCCCAGAGCAGCTGTGGCTGCCCCTGGATCCCTGGCAGTGTCCAAGGCCAGGCTGGATGGGGCTTGGAGCAGCCTGGGACAGTGGGAGGTGTCCCTGCCCATGGCAGGAGGTGGAACCAGGTGATTTTTAAGGTCCCTTCCAACCCAAACCATTCTGTGGTTCCGTGATACACAAAGATGCATCACAGGGGAACACTGGGAAGGTGCAGAAGAAAGGGAGGAGTGGGTAATGCTGAAATACCAGGAGGGAGGGTGGCAGGCAGACCAGGGTGGTGCTGCTTTCGCTTGCCTTCCCTCCCCAGCTGCGCTTTGTGCGCATCGTCCTGCTCCGGTTTTCGGTGTGTGCTCCGGAGATGCTGATACCTCCTGGCTGCTGAGAGGTGCTGACCTTTTATAGCAGCAAACAGAAACGCGGGGGGACCGCAGCACAGGAAACTGCTGTGCCTTCTGAGCAGGAAGGGTCTAGCAGGGCTGGCGTGGGAGGGAGTTTTGGGAAGCACCCGCTACGGAATGGATGGGCAGGGCAGCTTGGAGGTGGCAGAGGAGCGGGAGATGATAAGATGTGGAAATCACAGAAACAGGAAAGCTGATGCTTTAGTGTACGTGCAGCGACAGAGTGAAGTATGTTCTGTATTTTGGACAGAAAGTAATCAAAAATTGACAAATTGTGCAATGAAGAGAAAGTTTTTCAGTTGTACTTCGCTTTGGAAACAAATTTAGCTAAGATTTGCTTATTGCCTGTGTGAAGCCAGGCCTGTTTTGCCCGAATATAGGTAGATAGAAACTTTTTCCATAACAAATTCTAACAAAGAGTATAGTTCTCGCTAGGAGCTCTGCTGAGTCGTTTATAGGTATTTGACACATTTTCAGCAGTTCTGTAGCTCCTCGGGAAGGCAAAGCCATGTGTTACAAGATTTCCTCACTTTGTTACACTTACCTTACTGCCCCTCTCAAAGGGTGTGGAAAAGGTTCCATATAATTTTCATATTTGGTTTCTTTTGCAAACTGGATAAGAAATGATAAAGTCTTTAAACTAAATGACATATTTTCATGGGTGGTTTTTTTTAATGTCCTGCCCCTCACTAAAACCCCTTAAAACAGTAGAAAACAAAACTTTGTATAAAATACATTCGTGTATTTTGGATTCAGTGGAAGCTTTGTAAGGCAGGATTTGATTTATTTAAAACAAGACAGTGCTTTAATTACCACGCTGATTAGCACTCCACTATTTTTTTTTTTTGCCTGCCTGCATTTTATCAAGGTGTACCTGAATAGAAAATAACTTCTTTATATGTAACTCATTCGTGGCACTGCATCTTCAAAACTTTCTGGGTCTCTGATTTTCTCTACGCTGTTTGAAATACACGAACTCTAAAAGGGCAGCAGTTTTGCTGTTAATAGGAGACAGCCACGCAGAGCATCTTGCTGGTCCCCAAAGTTTCTGTGCATGGCATTAAAAAAGACTGTGTTTCTCTGCTGAGATGCCCCAAGGTGACCATAGAGGGAGTGACATTAAGGTTTCACATGATAAACAAGGTTTGCTGTGAACAAGGGGAGGAGGGAGAGCTTAGATATTATTTAACAATAGAAGAAGATTCATTTAGAATGAGAAATAGGTAGATTGGGGAAGAGGGTGGCATAACACTGGTGGTAGGAGTTGGTAGAAGGCACAGCTAAGACAAGAAATAAATGGCCAGATGGAAACCCAACCATTTTTATCTCGTTGAGATAACTACTTTAAGTATAAATGGGAAATGATAGGGAAAAAGAGCTGGGCATTTGTAAGTAGAAGTAGTATGTGAAATCAGCAGGATGCAAGAGCAAATTTTGAATTGAAACCTTAATAAACAGTGATTTCTGATTGGGGATGAATCTACAAATGCTAATGTTCTGGTTTAACCCGGGGGGCAGCTCAGCCTACAGGGCTTTGTTCACCTCTTCAGGGCAGTCCCTTTGTTTACAGGCTGACATGAAATGTTCATTGTGTCAGGCAGTGCCACCACGGTGGCACAAATACCTACATGCTGCTGTTGATTACACTGTTCCAGTGCACTTACATTTGAGCTCCAGGCAAGCTGATAGTTAGTATAACCTGATTAATAAACTTAATATTGATAGGTGTCACAGGCCTCTGCTTTGACTGCAAAGATTTTAGTGTGAGCCATTTCTTTGTTCTCTTAAATGTTAAAAAGGTGAGCTGGTTCAGAACAGGTTTTGAATAGAATTCCAGCTCAGAGGGCTGTAAATGGAGAGTCACGTGTGCTTCCAAAAGGATTCATACACGTGCATGTTTTAAATAATATTTTTTTAATTGATTGCTTAGCATTTCTTGTCAGCTAGGTATGCCACGTACACTGAAGTTGCAGAGGTGCAACAGGAACAGAGCATTTTCTTCTGTGAGCTCATCCTCTGTGCTAATGGTTTGTTCCTTGAATCTGATACAGTTTTGGGGGAAATTAGATTGGTGTTACTGTTACAGCTCCATTCCTCTTACCTATTATGGTAATTTTGCTGTATTTACCTATCAGAAGCAGCTGGTGCATTCCTTCTAGAATAATACAATAATCTCTTTGTAGCTGTCAGTTCATACCTCTGTGATCTGACAAAATAGAGTCCTGCTCAGTCTCACAACACGTCAGTCTTGCCTCTGATGAGGAGAGTTTCATCGTGCTGCTCTAGATCATCTTTGTGATGCCTTTCAATAGAAGATATCCCCTTCTTGCTGATACAGTTTGTCAATTCCATGACTCATGGAAGACGGAAATCACAGTTCTTCATCATGCTTCAAGCATCGTATTTCATATTTGCAGCTGGTTATTTCTGAGCCTCACAGCAGCGTTGGATCAAGTACCTCCTATCACTGTCAAGATCAGGAATGGAAGATGTGTTTTATGTGGAAATAAATCTAGGAAGGCAGTTGAAATTATAGACTGAGACTAGATTTGTAGTTAAATGTGTATCAGAAAGTCATATTAATGGCGTCCTTGTTGATAATCCTGCCGTAAGCAGTGATACAAATCTGAAAGTCCAACGCTGTGACAGGGGAGGAGGCCAACAACCCTTCTCTGGTCTGTGTTTCAGTGCTGCACCAGTACCACCTGTGGGGTTCTGTACATAGAGAAGAAAGGAAGATAGAGTGCTTAATGTCCCTGCAAACTCAGTGCACAGTGACACAGGCTTCGATTTTCTGCTCACCAGGTCAGCTTCACTGTCCCAAACACGAGCTGCTTGAAGCTCTCATTCCTGTCCTTCCTTCTGCTGTCTTTCCTTCCAGTGGGAGCTGGAGCAGCCACCTCCCTTTTACTCTCAAGCCATGTTCCCTAGCTTGTCACGCTGGAATTAATGTGGATTAAACTGAAGCGGATGATTCTTTGTGTGGGCTTCAGCAGCGTGAGAGGACAGGGAAGTGGTGCATTGGCCCTTTCAGTAGGTCACAGGAAGCCTGGGGTGGTTGTTATCAACATCTGCGTTCTGTGAAAAAAAACTGCCAACACAGAGCTTTTTTTCTGCATGTAAACAGATATTTATGAATATTGTCAGGTCTTACTGAGTGTTGTAGTTAGACACTAATGCAATTACGGAATTTCAACTTAATTTTTCTAAAAAATCAATAATTATTTGTAAATTTATTGTAACCCTCTAATAGTGAAATATTCTTGTACTTTTGGTTTTTTTTTTGGTGTTTTTTTTGTTTGTTTTTTTTTTTTTTTTTTTTTTTTTTTTTGTTTTTTTTTTTTTTTTTTTTTTTTTTTTTTTTTTTTTTTTTTTTTTTTTGTTTTTTTTTTTTTTGTGTGGTTTTTTTTTTTTTTTTTGGGTGTTTTTTTTTGTTGGTTTTTTTTTTATTATCAACCCTTTCTAGAAATCATGTAAGGGAAATATGGCTGAATTGGAAGATGGCTATTCAAGATTCCAAGAATTTTTGCTTTACAGATTTATATATACTCAGGAAAATACACGATTCAGATAGGAGATTTCTTTGCTTCCTCATCAGACCAGAACAACAACTTTGCAGTATTTCTTTCTTCTCGTTGAGGAAACACTGGTTGTTCCGTGATATTTCAAGACTAATTGCCACACAAATAAAACTACACTCATATTGATGTTACAGGTAACAATAGTACTTAGGTACCTAAACCTGAGAAATTATGTTAAGCCAGATCCTAGATGTGACAGTGCTGATAGACAAGGTGAAAATAAGATGCATGTTAAGAAAGCATTTGAAGGTTGGTTTTTTACGGGTTTTTTTTTTTGTTATTATGGGTTTCTTTTCCTTCTCATTGTCATGGAGCTTAGACTAAGATTTTGAGTTTCTGCTTGGAGAGGGGGATGGTTTGTTTTTCTTACTTCGCAATCCTCTTGAATAAATCAAACCTCACCTGGATGTGATCATGAGCAGCTGCTTTATCAGAGGGGTTGGACCAGGTGATCTCCAGAGGTTCCTTCCCACCCCACCCACTCTGTGGCTCCGTGGTTTCATCCAGCACAACTTTGCAGGTCAGGCTGACTTCCACCCTCTCTGGGACACCTCAGATGGATTATGCTGTGGACATTTGTGGGTCAGTACTGTTTCTTCTCACCCATTTGGTGTGCCACCATAGAAAGGGAAGTTAATGGATTTAGGGAGCTCAAAAATAGATTGAGGAAGATTTTTTGCTTTGGAGTTGTGCTCCAGTCAAGCTCTAAGGTCGCGCTCTAGTGCTTGCAATGTAATAAATAGGGAGAGCTGGACCTGTTGTCTTTCTAAGGTAATTTTTGGCTGCCCTTTAAAAGAGAGGTTTTTTTTTGGGGTTTTTTTAGGACAGACAGTGATGCTGAGTACTTTTGTCCTAAGTCCACAGTGGCAGTGGAGGAAGAGGTCAGACCCGAAACATCTTTCCCTTTTTCATTTGCTGATAGAAGTGTTTTGGTTAAAGTTAGCGCACCTTCAGTTTTTTCACATGGATGGTTCCTCTGAGATGTGGTTAATTACCAGCTGAAGATTTTGTGCATAATAAGTCTATTTTCATTATTTTATGCTGTAGTTGAAAATCCACCTTCTTCCAAATCCTCCACCCCATTTACCCATTTTTCTTGCTATCCAAAATATCAAAGTATATGATTCTTTAGAGAAGGTTTTTTGCTAGAATAAAAATATTGCTCACCAGTAATTTGTCTGGAGAGATGTGGACAGACAAGTGGTCATCTGTGAACATTGTTTTGAAGGAGTCACTGGGTCTGAGCTTTAAAAGGGAGAAACAGCTGATCTGCATTCCTACAGCTGTGACTTAGTGTCTGTGAGGAGATAAAACTCTGCCTCTGACTGGTGGTAGTGAGTCAAGAGTCAAGGTAATTGCCTCTTGTTGGTTGATACAAGGCTCCTTTAGGGTGGTTTATGGCATTATTGCCATAAAACTGTCAGGTTCCGTTATCCTGACGTCCCTTTGGGGATTGAATGAGGACTGGAGGAGAAAGTCTTGCTTGCAGGCACAGCGAGTTCAGTGAGTTGGGCTGAGGGACAAGTTGGTGTCTCTTTCTGCATTCGAGGCTCTGATTTTCACACTAGCTGTCACGAAACAATAATATATAACTTAGCATGTTTCGGAGTGGAGAGGATGATAGACTCAAGCTGCAAGGCACGAATCTGTCAAACGCAGAGCTCCACTGCATCTGTCTTGGCTGAGCATTATCTTTTGCCCGTGTCCGGGCGGATCAGTTTGCTGGTTAGCACAGATGTGGGGATGCTTTCTGAGCACAAACGGCTCAGGGTTTGTTTACTCACTCCATGTGTGTGGCAGCACAGAGAAAGGAACATTTTCCCAACAGACATCGAGAAAACAATTGTGTCACTCACAAGAAATTGCCAATTACAAGATCTATAATGCTCTCAATGGATAACCACAATAAAAGCACTAAAATACCCCTTCTAAATGGAATTCTACTTTGGTTTGCATAGATGCGTGCTGTTGGAACTGCAAGCATGCAGTGCCACGTGAAGTTACAAAAGGTAACGAAAGTGCACTCAGGACAGATTATGCTGCACCCTTAATGTTCTCCTGCCTCAAAATCTACCAAATTTTAAAGGTGTCATTTTTTTGTACCTCACAAAGGAAAGCGGTAGGAGCCTTTTTCAAATGCTGTAAGAGTTACTGCCGTGGTGCTGGGGCATTATTTTGACATATTCAGTGTCTCTATCTGTGATTAAAGATGCCTCTCCTTGGCCCTTATTTTACCTTTAAAGAATGACCTGACACAGGTGTCTGAATTTCAGACCATTTATTTATAAATTACATTATTGCATCTGCTTGTTAAACTGGTCATCACCAATGTATCCAACAGGATTTAAACTTTTTTGGTAATTTTTGTATTTAAAAAGTCTGTCACTAAACTCAAATCTTATTAAATAAGAACCTTATTACTAAAGTCAGCAATAGCTGTCACCATCCAGGCATGAAATATATTGCATTTGAAGACCATTATTTTTTCGACCAAATTAAAAACAATTATCACAAGTTCTACAAGAATATCAACTAATTGTTACTGCATGTACTGTAAAAGTTCTTTGGATCCATTATAATTCTTGTTTCAGAATAATTTTGCAAGGTTTATTTTTTTCTGCTTCCTTTACTTATGGAAATGGATTCATCAATGCATGGCTTGCATTTTGGATGGCTGTCATGAGAAACCACAAATTAGGTTTCCAGCAGATCCTAGTATTATTCCGATAATTAAAAATTCCAACTTACTAAGGAATAGCTGTCTTTTTTTCATATGTACTTATGAGGTTATCAAAAAAATTCTGCTATTTTCAAAGTGTTGAGTGAAGAAAAGTAAAAAAAAAGGTGAATGTTAATTGCAAAAGATTTTTCTTTTGTCCAGCTCACTTTTCTAAGACCTCCATTTTTGGGGAGGGATGAAGATTTGAAGATTTCCAATTTTTAGAATATGTTTTGAAAACAGGAGGAGTCGTTTCAGTTTTTCCTGGTTTAAGTTGTCATAAAATGCACAATTGAAATATTAAAGTAGCTTTTATGATAATAATGTGTTCTTGATTTTAATTTTACTTTTAGCTTTCTAATATTGGATTTTAGTAATAAAGATTTAAATAACCCTAGCTAGTTTTCCCCCAAATACACTATGTAATACTTTCCTTCCTTTCAAGGGGAAATATATCAAAGAATATATTTAAATCAAGTGTCGGCTATGGTTCATGGCACTTGACTGCATTAGTACAGTTATTTTTACTCCTGAAATAAAGGTGTATTGCAAAATAATTTATATTCTCTAACCCAGAAACATAATTGGTCTGAACACTTAAGTCCCGTAGAGCTTTTGAAGCTGGGACGTGTAGCAAAGACTATTTCAGACAATTCTGAAGAAACAAAAAAAAAACATTGCTAAAAGAAATGAATTCTGAGTCATCAGCTGTCAGTATTGAAATACATTTTTCTCCCATTGTGCTGTAATTGCTGGCTCTATTAATGTGATGTATTCTTGCTTCGGTTATTGCTGATGTTCCAAAGTTGGATAATTGTAGTTTTTTTCTCTGCTTTTTCAAGCAAATTGACGTTTTCTGGGGTTTTTTTCTTTTCTTTCGAGTCAGGATATTCCTCTGTGCTTTTCAGACTGGGATATTATGTGAGTTTTTCACTGGGAGAATACATTTTCCTCTTCATTTTAACCCCAGCCATATAATTTTTATCCTTTTTTCCATTAGGGATTTTTCAAAATAATTTGTTGCAGAAGATTTAAAGCTATAAACAAATGAGTAACTTCTATATTGTTCCTCATCCTGTTTCCCATCTCATATCAAAAGTAGTACTCTGGCACTTATAGATGAGTTTTTGTGAATTGGTCTTTGTTGGGAAAGCCAAGAAATATTGTGAATACAGTAATTTGAAAGTCAGCCTTAAAAATAGACCCTAGAACACTGACAGAACTTTCCTTCTTTCCAGCGTTGCACACTCTTTATTGTCTCACATAAAAGAAGTATTTGTCCCTGATGAATATCCAAGATACTTACTATGCTTGTACAGTATCAGAACTTGAATGAGTTCCTTGAAGTTTCCAGATTACCTGCTTCTGTGTAAGATTCTACATTAATGCTTGTTTTTAAATTCTGAGGTAGTCCAGTAGTTGTCCCTCCCTCATAAAAACCTGCCATTTGAATAATTCAAACCTTCAGCTGCCAGCATCATCCAGAGCTCCAGAAGTTCAGTGTCTAAGTGGACCTTTGGCAAAGCTGAAGAGAAAAACCTGTTAGTGTGTGTTTTAATGTCTGTTTTAATATCTGCTTCTGATAGTTTTGTTATTCGTGTTTTGACGTGCATTATGTTAAGACGTTATGAGCTTTGCTGCACACCTTCATTTATCATCTGAACTGGACTTTGGTCTTTTCAGTCTTTGCCTGTCTCTGTTTCCAAAGTCTGCGGCTTCCTCACGAGGGGAAGAGGAGGGGCAGGCACAGATCTCAGGGCCTGACCCAAGTACGGCCTTGCAGGATGAAAACGAGTTTCCTCTGATCTTGTGTCTGTCTCCAGCATTTGATGTCAGATGCTTGGGAGAGATTGTAAGAACAGCACCAGCTTATTTTCCCAAGCTGTTCCTGAGCTTCTAGTGATGCATCACTGCCAGTTTGAGGCTCACGGATTTCTTGCCCAGCAGTGGTGATTCTAATATTCTTGTCTGTTTGGTTTTTTTGGGTTTTTTTCCATATGTGCAGTTTTTCCAGTGGCATTTTGAACCCATCTTGTAAAAATTCTAAATTTTAAAATTTATTGTTCAGAGTATTGGCAAAGTTTTAGACACCACATTGTGTGATGATCACTTGTTTTAATTTCTGCTTACATCGGTCCACTGGTGGCATTCTTATAGCATGAAAACAGCCCTGTCTGTGAAATGTGTTTTGGATGCAGGGAGAAAAGAATTCAACTTTGTTATTTAACTTAAAAATGTATACAGTTTTATAGGCTCATGGAGGAGATCAGAAACTCTGCAAAGACTTTTTTCACAAGTATCCATGCCCATTGCATTACATTAAGTAGAAGTAAAATTAACTTGGTTTGTATTTAAAATGTGTATATGCTTGAGCTAAAAGGGGCGTAAAGGTCGGAGATACAAGCAGAACCTGTCCTGCTACGCAGCGGCAGAAAACTTTGCACTGCTAAGGAATATGGTTTTCTCCTAAGTTTTCCTATGTTAAGGAATTGGAAGAACAGTGAAGCCTTTTTCAGAAGTGAATTTGCCTTTGTGGAATTAAAACCTGTGTGGTTTACATCCTTCCAAATTATTTGTTAACTTTAATGACAACTTCAAAATTATTTGATGATGGAGTGTGTGGCTCAGGGTTCCAGCTGGCTGAAAATCTCTGTCCCAGGCTTGAAACCTTTCACAGTCAGTGGTGTGTGTGTGGCTGTTGAAATCCTCTCCTAACATCCAGAGGGCTGGAAGAAATGGTAAAACCATCAGTCTCCTCATCGCTCTGGTAATATTCAGATAATACTGAAATAGTTCCTGCAAACAGGAATGAAGTCTTTTGGAATCTATTTTGAATATTGTTTTAAGGTTTTACATGTGCATGTTTGTCACAGCACAGCATATGCTTCAGGCTACTGAATTTCACAAGCAAGGTAGCAAAGAAAATTCCTTTTTTGTTGCTCGTTGCCTCTAACAAAGACTTGACCAACAGTTATGCACAGTGGATTTTTTTTTTTTCCCTTTTCATTTTAATTTTTCCTTTGTATACTTGCAAGTGGAGTAAGTTTATCCATCAGGAAAGGTTTTAGTAGCTTATATTAAGTTGATCAGGAGCTTCTGCCATGATTTGCATTTGAAATATTGAGCGTCGCTGTAAATCAGGAGGCAGAAGTTCCTGCTGCAGTGCTGTGCGTTCCTGGATCTGGCATCACCGAAAGCTAAAGAGGTGCTTTACTCTGGGTATTACTGTGGAGTGATGGGTTGGCTTTTCCTGCTGGGCAGCTGTTGGAACTAATCAGATTGTGCCTAAGAGCATAATAAGGAAAGACTTTAATAATGCTTAGCCCTCTTGGAAGCTCCGTGGCTTCAGCTGTCATACTCACTTTCACTAATTTAGTTTAGGTTTTCTGTTTTGTTAAAAGCCATAACGCTGCATTTCAAAACAGATTTCACTTAATTTTACATTTCACAATGGGTGCTTCCACATATAACCACAGTAGGCCTCTTCTTGTGTTACCAGTGAAGTTAATTGAGTGTGGAAGCAGAGCCTTGACTCTGTAGGTAGAATGCATAAAAAATTTAGTTTTATGGTGTCACCTGAGGATTTGAAGATACTGCTCTATATTGTGAATCCACTTAACAAAAGAAATCTATTCTATTGTAGTGAGCAGATTTCTGTGAGCGAGTTGACTCAATCCTGTCTTGGAGAGTACTTGTTTTGTGTTCTTTCAGTGCCTGTGAACCTGATGTCTAATGACAGATGTAGTATTTGGTAGAACATCCTAGGCATGTTTTAAAAATAGTAGCATGCCCAACTAAATTTTTGACTTCAGAATCATCTCTTCATTTAGCTCACTGCTTCATAAACATAATAAATTTAAGTTTTGTTCATAGCTTAATACCTTAATATGCAAGAATCCTAACAACATGCTAAACCCAATAAGATAAAGAAATAGAAAATAATTAAGTGGACATTAAGGTAGACAAAGTCTTTGTGTCTAAGTTGAAAATTGTTTAAAGACTGTTAAGGTTAAATTGTTTGAGCTGTGCTTATTTTCCACGGTAACGGTCATTTTCCCAGATAATGGACATAAGTTGATATATTTTTGCTGGATTTCAGGATGAAATACTTCAACGGTTTTGGTTTGGTAGATTCAGTTGTTTACATCATGTTTTTAGAATATGAAGGCTAAACTTCACATTGAATTATTCAGAGCACGTTGCCATCCCCAGAGGGTGCTTTCTCCCAAGCCTTTTCCTGGTCCCAACCTGCGTGTGGCTGAGAGATGCTGTCTTTGCTAGCAAGTGTCTCAAAGCCAGATGAATGCTCTGGGTGCTGTGCTGGGTGTTTAACCGGGGGCTGTGATCAGAGTGGAGCAGTGGGGAGGAGTCTGGGGGGAGTTTTCAGTTCTCGTTTGCCACCCTGACACCTTCCTGGCTGAAACCGTGGCGGCTGCCCCGAAGCTGTTCGCATTTTTCGCTGAGGAAGAGGCCTCAGGTCCAATTTCTGTGTGTGCCTATTAGGGAGTTTTATTGTACCACAAACAATATGTGAGCTGTTGTTTGGGAACATCTGTTTTAGGACACTGATTGAATTCACCTCAGGAAATTACTTTGCTTGGACGCAGACCTGGGAAAGCTTGGTTTTTGCCTTGAACTTGGGTTGTATGAGTTACTGGGCAGAAATGGCTTCACCTACCTCTGTGTAATTTGCTTTTTCTGGAATAGCAGAGTTTGTGAGAGGGCTGTCACGCTGCTAAATAACTCCTGAGCTCTTTTATTTATTCCGGCATTAACCTTGCTGTGAATGTACACCCATCACTCGCTTTACTCCTTACATTAACCACTCTGCGTTCTTCCCCGTGAATTGTGGGAGGGTTTGTCTCAGTTCACAATTCATTGCAGGATTCACGTTACCTGATGAGACTAATCTAGATCTTTGCAACAGGAGATGGGGATTATATTTACCTTTTGAAGCTGGTGTTCTTCATGCTTAAATATTGGCTTATGTGTTCTATGGTCTTATGTTTTTCTTTGATTTATTTTTTTTTTTTCCCCCCTTTTGGAGGAAAAATCCCTGCCCATTAGCCATAATTTTTTGTGTATATTCATGGCTGAACTGCTATTAGGGAACATAAACAGTGAACAAAAACAGAGCAGAAAAGCTGGAGGGGAATGATGAGTGTTTGGTGTTTCCCTTGTAAACATGCCATTCCAATATTCTTAAATTTATTTTCTTTCTTGCAAATCAGTTATATCAATTCCATCTCTGATTTTAAGACCGAGAAATAGTTCAAGTGTGTTCAATTAGAGTGAAATTGGAATTTTATTTTTGTTTTTAGAAGGGAATATATTCTTGAGTAAAACTATATATTGAAGTATAAATCAAATACACTTTTAAGATTTTTGATCCCAAACTCACAGGGAAGCATTTTCTCGGAATATAACTCATTAACTGGAAAGTCAGAACAATTTATTTGCTAGGACTTTCAATACACACAGGTAGCAAGAGATTTCTTTTCCAAATTGACTTTCAGACTCCAGTTGCTGCCTTACAGTAAGGAAATGTTTCTTCTTGTTTATCTTGCTCTTGTTCTAGTGAGTCAGATAAATAGGAGTCAGCTGGAGGAGGAAGAAGTCGAGTTCTCTTCCTGAGAAACCCAGCACCAGAAAATACATTTTTGGTTTATCCGCTACTCTCCTTGATGAGTATGGTGAAGAGTCTTTTATTTACTGAGTTTCAGAATTCAGTGTCTCTGGAACTATTTTTAGTGGTGTCACTCTGTATGTCTTCTCAGCCGCTGTCTCCCATTTATTACCCTGAAACTGCAGTATTATTTATTATCTTCCTATGTGCACTGAGGTGGCATCTTGCACTTGCATACGTCACCTGCTTTTACAGTTTAATATGGGAGTCTCACTGTTATTCCCTGAGAGCAATAAAAAAAGGATAAGTTTTCATTCCTCGAAAAAGTATAGTTTTATTTCTTTCCAAAGCAAAACTGATCCTGTGGCAGTTAAATGTCACACGCACACACTCCTCCTTATTTTGATTTTTACAAAACCCTGCAGAGTGGAGGCCTTGAGAGAGGCTTATGATCAGGTCATTTCTGCAGTAGTTGTGGCAGGTCTAGAATTCCTAAAGCCTGCTTGTGGAAGCTGGGGGAAATCTGTTCCAAGTGGGGGATACAAACTCTTTTTCTGCTAGAGTTTTTTCCTTCTCATCCTATTATATTTTTGCCCACACGGGTTGTGAATTTTCTCCATTAAGACTGGATTTTTTAATCAACATTCATAAAGCAGTGACACATGGACATTAATGTGCCGTCCCTGCACATGAAAGAAAGTCCTTGTGTTTTCTGGAAGCGCGGGGTGTTCCGTGTGTGTGAGAGATGCTCCTGCTATTCGGATGAAAGTTTTGTCAGCAATTTTTCCTAGAAACGAAAGCATAAAGGGAAGATACAGTGATTTTGCTCCCAGCTGAACTTCAGTTTTGGAAGGGTCTTAGGTCAAAGAAGACAATCTTGCTGAACAACTTGTTGGAAAAGCAACAGCATCAGAGGTTAGAATATGGATTTGTCTTAATGAAGATGCCGACACGTTGAATTTGTGTGTGCGTGTATGTATAAGAGGGAATGAGATAATAACTATGCATTAATTTCATGAATGTAGATCTGCAAGTGTTTGGGCTCCTTTTCAGCAAAGCACAAGGATTTCAGTCTATTTTATATTTTGTTATCCCATCTGCCACAAGCCGAATCCACATGTACCCATTACCCCCAGTTTCCTCTGAAATCGCTGCGAGCTGGGGCTGCTGCCCAGCCCCTGCTTTGGAGCAGAGGAATTTTCAGAGCTGTCTGGGTCGTTTGTGTTTTCTGGTGCACAAGTGGCTGTCAGTTTGAATCCCCTCTGCCTGGCAGTGCTGATGTGCTCACGGAGCAGGTCGTGAGCGGGAGGGCACGGCGGGTTCACCCCGCGCCAACGCCGGCAGCGCTCACCCCGAGCTCCAAGTGTGCCACTGGGAGCCGAGACACTGCCTTTGGCTGTCGAGGCAAAATGAGGTTGTGATTTAGGAGCTGTTCTGAGCAGCAGTACAGGATTGTTAGTGCTTCCCTCCAAAGGCACAGTGCTGTGTTGGAGGCTTGTACTCATTTATTTCTCTTTCTCGCAGATCCTTGGTTCTGTGCCTGCTCTCAGCTAGGAAATAGAGCAAATATGTAACTGTCACCTTGTATGATGCAAATATCAAAATTCACTTGCTGGATGTATTGTTGCCTGATATAAATCCTATTTTTTTTTTTTTTTTCCTTCATTATGTATCTATAGTGTGACTCCAAAAGCAGAAGCATACTGAAAGGCAAGTCAGACGTCTGGAGCTTTATCATGGGAATTCAGAGCAAAGCTCAAACATGTTTAATACCTTAATCTGAATATCCTCAGGGTGTTGAAAACGTAGCTTTTTGTTCACTAGGATGTCTGTGAATATTTCTGAACAGCTATAATGGAGGAGATTAAGAGGGGAGGTTGCCTCCCTGGTTGTTACCTGCAGCTGTTGACCTCCCTTGTTTTGGTAAAAGTGTCTCTAAATGAAAGAACTTTGCTTGAAGTTGAAAACTCTAAAGTTTAGCTCCTAAAGTTACATTGTAATGCTTGGTTTCTAAAGTTTAAAGTTCTAAAGTTTAATTTTAAACATGATAGGTAACTCAGAAATGGCTGCCTTTTTTCAGACCAGCTACAAACTTTGGACAATTGATAAAAGTGTCTCTGTGCTTCAATTTCCCAGCTTTAGTTAGTGTATGAGTATTTATATAGCAGGAGTATTGTGAACATAAATTCCTTACAGTTTTGGGGTGCAGCTGCGTATTTTTCTGAAATAAATAATTGTATGTCTACAGTGCACTGTGAAAGACCACTCAAGTAATGGCCCAGTTCCTTGAAAGCCATTTCTGGGTAATTTGTGTCCTGTTAATGCAGCAGTGTGGGTTCACCATTACTCCCACCCTGGTTTGTAGAGGTGGGTGAATTGAATTTCTGTTAAAAGAAAAGATTCAGGTTTCTGTTTTGTTTTAGGTTTTGGTTTTGTTTGCTTGTTTTTTTTAAATTTTCGTCCATGTTTGAAAAGATAAATTAGATTTAATTAAGAACCCACAAACAACTCAACCTGAAACAACATTTCAAAGGCCAAAAATGTACTGTGGAAAGAGAGTTATTCATGAAATCTGGTGCAGTCTTGAAAATATGAAGCGTATGTGGGTTGCCAATTTCCAGCTCCTCCTGTTCTCTCCCTTGTAAAGCTTGTAGTTAAAAATATTAACACTTCGAAAGTATGGAGTTTCAGGCTTGCTTGAAGTGTAGACTGAAGGAATTAGGGCAGCAAAAAAAAGTAAATAAATTAAAAACATAGTTTTCCCTGTCTCTGATTGCTTCTTCTCGATGGAGGTGAGTGTGATCCAATAAACATGGTCCGACAATTGAATGCCAAGAACTGAGTAGGATGAAAAAATATTCCATCTCAGAAAAAATACGCCTATCTATCTTAGAAAATAGAGTTGACAATGTTTAGAACGTGACAAAATTGAAAAAGACTCCTTACAAAAAGGACCAAGTATTCTGAAAAGTTTAAGGAGACTCCAGCAATGCAGTTCTTGGGACTGTTAAAGTTTTGTTGTAACAACATTAAATTTAACATTAAATTTATATTTCCAAGGAAGTAATTTCCTGTTTGGGTAAGCCTCCTAGCCTTTTATTTTTTCTTTTCTTTTTCAGAAAATCAGTACTAAATGAATTGATTGTCCCCTTTTTGATTCCATGTTGTACCTTTTACATTCCTCTCTGGCATAAGATAGTTCATTATTGTCCTTGTGTTCTACTGATCCCATCCACAGCGTTGTGCTTGCTGCCTGCTTCGTGGGACAAGAGCAGTTCTGTGTGTGGTTGTGTATCTGGAGAGGAAATTTTGGCAGCGTTTTCCACTCTTATGTAGGAGCTCTTATGTAACTGGAGGTGGAAAAGTAGCAAGTTATGGTATAGACATTGCTAATAATATGATGTCCTCAACTTTTATGTAGGAATGGAGCTAATTAGGATTCTGAATGCAGAAAATGCACTTTAGGTTTATGCATAATTTGCTGCTTGCAAGTCCTGTTTCTACTGTGGTTCTGAACCTGAAAATTCAGTTTATTCCAAGCTAAACTTTTTTCTTGCTTCAAAGGAAAGCAATGGAAATGGTGCCTGACACTGACAGAAAACCATAAATTGAACAAAAGTCTTAAGAATCTTGGCTTACAAATTAAAAGGCTGCATTGCTTTGACAAAGAGAGTGTTTCAAATCTGTAAGCAGCTCTGCATCTGCTGAGGTCTGCATTATAAAAAATCCTTACCTTTGTAATGTTCTTTTTCTCCTTTGAAGTTCTGCCACTCAGTTCATAAGGTAACTGCTGGTACTAATGACACTTATTTCCAGTAACTTTGGGTTGTCACCTGTGGGATGTCATGAGAGGAGTGACTGTGGAGTCTTTAAGCAGGACAGCTGTCCAACAAATGGTAATTTTTTAGACTGCATGGACAGCAAATTGCACACTGTGTGAGCGATAGCAGACAAGGGGCCTTTATTAGAGCTGCACACTTAGGGTAGTTTGGGTCTGAGCACGTTCATATGCACCCATTGTAGACACATAGATCCATTATCACCTACCACGTGGAATATTCTGTGTTTAAGGCTTTAACTTGGCTTTGGCAATTCACAATTCCACGACCAAAGTAGCACCTTAGAAAGAAAAATGCAAGTTTACCACCGTGTAACTGTGGTCTGTTTTCCTGCATTGAGAACTGAAGTTGTGCTGCTGCACTCTCTTCTTTGGTGATAGCACAGTTGCAGAGCAGTTCTGTATGGCAAGGAAAAAGTGTCTGGGACCCATCTTGTAGTTCTGCAGAAGACCTGCAAAGATTGTCTGTGTTGTTCCACGGGAAATAACCAGCAGTTAGCAAACCTGCTTAATTATCTGGACTTTCTGAAAAGATTTTAAGGTCCTCTGGACTCAAAACTACGTCTCAGCCAAAGGTTTTTAATTCAGTGGTTACTTTAATGAATTACTGATTTACTTTCTGATGAGAAGCCAATCTTTTAATCTTTTTCTGTTTCTTCCTTTTTTCTTTTTAAGATGATTGTTAGCATGTAATAAATGTGTACTTCTAGATTGTTGCAGAAGCCATTGAACTGAGTTACTGTAGAATATTAATAAAAGTTTGAGCTGTGCTCGTGGTCTGGCCCTTGACTTCTGTTTAGAATTCAGTTGAGCCATTGCATCACACGATGTGTTTGTCGTTTGCAGTGCTTGGAGTATTGATAAGTGTAGGGCGAAGCTGTAGACACAAAACAATGAGCTGTCTTTGCTCCTTGGCTTTCTCTGGAGGTTCAGAATCCTCTTTTGAATGAAGATTGAGGACGGCGTTGATCTCCCCTTTGTCAGCTAACAATGGATCCCTGTTATGCCAAATTACATAATTTTTATGTTTTAAGGAATGATCACGGGTAGCTTCTCTTAATGTCAGTACTTTGTACCACAAGCAGTTGGGTTTGTATTGCTATTTAGCACAATATTCCTTCCCTTTCCCACTTTTTCTCAATACTTTGAGAAATTCCTTCCTTCTCCCAACTTACTGGTCTGCAAGTGGATAGGATATTTTGAACACATTGGGCTGTGTCTGTGTTGGCAGCATTAACCAGAAGCTGGTCTGTTTTCCCATTCTTCCCAACAATGTCCAGGCAGTCAGTACCCCACAGATTTAACAGAATCCTGGGATGAAATGCTATGGTACTGCAATATCTGTGTGTAGACTTCAGGTGCACTTTGTCACACCCAGTCCTGTCTGTAACACTTAGAAGCTGTTCTAGCTTATCACACTACGTGTCCGTGTGTCATTGATTATGTATTTATGAAACCACCTAAATGCTGCAATTTTTAAAATGCTCTCTAATTTTTTATTCACATGACAGCCCAAAACAACTCCGAAAAGGACATTTGGATCCATTACAAATGACCAGGTAAATATACAGTAGGGAGTGTTCAACATGAAAGTTTCATTATTTGAGAGTCTGTGTGCATAAATCCATGGAAAAGGATGTTATGAAAATTGGATAAGGTAACAGAGTTTCTTGCTGCCCTGATAAAGGATCTGGTTAGCAGGGTCAGAATATCTTCAAACCTAACCCAGGCTCTGAGATGGGCATAACCTTGGTTTGCCTCCTATCGTTAGTGCTTAAACAGTATTTTTAAATTTAAAAAGTCAATCTCTCTTATTTCTCAGCCCCATTCTTCTGGGGTAGAGATATTGATGCAGCAAATTATTTCTACTGGTGATTTTAATGGCCAAAGGTACTCTGTAACTGTTAATTATCTGTTGTGCTTTTCCTATGGACTCGTGCCCTTCCCAGTGTGCACAAATCCTTCAGAACACTGGGATAATGTGGTGACTGAGGCACAGTTCAGTCCAAATAGAAATCTGACCCTAATGGAAATTTTATCTTCGCTGAAGTTTTAATGATGGTAGAGCCATTTACTTCAACATCAATAAATTAATCCTGAAGTTTTTTCTTCATGTTTCTCATTTTAGCTCTCAATGTCTTTGCTCATAATGGAGAGAATTAGATATTTATAATCTTAAAAATATATTTCTTGAATGTTTCATCCTTTTTTTTGAGTGTTTAGAATGTGAGAACTGTCTGTTCTTAGAAAATGTGTTTGTTAATTTGCAGCATGTCACACCTAACCTTATCTCTTAAATAACGTGAAATAGTCTTGCTAGAACTAAGAGACTTCTATTTCTCTCTAATGGTTTTTCTGTGGTTTAAAAAGATGTCTAAACCTGTAATGAATAAGAAGAAATAGACATGGATAATATTTCTTTCCACAGAAAATTATTCAAGTGTTAATAATGAAGTTGGAAGAGATCTTTGCGTTCTTTTCTGTTCTCTAGTCACTCACTGCTGGTGATGGGGAGCTAAAGCACCATATTTTATATCAAACTCAAATGCTGTGATGAAAAACCCCTCTGCCATGCTTGATAAGAAGAGCAGAGATGGGCACACACACGTACAGCCACGTGCATTCGAAGTCTGTGTGAAGATCTTGTTGTAGTTGTGGGATCTAATGACAGAATAATCAGTGCCCATCTGTCAACTTGTGTGCAAATAGAGAAGTAAAGAGAGCTGACAGGTTGCTTTTACTCTGGCTTCTGTTACTTTCTTTCCTCTGGAATCTATGTTAAAGCATAGAATATATCATTTCCTGGTAATTATGAAATTTATTGCAAATAACTGCTAGCCAGATTGAATATGAAGAGGAAACTCACACTCTGCTTCCTATCAGCATAGAATTACCATTCTGAAATTTACCCTATTTGGTTCAAAATGTATATCTTGATTTAGGAACAATTTGCAGGGCTTATATTTTCATGCCTCCTGCTAAAGAAGCCAAATCTGTATTTGTTCTATTACTTCAAAATGTGTTCCAGTTTACTTTGTACTGTCCCCAGTTGCAACTTAATGTTGTCACAAATGCTGTGCAAGCGGCACAGTGATTTTGGCTGTGTGGATGAATACTTCTGTCCCATGAAATAAAAGATTGCTTATGTAGGGTCAAAATCTGGCTTTGAGGAAACAAATCAATGGAAGAGTCCAGCCTCACTCAGGAGCGTGTAGAAGCTATAAATGCAGTCACTTAATGATGGGTAGCAAGATAACGGGCAATACAAACCTTCTGCAACTAATGAGAAATAAGGAACCTTGAACACTGGGAACATTTTCTTTCGCTTTCTTCTGGAGTGTCTCAAACCAGTTTGGAACACAACTGAACCCGGTCCAGTGGAAGGTGTCCCTGCCTGTGGCAAGGGGTTGGAATGAGAGGGTCTTTAAGGCCCCCTCCAGCCCAAACCATTCTGTGTTTCCACGGCAGTTACCTGAGTGAGGGTGAAAGATGAGCAGAGTAAGCAGAGAAAGAACAGTTGTTCAATATTACAAATAAGGCACATAAAAAGAAAGCCCTAATTAGTCCACAGTTTTATTTATGCCACCTTTTCTCTGGTCATCCCATGCATTCAGCATTAGCCATCTGCCTTCTAGCCCTGCCCTTATGGAAGATGTGGCTGGAAAACTGCCTTTACCTCATTCCTCCAAGTGGTGAGATATGAGAATAGAGGGTAATTACAATGTTCTTAATTCCTGTTTGTCTGAAGAGACAGCAGAAGAGAGAGGGAATATAGTTCTAGATTCCAATATTTATTTTAGCAGATTTTTTCAGCCCTAGTGTTTTTAAAAAAGCTGTGTTTGTGCAATATATGGAGCATTTTGGTACCGTTCCAGAGATGTTCAACAAACCCCATGAAAAATATTGATCATTTTCGAATTGATCTCACAGTTCTGTGATATTTTTTGAAATGAAAATAGATCTTTTTTTTTTTTTTTTTTTCCCTGGGATTGTACTTTCACTACAAATATAAAACATACAGTGATAAATACAGGAATATTTTAAATGAGTTTTTAAATATATTTCTGATGAACTGTTATGATTTAGTTTTGTCTGTATCATCTGACACCTGAATTATGTAATAAGCTCTTTTTCATTTATGGTGTTGGGGTTTTTTTTATGCTAATGGTTTCAGATCATGTCCAAAGTTGCTCCACAAACAGAGAAATAATCCCTTTATCTTTGTTGGTTTCCTTGAAATTGAATATTGGTATAGGTCTTCCAGTGACTGAACTTTGGCTTCATTCCTCATTTCCACACTCACTCATACAATAGAAAACCTGAATCACATCTGTCCAGGAATTTAATAACTTTTCTTTAGAAATAGAGAATCTGAATGAAAAAAATCACCATCACTCCCGCATTTCCTCTTTTTCTAGAGTGTCTGTTTATTGCCATGTTTGCTCTGAAGCTTTCTTAAGTTTCTGGAGCTTAAAGCAAAGTCAGATATTGAAAAATAAGTATAAAAATGTATATTCCTGTATAGAGTATGTGTATAAATATACATTCCATGGTAATTTCAGAAAAATAATGTGATATTTTTTCTGTTTAAATACACTGTCAAGCTAAAGTGTGCTCTTTCTGTGTCTTGTAGGGTCAAAACGTATTTGGTCTTGACATAACTGAGACGCCTGAGGGAGATAAGTGGCCTCAACTGATTGTCCAGCAGATCCTGGATAGGGAGCAGAAGGACACCTATGTGATGAAAATCAAAGTTGAAGATGGTGGGAGCCCCCCAAGGTCCAGCACTGCCATCCTGCAGGTCACGGTGACCGATGTCAACGACAACCGCCCGGTGTTCAAAGAGAACGACATCGAGGTCAGCGTGCCAGAAAATGCCCCCGTGGGCACCTCTGTCTCCCAGCTCCACGCCACCGACGCAGACCTGGGCTCAAATGCACAGATCCACTTCTATTTCAGCAACCAGATCTCCAGCCTGGCCAAAAGGCTCTTTGCCATCGATAACACCACTGGCCTCATCACCATCAGGGAGCCGCTGGACAGGGAGGAATCTCCTGTGCACAAATTAACTGTTTTGGCAAGCGATGGCAGCTCAACGCCATCAAGAGCAACAGTGACTGTTAATGTCACCGATATTAATGACAATGTCCCGTCTATAGACACGAGGTACATCATCAATCCGGTGAACGGGACAGTGCTGTTGTCTGAGAAGGCTCCCCTTAATACAAAAATTGCGTTGATAACAGTGATGGACAAGGACGCAGATCAGAATGGGAAAGTTACCTGTTTTACAGACCACGATGTCCCTTTCAGGCTAAAACCAGTGTTTGATAATCAGTTTCTCCTGGAGACAGCCACGTTTCTAGACTATGAAGCGACACGGGAATATGCCATCAAAATAGTGGCTTCAGATTCGGGGAAGCCACCCTTAAACCAGTCTGCAATGCTCCTGATCAAAATTAAAGATGAAAATGACAACGCCCCAGTTTTCACACAGCCTGTCATAGGTCTTTCCATCCCTGAAAACAACGCTCCTGGTACTCAGCTAACCAAGATCAGCGCTACGGATGCTGACAGCGGGCGCAATGCCGAGATCAGCTACATCCTGGGTTCCGATGCGCCCCCAATTTTCAACCTGGACCGCCGTACAGGCATCCTGACAGCAGTGAGAAAGCTGGACAGGGAAAAGCAAGACAGGTACTCTTTCACTGTGCTGGCTAAGGATAATGGGATGCCACCTTTGCAGACCAATGCTACCGTGACGGTGTCGGTGCTGGACCAGAATGACAACAGCCCTGCTTTCACACATAATGAATATAATTTCTATGTGCCAGAAAACCTGCCCATGTATGGCACAGTGGGGCTTATCACAGTTACGGATGCTGACGCGGGAGACAATGCTGCGGTCACTCTCTCTATCTTAAATGGTAGAGATAATTTCATTATAGATCCGCTTACTGGTGTAATAAGACCTAATATCACCTTTGATAGGGAGCAGCAGGGGTCATACACTTTCCAGGTGAAAGCAGTGGATGGAGGAAGACTGCAGCGCTCCTCAACTGCCAAAGTGACCATCAATGTTGTTGATGTAAATGATAACAGGCCTGTTTTTGTTATTCCCTCATCTAATTATTCCTATGAGTTGGTCCCAACGTCAGCCAGCCCGGGGTCGGTAGTTACTAAAGTCTTTGCAGTTGATAATGACACGGGAATGAACGCAGAGCTCCGCTATAGCATCATAGGTGGGAACTCCAGGGGCTTGTTTACCATTGACCAATTAACAGGCAATATTACTTTGAAAGAGAAGGTAATTACATCAGATCATGGCTTGCACAGACTGGTGATCAAAGTGAATGACCTGGGACAGCCGGAGTCTCTTTACACGATAGCTCTTGTGCACTTGTTTGTGAACGAGACGGTCACCAACAGCTCCTATGTGCAAGAGTTGGTGCGTAGGAATATGGAAACTCCAGTTGGCCAGAACATTGGGGATGGTGAGATAACCCCACAGACCAATGATTATGTCAAGATCATCATTGCCATTATTGCAGGCACCATGACAGTTATTCTGGTAATTTTTGTTACCGCTTTAGTCCGGTGCCGCCAGACGCCCAGGCACAAGGTTGTCCAAAAAAATAAGCAGAGTGGTGAATGGGTTTCCCCCAACCAAGAGAATAGGCAGATCAAGAAAAAGAAGAAGAAGAAGAAGCGCTCTCCAAAAAGTCTCCTCCTCAACTTTGTGACAATTGAAGAATCTAAGCCTGATGATCCTGGCCACGAGCACATAAATGGCACTTTAGACATTCCCGTAGAGCTAGAAGAACAGACTATGGGAAAATATAACTGGGCCACCACACCAACCACATTTAAACCTGATAGCCCAGACTTAGCAAAGCACTACAAGTCTGCTTCTCCGCAGCCTACCTTTCAAATTAAACCTGAGACTCCTGTACCCCCCAAGAAGCACCATGTCATTCAGGAATTGCCTCTAGATAACACCTTTGTGGTGGGCTGTGACTCACTTTCCAAGTGTTCATCCAGCAGCTCGGACCCTTACAGTGTTTCCGAATGCAGCTGTCAAGGAGGCTTCAAGACCCCAGGCCCCATACACACCAGACAGGTAATGGAATTTTAAGGTGCTTTCTTCCTCCTTCCCTCCTTACTTTGCCCATCCTATAACTCTAGTTCGAAGTGCTGCGAGATAAGTTCTCCTGCAAGGAGTAAAAGTCCGAGAGTTCATATTCCATCGAGGTGTTGTGAAGTAAACAATTCAAGCTTCCTCAGTGGTAAGGGAGAAAATGAGAGAGGAAAAGAGTGTTGTCTGTGAGGAGACTGAGCAGGCAGAGATCCCTCTGGTGGTGTCCTGACTGCAGATGGCAGCATGGCACTTCCCGCCTCGCCGCGGGACCTCGAGCAGCTCGGGCGGCTCGGAGGGCGGTGGGACTGTCCTCTCCAGCCTGGTGTGCTCGAGGATTGAAGCAATCCAGGCCAGGTGGAAAGCAATAAAGCTTTGCAGGAGCTCATAAGTGGTTCTTAATATTAATGGAGTCTGGAATCGCAGCCTTCATTTGGGCGTAGCTTTGCTTCAAGGTCTCTCAGAAGCAGGCGAGGGTTTTCCTCGGAGAGTTTCAGTGCCATTTTCAGACTGGAAGGAGCATTAAATCTGGTGGAATGACACAGCTGACAGGCAAAGTTAGGAGAAAATTAGAAGCATCAGCATAATTGATCTCACTTATTTGCTGCTCTGCCTGATAAACTAGGTATTAGCTTCATAGAAATGCCAACAAAGGAAATGTCTAAAGAATCCTCAGCTTAAAATTAAAAATAAATTGAGAACTAAAGTACCCCTTATTCTTCAAGACCCTACAGAAAAGCTTTAAGTCACTGGAAATAGAATCTAGCGTTTATCCATATTCTGAACAGTTTAATAAAACTTTTCTGTTTTTCTGTTTACTTCTCTTTCTTCACAAGTATCACAAGGTTTTCAGTGGGGATAGTTTTCTAGTTAAGCTTTAGTTGGTCAAGGAATTAATCATTAAAGTAACACATAATTCAGGAGTGGTTTTTTTTTTTATTATTGGTAATATATTTTAGCTTGATAATATATTTAACTTAGTATATTCACTGGGAACAAATCCTCAGCATGACTACATCTGTTAAATTTCTTCCTCCAGCTGAATTTTTTTCTGGGAGCTTTGTTTTATTACAACTGTAATGATAACAACATGCATAAAAAACGCTTCTCATTCAGAGCAGTCATCATATCTTCGAAAATTTCAGTCTGTGTTGTTTATTTTATTGTATTTTGTTCCCTTTACCAACACAAATTTGTATGGTAATCTATATCACTATGTATATAGCATTTTTTATTCAATGCATTTCACTGTGTTAAGTTACATTACATATTAGAAAAGCCTCTTGCCAGTTTGTTCATCTGTTTGAACTCCCATAACTGAGGAGAGGGCAGTGCTGTTTTCAGCATTTCTCTAGGCCTGATCTAAGTGATTTTTTTCAATGGAGTTCTGGTACAGTTCCTGTGAGTCAAAAAGGCTCTGCCATTGTCTGCTCAAACACACTTTGTCGTGCAGTAATGCTGCTAACAAAGAAAGAAAGCTCATGACTCTCAAAGTCCCTTCTGTGGCAGTAAAAACCTAGAAAGTGGAATGGACAGCAATTCTCTTCTGCAGAAGTTGGTTGGCAAAAAGGAGCATTTCCTTTTATCTGTGCCTTATAGGTATGTGACAGGGGGTTCCTATCTGGAAAAGCAGAATAGAGCTGTGGGGTTTTTTTAATGCTCACTAGCTGATATTAGCTTATCTTCATAGAGCTGCGCCTAACATTGTTAGGGTGGTATGCTGAGTAGATAAGACAAGAGATTACTGTTACCATTTGTACTGATTTTGTTAAAATTACAGCTATCCTTTTTTCAGGGGTATTTTTCTGCATGAAAGTGATCACATTGTGTGGAGGAAGGGTAACTAATCACTACAATGGCCCTTTACACTAATTTGGAAAGAGCATTTACCTTCAAACACATGAATTCACGTTTTTTTTAAAAAATAAATAGAAGTAATTTCATTAATGCATTATTTACATAGATTGAGCAAGAAAGACCACTAGAGGAAATCCTTTGTGTTGTGTTGGACTGTGAAATGAAAATCATATTTCATGATAAGTAAAAATAACTAAAGAGTTTCTTAAAGCTCAGTGGATCTTTTGCAGTCAGTCTCACTCCTGCCTGGCTCTGTGTGTTATAATCTGGATAGTTTTGTCTCCTGGGGGGCTTTGGAAGGTGTCTCAGGACAGGCTACTTGGGAGTTGTCTCTGTTAGCCTGTAAAATGCAGAAACAAATATAAATACAAACAATCCTGAGGCACGGTGCTCCAGCTGTCCCACCGCCCTTCAGCCTCAGAGACCAACAGATTTTTGTGGTTCAGGATGATTTTGTGTCAGGCACTCTCTGAGTTGGCAGAAAACTGTAGGACAAGCTGGAGAACTGAAAGACAGTCAGTTCAGTTAAAGGGAGATGTGCTAGTTTGAAAAGTGAAAATAAGATGCCTGATGTAAGGGGAAAATATAATCATTTATCACTTTTATCATAGTGCAGCTCTTTTACAGGGCAAAAGTTCTCTGAAGGAGCCTGAAGAAGATTCTGTTCACTGTGAAGTGTCTCTTCAGTTTGAGGATTGATGTTATTATAGGCCACACGTCTCAACTATTGTTAGTTTTGTCCATGCAAGACTTTCTACTCAGATGTTTGAAATAATATTGTGTTACAGCTAAAAATATATGTTTTCTTTGGAAGCTCTAAATTTTGTGTCTGTCTGAATGGTATTGATTCAGGTCTTTAAAGAAAGGAAATTATGCCTGTGCTTTACTGCTAAATTTGTCTAAGTGATCTACAAAATGACAGAAAGTCATTATAAAAGTTGTACTCAAAAAGCATGCAAGCAAAGATGGAAAGGTTTTTCTACTAAAAAACCCCAAAATATCTCTTTCGTGGTCATGTGGCCAAATAAATACAGCAGTGCAACAGCTGAAATTTTTATGGGGAGGCAAGTGGAGACTCCTGAAGCAGCTGAGAACACTTTGAATCATAAACTACAGGAAACTGAAGAGGGAAAGTATGGTCTTAATGTAACGTCCCCTAAGAGAGAGGTCAAATTTTCCTATATTTGTCAATGTGAGAAAAGGCAAGGGGCAGAGGTACTGAAGTTACCCAGGAGGAGTTAATTGATACCGTTGGCAACAGACCTTCAGAGTAGTATGCTTTTTTGGGGGATGTAGTAGAGATAATTCTTTTAAAGGAGTTTTACCAAGTGATAAATTGTGAAGGGGCTTATTCATAGTAAGGTTTTTCAACCTAGGATATCTGGAGTGTTCTGAAATCAAACTGACTTTCCGTGTCATCAGATCTCCATTGTTTTGGCAGTCGTGGGCCTCACAGGAATTTTCTTTGGTGCAGGAACATACGGCAGCTTTAAAGTTTGTCTGCAAGCTTTGTAAAAGCTCAGTTATTTTTGCCATTCACCTCAGTGGGAGCAAACTGTGTGAAGTGCTCCAGACTGACACAAATCTTCTAATTCCCTTTGCATTTGCATGGGAATGATGAAAAGAAGGGAGAGGAGTTTTCTTGAGTGTCATTTTCATGTAACACAATTTCAAAATCTGAAATCTTTGCTCGTGTTCTTTAAAACAACATTCAGACATTTCAGATTCCTGTCTAGGTATCAGCCTGTCTAGTCAAAACACACATAATTACAGAGCACAGTGTTATCTGTGGCAGCTTGATTCAAAGAAGGTAATGCTGCAAAGATTCATCAGAACTTGCCATGCATCCTCCTTCTTCTTGTCCCTTTCCTTTACTGAATGCTGTTTCAGATGTGCCTTTCATCTGAAAATAGTAGAATGAATACTATAGGAACAGGGGAAATCTTTTCAAATGTACAGCTGGTCACCCAGGAGGTCCTGTGATCTTTTGGGTTGTCATCTTTAACTTCAGAACAAGTTTTTTCTGCCTTGGTGCTACTGAGGACCTGTGAGTGCCCACTGAAGCAGCACCTCTCCCACTGGAGGAGCTGGAAGGTGCAGTGTGCTCCTCATCTGTGATTCTCTGCTTTTTTGGGGGGTTCTCCCTCCCTCCAGCTGGACTCTGGTCTGTCAGTGAACCCAGCCGCACTGCCAGGACACTGTGCCGTGTTTGGGAAGCTGCTGAGGGAGGGAACAGGCACGGAGATTGATTTTTGTCGTGTTTGCTGATGCAGATCTTCATCAGTGGAGCTCAGCTGGTGGGATTCTATCATCTCTGCATTTATCCACACTTGTGAATAGAAATTTCAGATGGCACAGGGGTCTGTGCTGGCTTGGTTTGTTAGGAGCTGATGGAGACAGACATCACACTCCTCTCAGAAATCTAAATGGGAAGTAGACCTCGTTTAAAATGCACTGCATTTTGGGGCCCCACTGTCTTGGTTCTGTGATTCTATCACTGCCTGCTTGGACCTGATTACAGTTATGGGATATTTGGTTTTCTGATTTAAAATGTGGTGAAATGTCGTTATAGCTTCCCACTCACTATGAAAACAGTGTGCTCAGGATGTCAATTGAAGGAATATTGCACTGTTCCTGAAAATAATAGCTCTGAATCTCACCTGTTCTGTGAATCTTTAGCTGCAGGATTTTTTGTTGTGTGTAATAACAGTGAGTTTAATTTAGAATCCTGTGATCATCAGTAGGCAGGGCTGATGCTTCTGAGGTGTAAAATATACATAACACTGGTGTTTTGCATTGATAAATACAGAGTAAGTTACACTCAAAGAACATTTTCTCCTAAATTTTAGCTAAATGGCTGTTGGTATAAGCCCTTCCTAAAAGCCATTTCAAAATTGATTACTATGGTTCTAAGTATTCTCGTTATTTTACCTTGATTTTCTGACTGGTATTTTTGCTTGTGGTTCTGATCTGATGCCATGTATATACATTTCACAAAAAAATGAAATTTGAAGAGATTTCTAACTGAAATATGAGTCACAGTGTGCAAGTCAGAAGTTAGCCAGTAATTTTTTAAACGTGCATCACTACTGAAGTAAAGCCGGTCAAGAAAATGATTTTCCTCTGTGCAACACTCATATAAAATCTTCAATGTTTTCTTTTAATACCTTTCACTAGAAAAGCATGGGGAGGGTATCTGGAAAGTCTCCCCTTTGCCTCATAGTAGAAGGCAAAAACAGAGCATGAGGAGAAGTAAACAAGAAATTGGTGTTTTGTGTGAGGAAATAATGAAAGGTTTTGAATATGACAAAAAAAAAAACCAAAAAACAAACCCCAAACTAATCCTGAGCAAACAAATGCACTTTATTTTTTCCCCAGTAAGAGCTCATTGACTGAGTTTATACTGAAGTTGGTAAATGAAGTTCCAGCATAATAACTGAGTGATTTTTGTGCAAGCCAGAATGACACACAACTCCCTCTCCAACAGCCACTTGCCTTGGGGTAGAAGCAATATAATATTTCAAACATTAAGTGCATTTTGAATCATTTTTTTCAGTGGGATAACTGAAAAGTTTACTCTTTCCTCCTTGTGACCCAGCTGTGTTATTTCAAATGTCTTGCTTAGCTATAGACTACTGCTAACGATGATGTCTAACTTAACTGTGGTTTAATTTTCACACTTGATTATTTTCCTGTTTTCTCCCAGAAGGTATTGCACTCAATAATCTGCAGTTGATAGCAATTTCCTGACCAGTGAGTGGCTGGTGTCTTGGTGACTGCGGTATTGATAGTGCTTTCTTTCCTGTGAAATAATTGATCAGAATGGCTTAATTTCTGTGACTCTTTAGGACTTACCCTGTTGATGATAAATGTAGATTAAAGATGCAAAATAATTCTTCAAATAAAAAATATTTTATGCTTTTAGGAACGACGCTCTTGCATGAAGTCCACAAAAACCCTGTAGAAGCTGTTCTAGGTAGTGCAGCAGCATTCTGACAGCTCTAATCTTGCCAACAGCACTTTGGGTTTGAGTGGATAAAGCAAAAAAAGGAGTAAGAAACTTAGAATAATATCCATAGAAGCTATTTCTGTGGCTCCTTCTGTTGCAGCATTTGTGCTATGTGTGTAGAGATCTTTGCCTGTGCTGGGAACACGCACACACACCAGAAATGGTCGGTGACTTAGAACATCCCAGACCACACAGTGCTTGACGTGGTAGAGATTTGGTAGAAATTTGGAAGCAAACGTGACAATTTATGGTGAAAATGCTGCAGGAAAGGGCTTTTCTCATGCTGTTTCTCTGTTTGCCAGCTCTGAACGCCATCGCAGCTGATGTTATGTACTGAAGTCGTACGTGTACTCAATGATGTTAAGCCAGCAAATATGAAAACAAGGAAATAGCACGAGAAAGCCCTTTGTCCTGTCTCTGATTGCCGAAGAAATTTATCGTCTCATCTCCAGAGGGGTTTGGAAGTGACGATGAACTGTTCAAGCTGCCCTACTGAAAGGTATCAAGGGCAAGAATTTTTTAAAAGGAAAAGACAAAGAAATTTTAGTACGTTGTGCTATAGTGTTCTATAATGTAGTTTTGCTAAGAAAAAAAAGTAATGTGACCCATCCTTCTTCACAGTTGGTGATTATGGTAAATTTATTTTGCTTGTAATCATCTTCTTGTCCCAGATTTTTTCCTTATTTATTTTAGTTGAAACAATTAGGACTTTTGTTTCTATGAATATATTAAAAGGGAGCAATAAATTTTAGTCATATGTTAAAAGAGAATGTAAAGTTCTTTATACTCCCTGCATTTAAAAGAAAAACAAATGAGTTGTTGTCACTTATAGCACCATTATACATGTTAAGAATTAAGTGTTATTTATATCTATTCCATAATATTTTTAATGACAATATTGCTGCTATGGATCATAAATAGAATTGATTAAGTCACTGCTTTCTCATTTTCTAGGCACAATAGTAGTAGTGAAAAACTAGAACTTCCTGCTTTCTTATCCACAACATTTTGTAATAAATGGTCACCTTTTAAATAACTGAAAAGCATTCACATAACTTTTGAAAAAAACTTTAATTTGCATTTTGCTTGCTGAAGTCTAGATAATGTCTGTTTAACAGGTGCCAAACATTTAACCTTCTGAAGTATTTTTATTTAAAAAAAAAAAAAGTCATAAATCCAGTGGCTTGATTTTCAGTGTCATAAAATAGGAAATAGTATGTGTAATTTTTTTCACTGTTAGCCAGCACATGGTGGGGGGGGGGGGGGGGGGGGGGGCCCCTTTTTTTTTTTTTGTTTTTTTTGGTTTTT
>VZTI01002729.1:2755129-2780962 GCA_013397865.1 Struthidea cinerea
GGTTTTTTTTTTTTTTTTTTTTGTTTTTTTTTTTTTTTTTGTTTTTTTTTTGTTTGTTTCCTTTTTTTTTTTAATTAATAAATTAAAGTTTTTATCTTTTCATTTGTTATTTAGCACGGCTCATTTACAAAATAAAACTTGGGAATCATACCTTTGTTTGAAGGTTGATTGCAAGTTCTTGTATATTGCCTCACATTTTAGGGAGTAATGCTTAATATGTATCATCTATAATATTAGAACTTCATATGCAATGCCAAACCTCTTAGGAAGCAAAGGAGTATAAAGAACCCTGTTTTCTGCACTTATATGAAGATGTGTAATATTAGTTTGCTAGAATAAAATGAAATACAGACACTGCTTTTAACTGGGATGTATACAGTATATAGAACTGTCTTTTAAAGAAAAAGGTTATTAATGATTCATGAATTAGACTACAACATGGAATTCTTACACATTACTGTATGTTTGATGTAAAGATATTTATAGGCTTGTACTTAATAATCACGTTGCCTCAGTTCTTGGACTGCAGAATGTCTACCATGACTGTTGCCTATAGTTTGCTCCACATTTGCTATCTGGCTCTTTCAAAAAACAAAAAAAATGTGTATTTGGCTATTTGATCTGTAAAATAAATTCTATTAATAATGAAGTACCTATTGTAATTTAGCATATTGTATCGCGTAATTATAGCTATGACTGTTACAGAAAATTTTTCATTTCCAGTGATGGAATAATTTTCTTGAGGAGAAGTTCATGTACCTGTGAGACAGTTTTGCTGTTCCTATTTATTGCAGCCTTGCAGCATTTATGCTTCAGACTAAAATTCCCCAACACTTCCAGTGGTCAGACACGCAGTGACATTTATTGACTCAGTGCCACAATTCAGCCAGTTTAAAGTTCATTCCCACCAGTGAGGGATTTATCCCAGAAGTGCTGTTCAGTGTCCCAAACATGGCCCTGCCTGTTGCTGCTGCAGATTGTGGAGGTGCTTCCTCGGTGGGTGATAGGAGGATTCAGGGATGTTTAAGAGTAACAACCCTTCTGCCTCGTTCAGAGTGCTTTGTCAGGCAGACAGGATGATTTCACAGACTTCGAGTTTCTGTTTTTACTTTGAGTCTTTGGATGTCTCTCCTTACGAGAATTAGGTTGGATTTCCTGTTTGAGAAAACCCCTATACATAAATTTAATGTTTGATTCAGAGAAGCACCAAATAACTTCAATGCTTACGTTGAAACATTTTGTTTTTTCTTTTTTAAATCAAGGGATGCTGAGTGGAGATAATGTAGTTTAGTCATCTCAAGTGAACATGTAGTCGCTCTCAGTTTTTTTCCTCTGGTGGTGACAAGGCATAGATAGACTATAGCAGGTTATTTTGAGTTTAGGACTCCATGCCCTCTAGAAGTGCCTACTTTCTTACACTGAGTATGAAGAGAAACTTTGATAAGTACCTTTCTTGTACCAGATGTGCCAGTTATGTGCTTTCAGAGAAAAATAGACTTCGAGTTCCTTTGCCTTTAACTTAGCTGAAGCTCTAACTTTTTCCTAGTATTACACTGGTCCTATCATTCTAGTCCACCAATAAGTAATTATAAAACAATCTAGGATGGTTTTAAAATTTGTTAAAGTTACAAGAATGAAACAAAAGGTACATCCCATGGTTTAATTGTTGGTCCAAATCAGTGATCTCTCTCCTCTGGTTCTCTCATGAGTCAGCCCAGCCAAATATGATAATCTTCCAAATGCACTAAGGGAAAGCCAGCAACCTCTTAAGTGGCTCAGTTTCATGTGTTTTCTCTGTTTCAATTTTTGTTTTCTTGCATCTAGGTATCACTTTTTAAAAAGTTGTTTTTCCATAGACTGCTATAGAACTTGTTCAGAGCTCATTTCCTCCTGATGGTTGAATGGGTTCATGAAAATCTCATGAAAGCCTAATGTTTGTTGACCAAAAATGTGTGTGTGCTGGATATCAATTTCTACACTTTTCTGTGATAAAGGCCAGTCAAAAATTGCTATTTTTTTTTTCAGTAGTATTAATACCCTGAGTCATCAAAGCTAGGTACATGTGTTTCAGAACCAACTCTGTTTCTCAAATGTTTTCACCAACAGAAATTTTTTTTTCTGACTGCTTAGAAGTCAGAATACCTTGTGAGCAAAAATCACTGAGTTGACCAAACACTACTTTTGAAATTGGCATCTCATTATATTTTCTTTGGAATATCAACGTATTTATCATAGTTCAGACTGCAATTATTACAGTTACCTCAGTGTAAACTCCTCAAGACATTCCCCCTTTTCCCTGGAGCTCATTGCCTCACCCCCAGAGCAGCCAGGCTGTGTCCGTAGGGAAAGCTCTCGAGCCTGCTTTGGGTCAGTTCCAGTGTGGCTGAGCAAAAAGAAAACTTCCCTATTAATTGCCAGTTTTAGATTTAACTGATCCAGTTTTAGATTTGAGTGATCCCATGGCTGCTTCCAGCCCTCCAGCACAGCAGCCAGGGCTGGCTCTCAGACGAGCGGGCTGCATCCAGTGCTGTGTTGCCAACACCTGGAGTTATTCGGGATTTGTGTGTCTACCAAAGCTCCCTCCCACCTGACCTCAAACACCCCTGAGAGCAAGTGAGGCACTCCAGGAACTTTGGGGGATTTCAATCCTTCTGAGTTTAATTGAGTGGGGGACTTCTGAAGGGCGGTGAGGGGCTGTCAGGAACAAAGCTGGTTTATGATGTAAATAGAATTATATTTTTAACATAAACTGTAATGCTGCAGGGTTTTTTTGGTTACACTTTTCCAGTGATTTCACATTTTGCCATAAAACATATATTTATGGTGTATCCTGGTCTTACGTATTATTTGTAAAATCTTTTTAACAAACAACTTGAATATATATTTTTTGCTTTCATATTGAATTACTGAGCATTGTTCCGTTTATGTCTTATTTATCTATTTCTAAAATAAATTTTGTTTGACGATTATCTTTGTATACCTTCTGGAGAAGCACTGTTTTTACATACACCTCTGGTCTGTTTGCTTAATGCATGCACACCATCAAGCCTCTACAGAGACTGGTATTTTTCACAGTTTAGGACTTAAATATTTAACTTAACCACATGTAAGCTTTACAAGAAGAAATATGGCTCTTTGAAAACCTCATGCTCTTTAGCAGTGCATTTCTTTTGTCTACCATTTTTTCAAAGAGATCTAAGCAGGAATCCCAAGAGTTGCACGTTTTCTGATGACGCCTCCATGCGCTGTGAGTGTTTGTGTCTGTCTCTGTACGTGTTTTGTTGGCGTGCGTGTGTAAGGGGCACGAGGGTGTGCGCACACATTGATCACACGTTCAATTAGCAGAGGTCGTAGGCAGGAAATATCGCACAGACTGGAACTGCAGACACGTGCCTATCCCAGCATCCCTGGCTGTGAAAGATAGCCAGGCTCTAAGGATTTCAGTCTGCCACGTTATTTGATTTTTTTGGAAGATTTGTCTTCCCTTCTGAGAATGTACTGGGTTCTCAGTATGTGAGAAAATGACTCTTGGTGGTTTGGAGGTTAGGATACAAATATGAAAAGTACAGTTTTGAGTTTTAGTGCTATGATTCTTTCACTAGGTTATTTTACTCATTCTGATACTGTCTCTCAGTATTCTAAAATGCATTTTTTTCTACTAAACAGACTCGTATTCTTAAATTTTGCCACTGAAAATGTAGTGAAAATGGCATTTTTGTGTTTTCTCCTAAACTGTGAGCTTCTGCTTATTTCATAAATAGACACATGTAAATCAAATTCAGTTACTTATATGCATGGAGGTGGATATTAAGTGTGATATCAGGAATTTTTCAGGGGCACTGTTGACTTTTTGCAATCTTTTAAATGGGTTTTATTCATTTGTGTTTTCATTTCCAAGGAAGGTGTTCATTCAAGCCAAAATCACTTTTTTCCAATAAAAGCTGAACGATGATATCAGAGGTATGAGATTTGATTTCTCGTCGCTGAATTCCAGCTAAGAGTTACGAGCTGCATTCTGGTCTGTTGTTCTCAGCATTGCTTCCATCCTCTCCTAAGGGAAGAGTTCTGTGGCTCTTGGATGGAAGAAGTGCCCTCTGCTCCTGTTCTCTGTTTCCTTCTGGGCCGTGATCTGAAAGTCTCCAATCATAGGTTTTCCCACACAAAAATACTTTTCCGAGGTCTGGATCTAAACCATCCATGTGCTGATGGTTTTTCTCTCCCTCTCTTCTATGAAAAAGGAACCGACAGGGGACAATTTCTGTTTTTTTCTAGATACTTGGGCACGTGTGTTTCAGACAAGCAAATGAACTTCAAACAGGTGACTGGAATTTGGAAAGCCCTTTCCTTTGAATGTTTTGGGGTATTTGAGTAATTGGAAATTACTCAGAATTCTGTGATTGTCTGACAACCAAACTTGCCTGTGTCTGCACGGGCAAGGTCATGACCACGTGCAGGACTGAGGCAGAGTTGGGATGGAAAGGGATGAGGGAAAAGGAAGATCTTTTCAGTCTATGATTATTATTGTGGTGAGAAACTGAATCAAAATCTTAAGTGCCACACCAGAGATCTTTGCCGATGCACTTTTGAGTCACTTTGTGACAATTTTCTTAATTGCTTTAGTGTTGATTTATTCTGGATAAAAGCAGCAGAATTCTGCTACAAACTTTGAATGTATGTGAGCACGTGGATGTGTGCTCATATCTGAGTTGAAAAGTGATTCAGATCAGGTTTATTGGGATTGAAAGGTAAGGTGTCTTTATTGTATTGTTGACTGATTTTTGTAGATTGGTAGAAAATGTGTTTGGAGCTGGAAGTGAAGAAGAAAAGTAACTCAGACTTGGAAAAACATATGGTACAGTTTTCTTTGTTATTTAACGGGAAGAAACTGTCCCAATTCCTAAAGATGGCACAAAAAGATTGTTTGTTTTGTTTTGTGGGGTTTTTTTTTTAATTATTATTTTTATTTTTAAACTTACCTGAGGTAAAATTACAGTTTTTATGTAACAATAAATGGCCTTCTACCTTTTTTCATTTTATTTCTTGAAATACATTAAATAAATTTAAAGCAAGTGCTTTTGCTTGCCAGTACCCAGTTATTATAACTACCTAAACACATGGGCACAGATATTTTGAACTAAACTCTATGAAAGCCTAAGTATTTTCTACCTTCTGTCTTCTGTTTTCCAGAGTCTCTGTTTTAGGAGGTGTTTGACATGAAACTATCTGTAGCCAACACACCAAGGAATCAAACTGAAGGTGGAAAAGGGCTTTTCTCTTTAAATAAGTCTATTTGTAAACAAAACTTCAAGAGAGGAGGAAAACATTGGATTATGTTCTCAAGCTTAGCAGAAGGGAAGCAACAACTTCCCCAGCCTGCTGAGATTTTGATTGCTATTGATTTCAAAGTTAGAAGCCCAAGCAACTGCAATTTATACAAGAAGTGTTTCTCCCAACTCGTGTTAGACTCAGGCCTCGGTGAGAGCTGCAGCTGAGAGCTGCTGCCACTTGTGAGGGTGTGTGAGATGCTGTTATTAGCAGCAGTGATCAGCATTGTTGTGTTCGCTGCTCACAGGCCGTGCTGAGTCACCTTGATCTCTTATATTTGCTGGACCTGAGTGGGAACAATGGATTTACCAAAGATCCTGCAAGAAAATCTTGTTTTTCCCTCCTTCAAGTAGCAGTGAGATACTCTATCCAAACACAGATATTTAGTACTTTTCAGAAGTGTCTTATTAGACACACTGTATGCTTACCTTTTTAATTCTTATTTTATATATTGTAGAAGCTTATATATGGGTATAGATAGAGATACAAACAAAAAGATAAGGTAATTTTCTAAAACTTTTCTTGTTTTCTTTATAAGACAGTGTTCAAAGACATTTCCTGCTGTTTAGAAGCACGAGGCTGAATGGATTTTTCAGCGGCTTGAAGCGGATTTTTAATCTAGCAAAATGACATTGTGACTAATTTAAAAAACACGGATAAGCAGATTGGTGTTTGCTTACATGCAGCAATCATCAAACCTACTGATTTTGCAAACAAGAAGAGTCTGGAGGATTTGATAAATGCATTTTAAGAAACTTGTATGGCCAAAGTTGTAAATCAGTCTCCGCTAAATGATCGTTCCTGATTCCTTCCCTTTCTTCACCAGGTTTATTGTGAGACCACTCCTGTGCGTTCTGACTTTGGCCAGTTTTTAACCCAAGTTACTCCATATCCTCTCCATCAAACATTGTCTTTGTTCTTCTGTGTTGGAAAATAATACATGTATGGTCTAACACCCTGAGATTCTTGTTTTCTTGTCTTTAATGGACGGCTTGGGATTTTCCTATTGCAATGTTTTCCTATTTTTATATCATTATATTAAAGCTATGGGTGGGTGGGGGGTTTCTGTGTAAGGATCCAGAGATTTGTAAGATCTTGCACTTGGTGTTGTGCCAATTTGACATTTGACAACAGCACTGTGATAATAACCAAAGTAATTAGTAGCAGATGTACAAACCTCCTGGGACAGTGCATTATAACCATTTAGGGTATGTTGGTGGGTCACACAATATATATCTTTTTCTTACAGCAGAATTCTTAAAGATTGCAGATCATGGAATCATAAAATGATTCAGGGTCTGAGGGATCTGTGAAAGTTACCTACTCCAGTCCTGGGACTCAAACCCAGGCTCTTTCAGATCAGTTTTCCCTGGCCCTTGGTCAGTTGACTTCTAATATTTTAGGATCCTCAAGAATATCTAGGTATTTCAGTGGAAATCAGAATCTTAATTGTCTTTGTGAATCCACTGCCCACATGTATAAATATCCAATGAATTCAAGTTACTTATAGCTGTAAATATTTTAAATATATCTATTTTCATGGATTTTTGGGGTGAACCCCCAAGTACGCTGTTTGCTGCTCACTTGTACGGCTCATCAACTTTTGTTTTCATCTTTATTTTATAAATATGTTGTGAGCATTTATTCAAATTTCATCTAGTGGTAGTGAAAGCACTGAGAAGTTGACACAGTCTTGATTCTTTTGTTCACAGTGAGTGTATCAAACCTCTTCAGAAGTTTACCTCAAAGGTTGGATATCAAAAGCAGACAGAAATGACAGAATAATTCTGTCAGGAACAATTAAACCAGGAAAATGTAATTGGAGGCAAAAAAGGCTTTTGATGCTTCCTGTATACAAGATATACAGTGGTGCAATTATCTGCTTTCAGCTCCCAAGCATGATTTATTAGTTACAGTAGTTTGGCTTTGAAACACGGAACATGGCTAAGACAGCATGTGCTCAGTTGTGTGAGGGCTCCAACATCTGTCCTGACAATCCTCTTACAGGCTGCCTTTGAGGATTTAGGAAATGGCAACATCAGTTCTGAAATGGATATGAGAGAACCAGAGTTAGGAGAGGGGGGTTGGAAGAGGATATTCCATTATTTCATTGCCCCTTTTTAACACATTAACTCCTTGAACTGTTTGTTTTTGTTATTCCAGATGGGAGCAAGATGCATATAAATGAATAAAATGAAATAGAACAAATCAAATGCTTGGCTGCTGTTCAAGAGCTGCTAAGGCTGAGCTTTATTAAATTCACATGAGGATATGATAACTGTGGAATTTCACACAATGAACTGCACTAATCTTACTCGTGAAGAACATCATTTTTCTTGAGATAAATGAGAGAATCTGAAATTTTGTCATGAAAAAACAAAGTCCCTTTGGAGCTTTATTTTCTGAGGGCATTCACCACTTGAGTGACATCTATACATGTCCCACAAACAGAATGTTCATGCACAATCCATTTTTACACATCAAAAGTTTCAAGGGTTTGTTCTTTCTCTGTGGCAAAGTGGAGAATACTTCAAAGTAAGCTACTGTGTTCTGTGTTAAAGCTCTTCCCTGTGTCATCCAAAGTCCCTGTAGGAGTAAGCATAGTTATATCTTAAAAAGGGGCAAAAGCATGAAATTTTAAAATTACATTAGCTATGTTTAATTTATATTTAAATAGGAAAACATTAAAGCAGACCAAACCAAATATTTTTTATGATTATTTGCAGGATATAATTCACATTGGTGCCTTTTCTTTTTTTGTGGCTGTAGGCCGTTCTTATGCTTCTGCAGTTGAATGACTGTTTATAACTTAATGCTTTTAAGACATTTCCTGTTACTTTATGTCATTAATGTTCTTTTTAATATGCTATTTTTCCTTATTTCTTTTTATTGAAACTCCAAAATTACTGTTCAAAATTTTTGATTTTTTTTCCCCTCAAAATTCCAAAAGTATAATTCCTCACAATACTCACATAATACATTTTGTTACATTTTCCATCTAAATGTAGTATAAAACTGCATTCATAAACTATTTCCCTGTATCTAAAATGAAGGAAAAAGAAAATGGTAAAGCTCAGGGTTAAATGACTGAGCTCTCAAATTTATTGAGAACCTTTTCTTTAAAAGAAAAGAAAAAAAAAAATCATATGGGAAATTCTTATAGAAACTGATGAATCATTACCTTCCAAAACTCATATATAATTAGAATGGACATCACATGGAAATAAAATTAAAAACAGTAGAAGGCAACTGCTGCTTTGGTGTTTTGATGACATCTCATGTGTTTGGTTGGGCAATGTCACACACGTCAATTTTCTTTTGTGGGGCTGAATAACTCGTTCAGTGCTGTCTCCTTTGAAAATGAGCGAGAGGCACAACCTGTCTGCTTGATAAACTGAAGGGATTCATCAAAGCCACAAAGGCAGAACTCACCTGCAGCCTACCTGCACTTATTCCTGGAAACAGCAGTCCAATGGTCCACAACGAAGATAATGGCTGGACAAAGCCTGACATGTGTCATAACAGAGAGAGAACCTTTTCTCCTTGTGAAACCAGCCCAAATAAAAGCTCAGATTTAATCAAAACTGGTTTGCCTCTGCCTATGTCAATCAAACCTTTTATATTGATAATCTGAGGAGAATAATGTTGAGAACACAAAGTCTACTTTTGTGTTATTGAGATGAAAAGATTCTGCTGGGGTTTGATAACACCAGAGATGCAGAGGCTGTTACAGAAACATAATGAATATCAAATATATCTGCAAAAAGGACTTTTTATCAAGATAAAATCCTGATGAAAAATGCCTCTTATTCTTTTTTTTCCACCAGACAGGTTTAAAGACTTCAAGTCAAGAATGTAGATCTGTATTTAATGGCGGTATTTAGTTTAGAACACCCTGTGCTGAAATATGAGCCTTCAATTCAGTTGATTCTCATCTGATCTAGAAAAAAAAAAAAAAATTAAAAATTAGACTCATTTCTTTCATATTCAAAGACAGAATACTCTATTAATAAATTAGAATTTACCAGTGGATGTCACAACCTGGTAAGTCTGTATAACTCGTTATTCCAAATGAATTCTGTAGCATTTGAACTCATTTCAGTGTAACTAATTTTGTTTGTTTGTTTGTTTTTAAATTATTTCCAGAAGAGCAAGTATGTGACTAGTCACTTTTAATTTATACATCTCAGAAGTACTGGGTTCCATGAGAGACGAGATCAGATTTGGTACAATGAAGCAAAAGTTGGCATATGCTAATTTTATATGATGGGCCAATGACTGAGTTTTTTGGTTTTGGTTTTTTTTTAAGGTAGGATAGGGTTATTAGTCTGCTGTTAAATTTTTAATTGCTTTCTGTTTAGGGTGTTATTCAGGAAGGAGAATGAGGAGCTGGAACAGGATGTTCCCACTTCTGATCAAACAAATGTTATGTGATGGGAATTCTCAGGGAATGTATCGTAATCTCCTGCAGGGATTGTGGCAGATTGACTTATGCCGTTTGTGTTCCATGACTTGTGTGTGGTTGTAAGCTTTGTATGGATCTTCTTTTTTTGTATTTGTTTTTCCTTTAGCCATACTGTGGCCTGAGATTGGAAGAAAAAGATAAAAGGCGAGAAAAGCTTAATAGCAATTTTGTTTTTGAAAGGGAGAGGCTGGTTAATCAAGCTTAAATCATTACAGCTGGATCAACCAATAACTACTGAATTAGAGAGACAAATGGCAACTGGAAACCCTTATGGGTCAGCACGACACCAGCTGTAACCAGGAGAGCGAGAAGGAAAGGTGAATCCATACGAAATATGGTAATAACATTTTGAGAGGATATCCAAAAACAGGTGGGAATGGAAAACCCCTTCTTTACTACGTAAATGACAAAGAAAATAAAGGAAAACTGAGTTTCTTTGACCTGCTGTTTGGTGTGTGGTTGAGGATGATTGGGGTTTCCTTACTGAGGGACAGAGCTGCACTGGCTGTGCCCCAGGGGTTTGTGGAGCCGTATCCTGGTGTTGGTGTGATCTCACCAAAGCAATGGTCAGACCAAATCCCTCTCACATACTAGCATTTTGTGCCTGTTTTAGTACAAGTGCTGAGGTGATGTTTTACTTGTTACTATCTTTGGGCTATTTTTATTGTCTTTTGCAAATTCAGAACAGAATGGCTGGCAGAGGGGATGAGGGAAGGTGTTGTATCAGGCCTGCATATCAACTGTCAGAGTGCTGAAGCTCGGGGAGAGAGAGTAAGCCGAGCACCTCCAGCCCTACCATTCACTTGGGATTATGTAACAGCGAATGTGGAAGGCAGACATTCGTAGTGATTTTTTCCAAGTGATCATAGTTTCAGTTTCGAATGACTCTAAAGGTAGCAGAAATACTTTTTTTTTTTTTTTTATGAAAGACTTANTTTTTTCCAAGTGATCATAGTTTCAGTTTCGAATGACTCTAAAGGTAGCAGAAATACTTTTTTTTTTTTTTTTTTATGAAAGACTTAGGTTGGAATTCATTTCTTCTGTAGGAGGTGAAGGAAGAGAGCCCCACAGAGAGAATCATTGCTGTAGCTGTCTCAAGCTCACACAAGCTGCAGTGAGTCACTCTAACTCTCTTTCCTCTAGGTACTGTAGGAGGTAGCTGTGTGAACACACAGCTTTTAGATAGCTGAGTAAGATGATTTCTGAAATCTAATACAAAAAATAATTTTTAAAACTAGGGCTCACAAAGGTGAGAACGTTTTGAAGCCATGCCCTTAAGTCCCATAGGCAGATTGGTCTCAGTTAGAAAGAGTTGAGGCAATTAAAACACAGAGAGATGTTTTCAAAGTAGAAGTATTGTATTCATATGTTCACGTCCATCGACTCTAATGTTAGGGTGCTTATTCCATTGTATGTTGTTCAAAGTTGTTTGAAATATTAGTAATTTTTACTGTGAAGGGAGAGATTAAATTCTCTGATATATTTCCCCTTATTTCTGTAGAATAAACAATTTGTATGCTGTGTTATAATGATTGTATTTCTTACCATTAAAGCGATATCTCCTCATTCCATCCTTTTTGTATATGTATTTTCACCTGTTTGATTCAGCTGCTTTACTCTTTGCCATTAGCTGGCAGAGACCCAAGTGCATTCATTCTGCTTGTTTATTTGGCATATCAGTTATAACCAGTATAAACACAGAGTGAAAAGGAGCAGGGCTTTTGGAGAACATGCATTTAGTGAGGAGGCACACGCCTCAGACAAGCTGCTGTGGATCCTGGTTCATTCCAGCAGACTGAAAACCATGATTCAGGAGGAAGTGAGAAATGTTGTCTTCAGGCAGTGGATGATGTAAGCACTTTTTGGTTTTTTTGCAAAGTTCACTGGTGTCAGCAGGCATGATTTTGTTTCCTTTGATAGCATCTAACCTTTGGAGGAAATGCCAGCCCCTTTGTGCTGTGCTGGCACCCGTGGCAGTGCTGTGGGTCCTGGGTCAGTCCCTGTGGCAACACATCCTCGCCAGATAAAGTTCATGTCACGGGAGAGGGGGCAGAGTCAGTGTGATCCTGAGCTGTGTCCCTGCTCTGCTGATCCTTCACTTGCAGCAAAAGGTTTTGGGAGAAGAGTCCAACAGAGAATCTTTCAGAAAAGTCTTGACATTTTGCCATCTAAGTGCTACTACAAAGCCTAGATTGAGTTAATGGTTTTAAAGATTTCATGATCCTCTTGGATTATGCCACCCTCTGCTTTTGGAAAAACTGGACTAAGAATGATAATTTGTCAGTATAATAATTCTGAGATGGGTTATAAATGGAAAATATTCCATTTGGTTGCCTATTTTCTCTTCCCTGAAACTTTTGGAAGACTGAGCGGCACAGCTGCATCTTTATGCACAAGTGTAGGAGCAGAAGTTGGAAGTAGGGTGATGGGAAGGTGGGAAGTGGGCACTTTGAGGGGGAGGATTTTATCCAAATTAAATCTAGAAACTCCTAAAGTGTCACAGAAATATTTGAAGCAGAAGAAACTTGTTTCTTTGCATAACTTTTGCTGAAGTCCAGGAATTTTGTCGTGTATTGGGCAGTTTTTAAGGAGCACTGTGAGGGGTGGAAAGACCCTTATGATGTGGGAAAACTGAAATTAAACTCCACAGTAATACAATTCTGCTTTTTTTTTTTTTCCCCCTCCAATAGTCTATTGGTCTTTACTGCTGTTGGAGACAGACATCCCAAATCTCATCAACTGCTGTCCCATGTGATATTAATTAGCACATTCATTGCAATGTCCAGAAGGATGTCAAAGTCTAATTAGACACTTGAACTATATTTCCAGCATGAGTACAGCTCCTGTCTTGTCAGGGTTTGTGTTTGGGGGTGGTGAGGCAAAGCTGCTCTTACCCCATGATAACAATTTCAGACTGGAGAGGTTTCAAACCCGAACCTTCCTGAGTAGTCCCGATACTCACGTGCAAGACTGAAGGAGTACAGAAAACCCAACCTCAACAAAAACTATATTTTAGTCTAGTTTCTATTAAGAAAACCTGACAAAAAATTACTTTTGATGGCTGCATGTTGGTAAGCCATAAAAGAAGAATTTCTATTATTGCTATTTCTTATTTGGCTGATTTCTTCAAGGCTACATCTCGAAGCTATTTTAATGGAAAACCAAAGTTACAGTTATTATCTGATGCTTCATCTGATTTGCTTTCTTCTGGTTTGGAGCAATAACTTGCTGTTACTGTAGGAAAAAAAGAGCAAGATAAATGTATAATGAAGAGGTAGAATGATTTCCTATAAAGACCTCTTTGCAATACTGCACCTCGTATTGCATTTTATTTATTCACAGCTTTGCACTCGAAGAAAACTGCAAGGAGATGAAACCTCCGGAGGAAAAGCCTTATGAAGTGAGAACAAACAATATCAGAGCATAAGGTGTCTTGCTAACCTTTAAAAATGCAGTTCAGTCCCACACAATTTTCCTCAATCAGGAGCAAATCTGCAGCTCTTTAGCAGCAAACCAATCAGTTGGGTTCTCGCTCACTTTGATGTGTGAGTTGAAATTTAATACAAAAAAGAAAAGACCTTTTGGGAAATCATATTAATGCAGGTTCATTTTCATTATGTCCAGTTTTCTTTCATTATTGGATACTTGTAGGGATAGGTCTTTTCCCCAGAGTGCCCTTCTCTAGCTTATTGTGGTGTGTGTGTGTGCTTCTTCCCGTGCCTTGAAATCAGTGTGATACTCTGCTACTGCTTTCTCCTATCTTATCCTGCTGCATTAATTTTAGCTGTGAAATTGCATAGGTTAAAATTTTAGGAGCATTTGTCCCTCACTGTGCTTTGACACATTTTACATCTCTGTTCAGTGGCAAAAGGTTGCTATTGCTTTCCAGGATATGATTCATTTGGAGCTTTATATGCAACTGAGGATCTTTGCATGATCTCAAGTGCTGAACAACAACCAAAAAGTGAAGTATTTTAGTAAATTGCTGGAGTTAATGACCCTTATAATGATCGAGGGTCATTATCTGCTTTTAGCTCACTCTGTTACCTACTTCTAGTGACTCAAAGCACTGGAACTTGATTATCATAGTGAATGAGTGCTCGTGTTTTACAGTGGAATCAGGGGCAGCTGCGCTTGCTCAGGGGTTGAAGCTGCTGAGTGCCACTGGCAGAGTATGAGGTCATTCCTGTTTTTCAGAAATTCTTCTGCTCATGCCTAAGATGGGCTTTTCAAACTGCACGGGCAAACTCTGCTCTCAGTGCTGAAATTAACCACTGACTTCTGGGGAAGCACAGTAAGGTCAATGCACAAAGCTCTACAAAACTCCATTTTTCTGGTTTTCATTGCAGGCTGTCATTAAGAAGGCAGCCAGTATGGAACACGGAGTTTAGCTGGGAATGCACGTGTCACGGAAACAGCTGGAGTTACAGATAACTCCATTACTGTCACTCTTTTATCTAGTGCCATATTGATTTATTTTCAAATTACTTAATTTTTCAGTGTTCTGTGTAGGTTAGAGATCCATCTTTTCAGCCACATGCCAAACTGGTATGGACTACACTGAGAATTATACCTTTTATGACATTATATCAAATCAGGTAATTCCATGTGTCTGTATAATGAAGTGTTACATTAAGCTAAACTGAGCATTATGTCAAATTAAACTGTAGTTTAATTCTCAGATTTGAAGCAGAAGTTACTTTGGTTTTGAATAATCGGAGAGATGTGTGTGTACACACATTTATTTCGCTAGTTGTCTACAGATGTCTACAGAAGAAAAAAAATATTTAAATATTTAGAAGAATTTAAGTGTTGAAGACTGAGGAAGGCCCGTGTTTAGAGCCGTTAAAATCAAGGCTTCTCTTTGCTGATCCACTGCTACTCACATCTGTTCGCTGGGGTTTCTTTCACCGGGTTAAGCTAGGACTGGATGAATCTAAGTTGAAACAAGACCGCTCTGGTTGATAGGACAGTGGTTTGATCAGAGTGAGGTGTAATGGATCAGTTACCTTGCTAATTGGAGAGGGAAGGAATTGTCAGCTCAGGAATGATGATCTGAACACTCTTTTTAGGAAAGGGAGATTGCTGTGAAGCAGTGGAGGGGGAGGAAAAGTCTTCCGTTTCAGCAGTAGATGTTGTAATGTATAGATCTTTGAACGATAAAGACACATGATTAATGTGTTGCTGAAGTCTGCTGGTCATCCTCACCAGTCATCCCGAGAAAGGGCAGGTGGGAACTAATGAATGTTTTGTGGGGAATCTTCAATTTAAGTGAAATGAAATGTTGCTCAAGCAAACAGAGGGGTCAAGGACTCACTCGAGACAGTGTCTGTTACATAGACTGGAAAAATGGGAAATCAGGATGTAGATTCAGCGAATTAGGAGACAGCTGTGATATGATAATTCTTGATCTGTATTTGAGGAGAACTCCTGAAGTTCAGAACTCAGGAAGTTGCCTTCCGACCTCATCATCTTCACACTGCCCTGCATCCCTTTTCACTTTGGAGGCCACCATGTGAGGCCGTGCTTGAATCATGTTGGAACATGGAACTTGACCAGCAGATCTGTTTACCTGCAATTTTGTAGACAAACTTAGAACAACATTCACTTGTAGTACATTTTGTTGAGTCTCATCCCAGCATTTGCTGGAAAAAAAAAGGATTTTTTTATCGAGACAGTTAACCAACCTGTTCAGAGTAGAACCTAATGCCAGTTTGTTTGGAATCCCTGCAGTCAGATAAACACAGTCATAGATTTTCATGCTTCGGAGGACAAAGGAACTCACCATTTGGAAATTGTCTGTATTAATTTGACTACATCTAGAACAAAAGATGGGGCTTAGCAGTCTTCAGTCTCTATTAGCTACATTCCCAGAACAAGGACACGGCAAGCCTTTTGGAAAAAAAAAATCAGAGTGATTACTATTGTGAATTATTGACCACTTATTCCACATATTAGGGACTATTAACCTTGTTATCCATTATTTAAAGGAACTATATCACTTCACAAAACTGAGTATTCTTAGGTGGCCAGCAAAAGAGATTTTATTAAGTTGAAACAATTTTCTTTAATTATCCTTCAACAATTCACAGTCTAAGAACAATTGCCCTTTTAGCAAAATGAATATAATGAACCACTCCAGAGAGCTCAGAGTTTGTGCTGCACAGGAATCCACGTGTGTTGGTGTTAAGAAGTAGGAGAATTTTCACACCAGATGGGACCCGTTAATTAGAGGGGAACCAAGAACAGAGACCAGAAAGGATCTGAGAGTGGATTAGGGATGTCCTGACTCACTGTGCCTAAAGAGAAGCTTCTCAGCTGTGCAGTGTAAATGATGCTCCATTAGAAGGGTTTCACTGAGGATCTCCGTTTTGGTGTGACTTGGAAGAAGAAATGGTAGCTGGGGAATGGTCAGGATATCCTTGTGTAGCATTTTTTATCATACAGACATTCAAAACAGGCTTTATCTCTGAAAAGAAAATTTTATAAGGTATTTGTTATATAATGACATTCTGCACCAGGCAGAGGCATCTGGAGCCTCTGGTGAACAGACTGGGGGAAAAAACCAGACCTGTATGACTAGGAAAGTAAGGATGAGTTTTAATTTTAAATTTTGAAGAATTGATGATAAATTCTATTAAAACAAAAAAGGACAGAATTCTGAGACCTCATCATCATAAATCATACTGAAATCCAACTGAATATTTAAAATAAAAATTCCCCCACAAATTTTTTAGGCTTGGAATTTCTTGAATTAGCATTTAGAATGAAACAGCAGAAAAAAAAGAACAGAATCTGAATCTGTTTGTCTTCCTGTTCTCTGAAGATTTCATATTTTTACAGATAATAGAAATGCCTGTGAAGCAGTGACAATGGCCACTCGACTCTGAATGATGCCAGATAAAAGTCTAATTCTTCATTCAGAGAAGTCCATCACTTTCATTTCCAGTCTGACTTGCACTTATTGTCAGATAGTGTCTGTCATATTTTCATAATTAAGATAAATCTGTAGGGTTCACTCTCACCGAGTGATGCTCTCTGAGTTCTGGTTCTCTCTACCTGCTTATGAAATGTAGATGATGAATAGATGCCATCCATGTATTTATAAGATGTACACCGTGGCAACTGGATAGATTTATCTTTGTTTTTATTTCAGGAGGTTCATCCTCTCCTGTCCTGGTAGCATGAGTAGCATGCGTGCAATTCAGTTGGAGGTATAAAATCTGGGAGAACTGTGCCTATAGGCAGAATTAAAAACTTTAATTAAAAGTAGGGGTAAAAAAGCCCCTTTTTTTGTGTATTTATGTACAAATAGTCATACAAAATCAAGAATATCAGAGAGATCTTTTAAAGTCACATCTCAGTGATGTCATTCTAATTTCTGAGAGCAAACTCTGCAATTGCTAAAGCATGACAGAAAGCTGGTTGTGAGCCTTCAGCCATGAACTCCAGAAACATGGGATATCCCAGAAAACATTCCATTTTGACAACAGACAAACTCTGCTTCCATTACCTCTCCTAATCCCAGCCTTTCACCCAGCTCGGTGCCTGAAGCGGAGATGAACTCTCATGTTTTGGGCAAAGTGAAGAATGGTTTGGCATTCTGTCAGGTATCTTAAAGTGCTGGAGTTTCCTGTCTTCTATATTTTCTACTCTCATACATGAGGACTTCTGTTATTCCATATCTTAAAACACATTTAAGTTAGAAAAAAAAATAAAAAAAAATGTAAAAGCACCACCTTTTTGCCTAGCATTCAACAGGCTGCGACATCACAGCCATTCCTAAATACAGATGAAAAAATCAAATCTGTGTCTGATCTACTTGTTCAGTGGTTACTGCAAGTTTCTTTCACTGCATTCAGCAGAACATGGGGAATGCATGATTGGAATGATGGCCTGAAATGATCCACCAGCATAAATTAACACAGCTGAGCAGTTGTTTTAATTCAAAGTGAGTAGCAGTGTAGTGACATTACACAGTGATTACAAAAGTGGGAACATCTCTTAGACTGGCCTTGTATTCTGCCAAGCCAGGAAAATCTATCTCAGCCACTCAAGTGAGAAATCTCTAGGTCACTTTTTGTTTCAGCTGCAAAGCAAAGAGCAGTTCAGCTGTGCACAGTGAGCAAATTCCCCTCTGCCCCTCATGGCTCCCATGCAGATTAGGCTGATGTGCACTGCAGTTGTTCAGGGTCTGCTCTCTGTCTCTTAGTGGCAGTGTAGCTGAAGCCTTTGGTACTTGCAAAAGTGTTTGCTGGGTTAGGACACCTCATAAATTCTTTGCCAGCACTTGTTCTCCAAAATAAGGTCTCTGCTCTGTGTCTGGTAACCTCAGTTGTAAGGGTGCTGCCTTGGGGTATGTGGTGCAAAGTGCATGGCTGGGACTGGACCAGTGGTCCCTGCCCAAATTCCCATGAAGTTTTGTGGCTTTGTTAATGTGAAAACAGCATTTTAAAGATGAGTCATGATAGCTGACATCATCTATTATTGTCATTTATATGAGGAAATATATTCTGTTCTATATATTTGCTTCCACAAAAATCATCTGAAAAGTTTCAAAATGCTGAATAAATATAAGTTGTGAAAACATAGACCTGACTTGGCATGATGTCAACAAAACCAACTGTTACCAATAGAACACTGGGATTTAGCTACATTCAGAAATGAGTAATACTCAGTCATGGTATCTGTAGCCTAGAAAATCCTTTGGAATTTATCCCCTGATGGCAGGAAAATAATAAATGAAGGGATTGTATTCTGAACCAAGGTTAAAAGTAAACTAATGGAGTTTTAATGATCTTACTAAAACTAGAAAACTGCTGTTTTTTCTGTCCAAGTGGGTCATTCAACCAGACCTTGACTGGACAAAGGAATTAACCATGCATTTTCTGACTGTGAAACCAGTGTCTATATCAGTTCTAGCTTGTATTTTGTGTAGCTGTCTGAATTTAGTGAACACATTTTCCCATAACAGTTGTTGAGACATGCTTAATTAAGCATATAAGTGTAATGTGCGTGTCATCCAGTGGTTGAGAAAGAAAGGGAGAAAGAAATTTTTTGCGACCATAAATCAATGTATTCAAAGATGCTGACTCTGTATATTCTGTAAATTTGCTTTCCTGTTACCACTGCTTAGACAACGAACGGAGCTCAATGCACAACACCACGAAGATTCCAAGTGCTTTTCTGGTGCTGTTTGTTCCAAAGCAGGAGTCAGAATCCCCCCTGCAAGCTTTCTTCATGGCCGGAAATGAAGACTGTGCAGTGTGGTTCCGTGTTTTAGCAGTGGCAGACACACCTTGCGATTGATTCAAGTTGGATGCATAAAAAATGGGACTGACACGGCCACGCACAGGAGTGACAGAGAAGGCGAATTAGGGAGAAACTTTTGTTTACAGAAATAAAGCACATTTTCAGTCAAACATGCAGTGTGTTATGCTGCTCATACAGAGTAAGTTTTCTTACCTGTAAGCATTGACATAACAGGGCTGAGTTATAGACTGTAGGATGGCACAATTAGATGCATTTCTACCACTTTTTAGAACAGTGGAACTACACTCTAAATTTAATCTAACTGCAAAATTTCTCCCTCAGCACAACTACACTGCCTCAATCTCTCTCAGACATTTAATGCTTTGTTCTTGTCAGAAGAATTTCCTTAACAACATAATGCCTCAGCACAGTCTACATTTAAAACTTCCTTTAAATGTGAAGACCAAAACAAAAAAACATTAGGTTTTCTTGTATTTTCCCGATAATGGATTGCAGAAATCACCTTGGCTTACCCTGCATTCCTTCCTCAGGCTAAGTTCCCATGGAAGCATGACTTTGATGGAAGTCGTGAATAAAGGGTGCTGAACAGGACCCATTGTGATTAGACACGTGTTTTGAAAAAGCTTCAGGAATGATAAACTGCACAGTTGCAGTGGTGCTATTTTATTTTATATTTAAGAAAGACTGATGACATTTGGGATCTTCTAAAAGAGCAAAATGGATAATAAGAAGTATGTTCTTTCAGTTTCCATGGAGGCACTTTCTTGTCAACTTCTGTCATGCTCCAAAAAGTGCAAAATATTTTGTAGAAACGAAATGAAAACTTCTACAAGGAGAAGCTTTTTTTGTCAGTGTAATGTAAGATGAAGTCTTCTGGGAATTCACAGGACATGCAGTGGTTTAAAGATTAAAAAGCCAGCAACATTACAAACAAGAGAAAGGTCAGATGGGGCCATCAGACACACAGACATTGAATAATTCAGTGTTTTGCTGTGGGTGTCATCTGCAGAGCTCACATAGTTGAACAAAGTGCACAATCATGGCTTGCTGAACCATGGTAATAGCCCAGATTATGAAAGGCCAATATTAATAATAATTAATAAGCGGCACTCAGAGCTTAGGGCTCTTGTCAAGAGTTCAGCTGGTAGAAGGAAGAATGAACTCCAAGTTGGTGCCCCACTCAGCAGCCCAGCCTGAGCTGGGCATCCCTCACCGGAGCGTGTGTCAGGCTTGGAAACCCAATTCAGACAATACTTTTATTTTCCTTTGTATGATAACTGGTTTTGTCTGCAGAGCACGAGATGCAGAGCAGCAATTAGCAGTTGGGAGTGTGACTTGGCACTACGCAGCCGCTGGATAAGTGGTTGGGAGTGACAATGAGTCTCCCTGGGAATCATGTCCAGGGTGTCACTGCTGCCTGCAGCACAAAGGAGCCCCACAAGGAGACCGATAGGAAGTAAAAAGCATGCAATTAGGAAATACAGAAGAGAAAATTACTTTGAAACTCAGTAGGGGTGCGTGGCAATCTTCTGCTCAGAAGCAGATGAAAACTGGAGCGGCCCAGGTTCCACCCAGCACTGCAGATAATGAGTGCATTGCCAGCCAATCTGTCAGTGCAAGCCCCGCCACTCAAAGTGTCACAACTGCCAAGGACAGTTTGACTCATCTGATGACAGTGCTGAACCCATGTCACTTAGAGGCAATCAACAAATTAAGTTTGAAATCTCCAGAAGATTATCTCAATTTAAAGACAGCGTTGGAATCGATAGGCTTTTGGATCTTCTAGGAAAAGAGGGATGTATGTTGATTCAAGTTTACAAGCTTTAGACAATGGTCTGTTAAAGCAATTACAGTCACAGGCCAGGCTGGTTGGAAATCAATATCTGCAAATGTGAAATATTTGCAATTTTTTTTGGCACAAACCTATTTGAAATAAACTAATCATTTTCCCTCTCCAGGCTTTGAGTTACTGCTTTTTAAAATCCACTTTATATTCTACATTCAGGATTCTGAGAATCAGGTAATAATATTACAAATAGTCTGGGAAATAAAATGAATACCAGCCCTTGTTTAAAATTACCGTCATGCACACCGTTAGAAAGAACTTGAATGTTCTGTGAAATGGACTTGATTTACTGTCACTTGTCTCTCCTTTGCTTTCAGGTAGATTTGAACTGCATCAGTGCTGCGATGCCAGCTTTTTGTAGATTTACTTAGCCACCCTTTCAACAATCTTGATGGACTATTTTGATTCTTTTAGTCCTTTCTCCGAGTAATTTTAAAGAAACACTAATTAAAGCTTTTCTATTGAATAATACATGTGCTTCACCCTCCAAAGTTTAGCTTAAGGGACTCACATTGACAAAAATACATTCTATTCCTTTCACTTAATTTCATTAGTGGGACTTCTTTGGCTTTTTGGGAACGTACAGATTTTCCTCCAGAGCACGTTAGAGCACAGAACGATTAGCAGAGCATTAGGAGTAACCACAGCCCAGGAATAATGTCAGTTAACCCTGTGGCAGTATGCGAGTTCCAGGGCAATTTGTAGATGTTCTGTTCAATGGTGTATAAAATAGGGATGCACTGCATTGTACTTGAGGCATTTTCTCTAGAACTCCAGCCAAGTCTGATACACTAAATAATCCAGACTTAACATTCTCCCGATTTACCAAGTGGTATATTTTATGTGCTGCGCTGATAACAGAAGTCCGCTCAAAATCGATATTTTCTTTTGGCATGCAAACCTAGGAGAAGTGGCGTTTATGCTGCTAAAAATCAAAAGAAGTTCTACTGAAATCAAGAGGGGTTTGCTGGTGTAAAAATAGGTTAAGGAAGGGAAGAATCATGCCCTGGTGAAAACGGAGAGGTAAGTGGAAAAGCATTGGTATTCTGCTGTGAGGAGAAGCTTCCTGCAATAATGAGTGCATAGCAGAGGCCAAACCAAAGCAATACCTTTGGGTTCAACACCACATTCACCTTCTGTGGGCTGAGAGCGCATGGCAACAAAAGGAAATACGAGCAGTGATTTCAGATGTTTCTTGTTATCCTTTTATTTCTTTACTGCTTTCTCTCCCTTTCTGTCAGTTATCAGTGATCATCATTTTAAAACCACTTGTAGTTCTGGGAACAGTCCATACTCCTTTGTTAAAGCATTTATGATTGCCAGTAAAAGTTTTCAGGCTATCATTTTATTTAATATAAGCCAGTCTCATTCTCTTTCAGGCTACTAGATGCATTTTTCTTTTTCATCAGCCAGTCAAGTTGCATGGCTGTGCTGTATGTGTGAAGTTTTGAATTAATGTTCTGAATTAAACTGCAATTATTCTCATTTTAGGACAACTCTTGCTCAACCTTGGTGGTGCATATCTATTCATAGGGATGCAGTTTTCTAACACTGATAGAAATTGATAGATATGTGCTTTTATTAATGCAATTAATTTTTTAAGTGCCAGGTCTAATAAAATGAACAAATACAAAAAGCATCTGGGCTACCAGTTTCAATGTTTGTTCTATAAAAATTCACATTACACACATATGAACTAGCAAGAATGCAGGTTCTGTTCAAACAGCAAAGAACTGTCCTGGTAAATACATTTTCAGTTTAAAATGTTAATAAAAAGTAGTTGATAAATTAAATGGAAAACTGTCTGAAATTCTGCCATTGCTGAGCTACTTCACTTCACTGAGTAGCTGCAGTTACAACTGCTATTTTACAGATTTGAAAATACAACTTCAAAACCTTTACAGTAGTGTCAAGACTTCTCTCACTAGGTCACCCACTCCTCCTCCTCCTGGTTCTCTGATCATTTCTGTGTTTTGTTATCCAACAAAATTTCATCTCTTCTATCCTCTGCTACGCCTTCAGTCCATTTCCATCATTGCCCTGTCCTTATTTCCTTTTCTGTCTCCCTGTAGATAAAGTATCTGAATATGATGAGTTTAAAGGCCATCACGATACTGATGGTTCACAATTCCACATCCTGGCTCTCCATCACGTATCTCCTGCAGGCAGAGAACTGAAATGCAGCAGTCAGCGTTATCCTGCTGATGGTTTTTCCCAAGCCCTGACTGCTTTAGGCTTTCTCTGTGTTGCATCCAACTTCTCAGCCTTTGGGGATGGGACACCATGAAGAGTGGAGCACAAACCCAAGCAAACACAAGCTGATGCTTTGCCTCTAAAATAAGTGTGTGTAGCAGTACAGGCTTGATGCCTTAGGTTTTAGCTTTTATTTTCTTCAAGTTCTGTACTATTTAGTGTGTAGCTCTGAGGTTTCTTGTAGCCTGTTAATTTCTGCTCTCTCATGCCAGGTAGACACAACAAAGCCTCTCCAGGCCTGCTTCTCAAGGACACTCAGACCATCCTAGACCCAAACTGTGTAAACCAAAGACTCTAAAGTGGGGGCAAGCTTGGGGAAATTACAGCATTAAACTGAAGCTTTAATTGGAGAATTAACCCTGATATGCAAATGAACCAAACCTATAAAAGCGTGAAGAACTCGTGACTCGGGATCCATCTCGGGATCCATCCTGGCAGTGGCCTCTGGCTCCTCAGGGGTACCTTTGAAGGCCTTTCAAATAAATACCCACCTTTATTCCCTTATTCTGTCTAGTCTCTGTTTCTAGGAGGACAGTGAAGGCATCAGCTGCTGGAGAGATGAGCTTTTCACATCAATGTGCAAGCAGAACTAGTGTGGCTTGGTTTTTTGTTTGGTTGGTTGGCTTTTTGTTGTTTGTTTGTTTTTATTTTATTTCAGGCTTGCACCCAAGATTTAAAGGCCAGGCTACCTCTGTTCTGTGGTTGTTCCCTGAGGAGTTGAGTGTGTGACCCTACACACCAGCCAGTCAGTGTTTCACGACAGCTCCCGTTGTTCTGCACCATCCTTCCGGATGAGGAATTTCTCCAACAGGAGAATTCTGTTGTTACCAATACTCTTTAGGATACAGCTTTCAGCTAGCATAACTAATGGCTTCATTAACACAATTTAGCCACACGTGCAACCTTGGGTTTGTCATTGCTTTTGTTATGGCCTGAAGCAAGTTTCTTGCCAGGTTGTGTTCTCTGTTTACCCTCGAGTGTCCATCTGCACTTTGTTTCTGTGGCTTCTGGTTTCATCTTGTGGCTGCATCTTTAAGGCATCTGCTGTCAGCCTGGGGTTCACTCCACGAGCAATGTTGTTAAAGTCTTTGACAGTTAGGGCTTCAAAAATAATGGTTTCTTAAAAGCATATTTATTTATACGTGTTTAATAATTTTCCAACCATCTCGTTAGTGATACCTAATTATGGCAGTGTTACTGAGGGTTTGCAAAAGTGTTTTCTTTGTATTGGCTTGTTTTTCTTAAGGTTACAGCACCTATAATTAAACTATTTCCCACCTGACACTCCATTCAGAAGCATTTTATATTTGACTCTTCCTCATGTCCTTTGGTGCCCACGCATTTGCTGCTTGCTAGATTCTCATTGTGATTTTCTGAGATTTTCTTCAATCTTGGATATTTTGCTCATCTATTTGTTTCAAATTTGAGAATATCCAGAAATGAAAAAATGACCTTTCACTTTTGAAATGGGGAATTATTATAACTTACCAGGCTGCAGATGTGTTATTTTAAAGGCACATTGCTATAAATAATGGGTAGTACAGTTTGATAAAATTTGATTCTTTATGTGCATATCAACTTGGACACACAGGACACTGGACACAGCAGAACTTTCACATTTTTTTATAAAGTTTTTTTTTTTCCTATTTTTTCCCTCAAATTATTCAAATTTGAAAAAAAATAGTAGTTGACTGCACAGAAATACAAGATACCTTTTACATTATCTTTCTTTCAGACAAGTTCTCACTTGAAATGTGAGGTTGATAAAAAAGATGAAGTCCCGAAGTAATGCTAACCTGCTGTTTATTTCACTTCTGTGCTGAACAGTGAACACTTTTTAGTTTGTTACTGAACCACAGAGCCCCCTGTTTCTTTTCTTGCTTTGGCACATTCAGATGATGAATTTACACTCAACTGGAAGGGGTTGATTTTGTCTGTGCATCATTTCCCTGTGCAGTGCTGTAACCTGCACATGCACAGCCACTTTACTTCGTGGGCCTGACCTCACAAGGGCATCTCCATTTCTTGCCTGATGATGAGTGCAGGACAGCACATGGATGTTTTACCAGCTTTATTATTTATTGTTTTATTCCCAGAAGTTTCTTGCAGTGCCCACCACTGCATCTCTTCAGGCTCTCACTTCCTTTGCAGCCAGGTGTTGGTTGTTTTTTGAAACTCCCTTCTTGTTTAGTGTTCATTGGAACTATAGAATAATGTTTTGACTTTTTAAAGGCAGAGGCTCAAAGTGAAAGAGTGCTACACAGACTCTGTCCAAATTTGAATGTGAGCAGTGTGAGGGCATAGACAATATTACAGCTTTGCAAGAACAGTAAGTATTTAAATATCCTATCAATCACTCTCCCTGGAATACACCTATTTAAAACTCTCTTTAATCAAAATTTCTTTAATCACTATCTTAGTCGTAGTAAACTTGAGTGAAATGTCTTTATTTAGTTGCCACAAAAGAAACTGTTAGACAAAAAATGCTGGCCACTGTAAACATATCACCTAAAGAGGGCTTTGTTTAATGGATTTCTGCCCTTTCTTTTCATTTTCACCAAAACCCATTCTCCTGTAGGATTAAAAATCAAAAGACCAACTGCAAAGCAGATGTCTCAGGATTAGAATGCTAAGTTTTTTGCTTTATTTCTTGCTTAAAAAAAAAAAAAAA
>VZTI01002729.1:2780975-2836683 GCA_013397865.1 Struthidea cinerea
AAAAAAAAAAAAAAAAAAAGAACAGTAGATTATAATCAACATTGTTTATTTCACTGCTTGACTTCCTAAATACGAGCGACTGGATTATGAGCTTGTCTGTGGATAATCAGGAAAGGCCAAGAATCGTCTGTTTTGAAAATCCTTTCCAACTGGGGGTAGGAATCTGCATCTAGCAAAGCTGAAGGCAGCTCTTAATTCCTGATTAGTGCCAGGAGAAAAGCTGTAGAAATTAACTGACCAGGCAGTAATCAGAAAGCAGGGAGAGACAGAAACTTGGAATGCCTGACGGATAAACTCTGATGATTAGCCCGACAAGTGCAGAGCTTGTTGCAATACTCGAAGGAAACAAAAGAGTGACACAACTGGAAGACAGTTGAAGCAGCTTGTATGTAATGATAACAAGGATTTTTGTGCTACTGGGTTTGCCTGTTCTCACTTCTAGAGGCCTTTGGATACTTCACCTTTAGCAAACATTTAACTGTGGCTCAGATTGACACCCAAGTGCTTCCTTCCCACCGTGGTGCCTTCTGCTTGTTTGCACTGCTCGCCCCCAGTGGAGAACAGCAGAGCAAACCTAGAGGGGTCCTTAAAACAAGAACTGAGGTTTTTTCTACCTTTCTTCCAGGACTGACTCCTGTTCATAAACTGCAGGGGAAAACAAGTTATTCTGATTATTTTTCCCTTTGCATTTTCAGTGTTTGCTTTTTCTTCCATGTGCCACACAGGTTCCCACCCGGCTGAATTTCCTAACTATATGTGGTGTAGATAAGCCCTTAATGCTGGGTGTCCTGGGCTGTTAATGCTGGCATCCCTGGTCTATCAGTCATGTCTGGTAAAAAAGTAATTCATTACATCCTTAGAGATGTTCCAAAATATGATTTTTTAATCCCTGAACTGGAAAAAAAAAAAAAAAAAAAAAAAACCAAACACCATTTGACAACATCTCTAAAGAACTCATAGCATCTTAAGAAGAGGTTCCATTCCCATCTGATAAGTGCTGTGTGTGGTTGGGGTGGGTTGGTTTGGTTGGTTGGTTTGTTGAGTCAAATTCCAGCTGCTCACCAAGTGTAGGAATGAAGGAAGTCCCAGCTTGGAAGCTTAGAGGTTTTACAGGAATGAGTTTGCAGTGTGCCACAGGGTTTGTGGCTGTCAGGATTCAGGATCATTCAGTGCTGTCAGTTAATCTGAAATGCCACAAGTCACCACGGCTCCTTCAGTACGCAGGGACACTTTACCTGACTTAATGTGTAATCTTTATATTTTAATGCACTCTGATTCCATGCCACAGAAACCCAGTGGGTATCCTGAGATGAGAGATGCAGTAAAAAAATTGAATTGTGACCCAAATTATTAAGAAACTTGGATATCTTTAATTGTCCCAAGCAGTGGTTTGCCAGCGTATAGAATTTCAAACGTTTTGCTGACTTGTGCCTGTACTTTTCCCATTATCTAATTTCTTGATCTAGTTTTAAAAAGATTCTATTTTATTCCCCCCTTTTTTTTTGGTGAGTCATAGTGACCCAGTGGCCTAGTGCTAGTCACACATTTATCTTCTTCTTATGATGTGAAAGCAATGGTCATCAGTGTGACCTTTCCATTTTGAATAATCTTGAGCATTAATAGAAAATAATGCAGAATGAGTACCCTGAAATTCTGCATTGTGAGTGTCGTGTCCTCCACAGTGTTCTTTCACAGAGAGACTAATTCTTTGTAATGGCTCTGGGGGTATATTTAGCTCGCTGTAATGTGACACTCTTTCCTCTCCTCAAAAGTTGCATCATTTTCTTGGAACTAAATATAGCACGGTGCAGATCTTCCCTGGAATGCTAATATGACTCACTCCTGGGTTTGTGAGCCTATCACTTTATAGTTATTCTATCTTCAATACATGTTAGTGGAAGTTGTTGGACTTTTTTGTACATTACTTGACCAGCTGCATAACCTCTCCAAAGTATGAATTTAAATTCATGGCATTTCTGGTGTCTGGGATTCCAAGGAGCAACAATTAGAGACCATACTACCAGTCAGTCTGAGTTGTCTCCTTTCTGTGCTTAGCTGTGACCATTTAAATCTCCCTCTGCCTCTCTTTCTCTACCTTGTGAAAGTATTGCAGAAGTGTATTTCTTGCAAAAATGATTGAACAACCCAAGGTATGACAGCGACCTGGTGAGCAAACGTGTCTGTCGGACAGGAAAATGCGTGGGTTGCTACAGCTGAAATAATGGTTGTTGTTCCTGTCGTTGTCAGTGATTCGGGAAAGAATTCCGGTATTTGAAACGCTTCTAACAGATGCAGCTCAGCAAGTTGTAAATTAATGGAATGCAGAGACTCGGAAGAGAGGGAAATGATATTTTGGAATATGTATCAATTGCAGGAGAGAGCGTTTTTGTGTGATGCATAATTAAAAATGCATATTCTGTCCAAAACTCCAAATGTGAAGAAAACATTCAAATAAAAGCACTGAAAATTCTCAGATCTCTATTTTCATTTCACCGCTGGGACAGAGATGAAAAAACTTCCAGGATCCAAAAGCCAATAGGAATTCGTGTGTCATCCCGAATGAACATGCGATGCTGAACATCAAAAGCACTCAGGGGTGATAGCACTGAAGTGTGTGTGGAAATAAATATATGGTGCATGGAGGGGGGAAATATCGAATGATAGATTTGAGTCTTAATGAGACAGAGAGTAAAAGACAAAACAGAAGAGTGAAACATTGTGTGGAATATAATGAGGTGAATCAACAGGAGAGTGTGCAGAGGAGAGGGAAATGTGAGAAGTCATGGCACCGTTGAGTTAGAAGAGATGTCAAGGTGCAGGAGCAATGGGCAGATTAGTGGTGCAGCTGCAGGCAGAACAAGAATTAGTTACAGGGAATTATGTGAGCTCTACTCACTGGGAATTAATTTAGGCTAACGAGCATTTCACTTCTTACAAAGAGTCAGTGCCAGTTTGAAAAACAAGGAGAAGAGAAATGGTTAAAATCTGAGAAGCTGCCAGAAACATAGTCAGGGATATCTCCATGGAACCTGAGACTTATGTGTTACACTCCATAAAACGATTCAGGTTCTGTATCTGGCTTGGCCTTCCTTCGATAAAAAAGCCTTCCCTGAAGAGCGGGAATCTTGTCAGTGTTTGGCTCTCTGGAAGATATCCAAATGACAAGAGATCCAAAGCAGGTGGTCTTCTCAGATGTTTGCGGTGCAGAGTTAGAAACTTGTGGGAATGCAGGGAAGGAGGAATAGCCAACATGCTGTGTTTGTGATCTTGAGCTAGCACACAGCACTTGTCTTCCTAAGAGTTAGGGAATGAAGATCTTTCAGCCCTAGAGCTGCAAATTATGCTAATATAGTCATGGTTTTATGAATGTGAACAAGTAACTAAACTTCAACAAATTAATTAATGAAGAAATACATTTAAGAAGCAGAGAGCCCGTTTTGATACAATTGAGGCATTTTGTAAGGCTGCAGCTGGAAACAACACGTGGGATGATCAGAGCGCTTCTGAGGTATTTTAGCTGTTCTCTTGTTAAGAAGTTGGTCATTCTTTGTGGCTTTAATAGGAGCGAGACTGATGGTTTTCATTAAATGGTCCATCCGTCTGCGAGCTAAGAGATAAGAGGATCACAGAAATAACTTTAATATCTATCAAACTCTATGGGGCTTGCCTTTTTTTTTTTTTCCTTCTTCCTTTGAATGGGGAGAGGTATATTTCTGTGGTAGAATTTTTCTCATTAGCATGAGAGGATTTTCTTATTGTTAACAAGTGAGTTAAATAAGCAATTGGCGAGATTTGATCACTTGCAGCCTAATTTTCCTGTGCAATTAGGGCCATGGATGCGTCCAGGGTAAAGCATAATTTGTCCACCGGATCAGTGCATAAGTACTGATATTAATACGGTCATGGAGGGATTTCTTTAATGTGCAAAGTGAATTTGGTATAAGCTTGATGTGAAATCATTTAAGATTGATTAATGCAGTTCCGTTTGAGAAGTTGGCAAACAGGCTGCGTGTGGAACTTTCTGTAATTTTGGTTTGCATTGTGTTCCAAAGACCTCTAAAAGGAAAATGGGAAAATAAAACAAGCCTTGTTTATTGTGTAGGAAAACACAGTCTCGTTCCTGATGTTAGCTTTGGACACAGTTACTCCATAAGAGGACACAAATAATTGCATTTGAAGTCTCTTTAGATGCTGTTTATGGTAATGTTTTGAAAAGAAAAAAAAAACTCCTTTTACTGTCCTACCTGGAGGTTTTGGGTGCAAATGTAGTGGTTTATTTCTTCTGACGGCTCATCTCACCTAACTATTTTCTCATGCAAATATGACCTTTCTCTCATTTCATTGAATTAAATTAAATTATGGTTTTGTCAGGATGTGCAAATACTTCAGGAAAGGCGGAAAGGTTATCTGAGGAGAATGTGACCTGTGGACTCCTCTACTGTTTGTTCCTTGCCTATTTCAATAAACAAATATTGTTTTTCTTCTTGCTAACTTCTCGTCTCTTCATTTTGATGATGGTACTCTAATGTTCAAAAGTAGATTGTAAAACTACCTTTGGCTGTTCTGGAGCTTGCAGGCAATTTGCAGTGTCCTGTGTTTCTGAGTAAAACAGAAGACTAGACTTGGTTCCTACATTTTTTCTGTTAAAATTCAGTAAATTTTCAAGAAAGGCTGATAGACACTCTGGGATTGATGTACTGCAGACTTTTAATAAGGGAATGACAACCGTACTGCTTTTCCCCCATCAGCACTCCCTTCCTTTCCCCTCATTTCATGCACTCACTCCCTGATCCCAAAAGCCAAATTTGCCATCCTGGCCACATATTTTGTTGTTTAGCATGGCCACTATTGATAGTACACAAAACAAATGCAAATAAAGACACAGCATGCAACTCCAGGAGACAGGAGCAGAAATAACAAAAAGGGAGGAAGCAGAAGTTAATCATGTTGTACAGAGTAAAAGATATTTTACATGATGTTTTATTCTTCAATTTCCTTAGAAGACAAATAGAGAAGGTCATTAATAATAACATTTATGCTGCTGAGTGTTATTTTATTATAGGAAGGGGTATTAAATAAGTCCTTGTAGTTGCAAAGTCTGTAGTTCTATTTTCTTTTTTTTTTTTTGATGCAAACTTAGATTTTAGTCTATGCAATGCTGTAGGATATGATGAAGCACTAGAGTAGATATGATTTCTGTTTTATTTTGTGCCATCATTTTGGATTAAATTATTATGATTTTTTTAAGCTACTTACTTGTAAAATAAAGATCAAAGTCGTTTGCTTTATCCACCACTATTTTTTTTTATTCCAAAGCCAGATAAACCAAAGAAGTTCAAGTCCCTCAAAACAACTTAATAGAAGTCTATTCATGGCTGGATTGAGGACTAGGAATAGACTTCGTAATTTTTAAAAAGTAAGAATTGCAGAGTTTAAATATTGGATTCTTTAACAGACTGTAGAGGATTTGGAAGTCGAGGGGGTGTTCTGGCCTGGGCTCATTGCTGTTGCTGAACACATTTGATCTCAGGAACTTGGGTTTGTACTGGAACCCTCTCCATTTTGCACAATTACAGAGGTAGCTGTGGAAACAAATTTCTACTTTTCTCCTTGAAGTTGCTGTGTGCCAGGAGGGAGCTCTGAGTCACCAGGGACAGAATTTGCCATCCCTGGCTGGCACTGGGGCCGATTCCTGCTTTGCAGGATGGCAATTTAGCAATTTTCCCGATGAGGAACAGCAGAGTGAGGGAGGTCTGCTTGTGCTGGGCACTGTTTTCTATGCTTCAGTCACTTCAGTGAACAACTGTTCAGGTTAATACACATTTTAGAGAGGTTTAAAAAGTTCTTCTAATAATCTGTTGCTGTTTCATCGTTTATCTTAATTTAGTATTGATGTCCTACTAATCTGATTTAATGTGTGAGGGCACACATTTTCTGTGCGGATGTTCCTTTGGTTTTTTGTTTTCCTCATGTTAGAAGTAGACAGTTTAGGTTAGTGCCTGCATGATTCACAGCATTCTGGAGGAGTTTGTGTATCACTGTGCAATTGCCTTGATTGCTGATGCATTTTGTCAGTGCAGTTGGAACTGACGCTGCTGCTTTGGGTGCGTGGCTCCTGCAGTGGCTGTGATTGCCCAGCTCTGTGCTGCCTGCACAGCATGTGCCCGAAGCACTGGGGCACTTTCCTTGGCACATTAGCATGTGGAGACTTTATATTTTTTAGTGCAAGTTCATTCACGTTTAAACCCATCCCTATCCTCTGTCCAGAAATAAGTCCAGAAGGGACCTGAACTTCTATCTCTGACTGTGTTTTTTCTGTAGGGGGGCATCCGTAGGAAAGAATTATCTCTGTGGAAGTACATTCAGAGCACTGGTTTGAGGATAAGTATTTAGAAATTGTAAAAAATTTTGGTTAAGAAATGAGTGTGGCAACAGTGGCAAAACTGTCAGCTTTTTAATGTACCAAAAACTACACTTGTCTTTTGCCAAGCCTTTGTATCACCCTGTCGCTGTTACGTGTGAGGCGCATAAAGAAAACGCCACAGAGTCCAGGCTCATGAACAAGTGGAAGCCGAAGCTTTACTTTAATAATTTTCTGACTACTTTTATAGGATAGATCGCAAAAGTGTGTTGAGTGGCAATAGGTAATTGGTTCCTCGGCCATCCACCCCTTGAGAGGATTGGCCAAGTCCTAAGATACCTATTCCAAAATATTTTCAAAGTCGAAGCCATAACAATCTTGCAAAACAGCCTGCGGGTGCAAGAAGTTTATGAAAGTGTGACCTTGTTTAAAATAGTTTCCATAGGAAAGACAGTCTGCTCACAGAATATTGAGAAAAGGCTGAAGAATTGCTCTGCTTCTGGCTTTTTAGCACCTACAATCACCCTTGCTGTTTCAGGTATTGAGATTATTCAAACGAAAGAATGAAATGAAAACCACTTCTGCTCTTCCTGGTGCCTGTGCACTCTCTGTCACCGCTCTGGCTGACGGCTGCAGTGTGCACTCTGTGTATTCCTGCTCTGCTGCTGCAGTAATCATTTTCAGGTCACACTCCCCCAAAGAAAGTTAATCATTGGCAGGCTGGTTGAGGGAAAAAACCCTAGGCAGATGGCAAAGGAAACTCATATATGGTGTTTTATTTTACAAATTGTGATTAATTTCAATTTCGTTTTATAATCCTTGAGGAGTAAATCTTTTAAAGTCCCATAAGGTAATATGAAGGAAGAGCTTTATGACTTAGTGGAAATTAGAGTAAAATTTTCAGACTTTCAGTCTGGTTTTAGGTCTTGAGGATGCAGCTGAAAGCCAGCATTGGTTCATAGTTCTGAAAAAATTCATTCATTTCTGTCAGGAATGATAATTCTGTCAAACTGTTGGTAGTTCTCATGTTCTTCCTCCTGTTCCTTTGAACTTTCACAAGTACAAAGATTCATCACAGCAGGAGACTGAAGATACTGCAAAAACTGGGGGTTCACTGGTGTGGCAGCTCTGCCCAGACTGGGTCATTTGATTTTTCACATCATTTTCCCTATGAAGGGCAGCTCTAACGAGAATACAGCCTTCAACAATTACATTTCTATTTGGTCTGCAGACTGGGAAGTGAAAGGCTTTTATCTGTCCTTTAAAACTGAGGGACCCTGCTTGGGTTCCTGGATATAACCAGGGGTACTTAAGGCCTGATGTACAATTTTGATGTACAAAAATTGGTACAAATTTTTCCCCTTCTAAATGAAAAACAAAGATAGGATTGGTAGGGGATGATAACAGAAGAAATTCCATGTGAAATCTGCTATTGGGCCGTGCAATAACATGTACATGTACATGATGAAAATAATGCATGCAAAGCCTTTGCTAGACAAAGAACCACAAGAACTGAGCTCTAAATTAAATGAATATTTTCTTCTGTGAGACAGTCTGACAGAAAGCTGCTTTGCCATTTCTTTTAAGTCACTTATTTCTTTTAAGTCACTTTTTTATTAGTGGATATTGGTGGCTGTGGTGATTGCTGACTTTTTTTTTTTTAATAATAATAATTATTATTTTTAATTCTTTTTATAATTTGACTACTTCTCTTACAAACTCCTGAGTTAGCTATGCCAGCTTTTTCTTAGCCTTTCTTACCTAATTTTTTACCTTTCATGAAAATCCCACTACTTAATCAAAAGAAAATTAAATTTCCTTGGATCACAAAACTCAAGAACTTTGATAAGTGGTTTCTTTCATTGCACTCTCCTGTAAGTCTTGTTTTTCCTTTTGTGTAGAACATTTGTACAACTTCCATGAATAGCTCACTTGGATTATTGCTTGCTAAGAAAGCTTTTACTTTAACCTTGAAGATTTCATTTCATTTCTGCACTATGGGAAGATATCTTGGCTCATCTGACATCCTTTTTGAAAGAAACCTGAAAGTAAGCACACGTTTGCAGAGAAATCTCATTTTGCTGGGGGGAGGGGGAAGGGGGAAAGAGTGAGTTTGCATCAGGTTTAAACTAGAAGTTTGACAAGTTTATGACCTGCATTTGGAAACCTTAAAAAGCTCCACAACTTTGCTGGCTTGTAAGATTCCTTTGCTGTGATAATTGTTACTGAGGCAGGTTTTCATTGGGCCAGCATGCTTGGAGGAGTTGTTCATACACTTAGAGGAGGCAGGCACGTGAAACCCCACAATACTTGGAAGTGTGAGTGTGCAAAATCCTAAGGTGTTCCTCTCAGCTGCTGCTGAGCCCCCTGTTTCAGATACTCCCAGTGCAGTACGTTATCAGCTAACTTCTTCAATAAAATAATGTTATGCATGTGATCTTCTATGTTCAGTTAGGATAAAATCACTTGTGCTCTTTAGTGTTCAGTCATCTTCTGCTATGTCTGTTTTTCTTTTCTCTATTTTTAAATGTTTGGGGATTTTTTTCTTATTTGTGTTACGTAGAAACACATAAAGTTCGTTAAAGGATGTCAGAGGGACTCAGAGAATAAATGAATGTTATATTAAATACTGAATAGTGATCCAAGAGACCAGCCTTGAGGAAAAAGAATCCCCACAGAAGCTGTCATTATTTTAGATCAATCTTTCAACTTTCCAGCGTGTGCCCCATCCCCTGGATCAGTGAAAGGAACTTTGTCACCTGTGATGGCTGAGGGAGTGTGGGCTCTGCTCACTCCCAGCGAAGGGACCCCTGACCCTGTCAGCAAAATGTGAACCAGGTGCCACTCACAATTTATCAGAGGCAAATGACTCTTCTCTGCAAGAGTTCCATCAGAGCCCTGCTGTGGGGTTTTCACTGTTCTTGTACTGTTCAAAGGCATTTCCTTGCTGAGAGTCTCTACACAGTTTGCATTTTTGGCCTGAAGCAGCAATGGAAATATTGAAGATTGTTTTATAATTGGGCAGTGCACCTACTACAGCAATCCATAGGAACCATGGGACTTCCAGTACGCCCAGGCATGATGTAGTGACTTATCAGGGTTTATGGGTGTTGAATAAAAGGACAGAATTGTCAATTAAAAAACAAACAAACAAACAAAAAAAAAACAAAAACAAAAAAAAACAAAAAAAAAAAAAAAAAAAAAAAAAAAAAAAAAAAAAAAAAAAACAACCAAAAAAACCAAAAAAACCTTAATATTTATGGAATGTATCAGAAGTTACAGGGTCTCTGTAATGTAAGAAATTCTGTGTCTTTCTTAAAGGACATTTTATGTAGAACCCTGGTGAAGTATATTAAATAGAAGTCATTTAAGTGAAATGGAGAATGCTGAAAAAACTGTCATGAGGGTACTTAGTTTTATTAGGAAATGCCTTCAAAGTTAACTTTACCATGTTAATCACTTAAATCACTTAAATAATTATCAGTCTTATTCACTGGGGCTAAGCGTTTCGCAGGGTTTAACAGCAATTAAGTGCTTTGCAAAGTTAGCAGAGCTTTTAAATAATATTTATTGAGAGAACCACATCGAATATTCACATGAGCTCTGAAAACAGAGTTTAAAATAGCTTTGAAAGAACAGCGTGTGGGCACACATGCAGTCTGTCTGAACCCCAGGGAGTCAGGCTGGGTTACCCCCAGCACTGGCTGTTCTGACCAGCCAAGCAGCACAAACTGAAGCAGTGTGGTATTTGCTGGGTTTTGGGAACCCAGTATGTGCCCGAGTGCTCATGCTTGGTATTATGAATTATTACGTCAAAGTTAACATCAGTACGTGCATTAATCAAGGTATAACCACAGAAGCCCAGTAAAAACCAGTTTGTCACGTTGCAAGTGCCTGCAGAGAGCTGGTGTCATTTGTGTGCTGGCAGGCTGTGCTCCAGTCTCTGCATTAATGGACAGAGTGATGGGAATACAGTGGTGGTAATTCGTCCCTGAAAATGCAGGATGAGGACTGACACTCGAGGGAAATAAAATTTTTCAGGAGTGTTGGGAGTTTCCCTGAATCATCGCTGTCACTTTTAACATAACCTGAATTATGAATGCATGTGATCATGCCACTGTGAGATCTGCTTTTTCTAAGAGTGCCACTCTGGAGGAGACTTATTTCAACAGCTAGGGCTGGATTAATGGTGTTAAAAATTATTAACTGCAAATTTAATTGATTATTTGGTTTAGGTATTATCCTTTTAAAATCCAATAGGCACCATTATGGGAGTAAGCAATATTCAAAAAGTATCCTGAGAGGACTCTGAAGATGAAATAGCATTGGTATCTTGTGGTCTCTCATGCCTTTCTTTTGTGAGCCTGTGTGTGAGTTTGTTCCTGCGTGGGAATAATTCTGTCTGAGGTGTGACTTGTTCTGAAAACAGTAAATGGCTGATAAATTCACGTTTTGGGTCCTTCCTGCTAAAACGTACATATTACACTGCTTTGTCTTAACACCTGACGTTAAATCCATTCTACAAATCATTTGTTATTTATTTCTTTCTAACATACTAGATTTTGAGTTGTGTAGGAGATATTCAAGGCTCGAACCCAAATTTTGTGGTAAATGCGTAAGTGCTGAGTGTCAAAGATCAGCACAATAATCTGTGGGACAGAGGTTAACTCTTTCCCACGAGTTGGTATCAGTCCATTAGAGGGCTTTTGACTCTTTGTAAAATTGGAACCCAAACGAGGATGCTTCAGTTTGCAGATGCCATCCCCTACTCTGTTCATTTTATTCCTCACTGGAGATGAATAAGTTTCTAGAGAGCTCAATGCCAAACGTCTCTCACTGCAGCCCTGCAGAGCTGTTGTCTCTCCCACTCTATGATCCACAGCTTTTAATTGCTTACTTTGTATGTTGGGCCTTTTTATCTCCTAATTAGTTTGTGTTTGGAGCACCATTTGGCAATAACAACCCAATCTGCTTTGCCATTTGGTTCTTCGTTCATTCACTCCCAATGGTTTGTTTGTTTTACTGAGGGGGGGGAAAGAGCAAAAGAAAAGTTTAAAAAAAAAAAAAAAAAGAAAAGAAAAAGGTGTGCTTTTTTTGCCACAAGGTATCCACCACATGAGCAAATGCCACACTGAAGAATGCACACAAGTGTTTGGTAGATTTGCTCTAAACTTCTCTTGGATTTCAACTTTAGTGCAGTTTTAGCTTGGGAGGACTGACACATCTATATTAAAAGCTGCAGGGGAAGGTTGGTAGGTAGTGAAGACAAGCCCCAAGTGCACTTTTACAGTCCGTGCCTCTTGTCTGCTTTTACCCACCCCAAGCTCCTTGTCCGTGGCAGCTCCGTGTGCTGCTGGTCTCACACGGAGTCGCTTTGTTCTTTCACCTGTGTGCCAAGACTTGTCGTGCCAAGCTTTTGGAACCGTAGATATTTTCAATATGTGATTGTCCCTGGAATAATGTTTGATATCTGAAGATGCTCTTTCATGAAAGGAACTGCCTCCATCAACCATTTGTTTTCCAAAACTGATTGCCTGTGGCGTGGTTGTTTTACCTGTGTCTGAATAAGAGAATACATAATTTACTCAGTGCTTTAAATCAGGGAAACAACCTTGAGTGAAGAATAAAATGTTGTCCTCACTCCCAAAATGGCACTTTGAACTATATGATAACGTAAATTTAGCACCTATAAACTTTCTTGCAGATAGAAAACATGTAATGACACTTCATTTTCTCCAGAGTGTAGCTAAATGAGGAATTGTTGTAGGCAGAGGACAAAGAACTCCCAACGCCCCTGTAGAATGATAAGCAGTGGATAAAGAGACGGAAATTCTTGATTATTTTGCTGCATAATAACAGCAAGAAAAAAAAAAAAAAATCTGCTGTAGCATGATACACAATTAGGCCAGAAAAACAGAACCTTGGTAATGAGCTGCCTCTTCATTGAAGTGATTCTGTTTGCCACCATTAGTTATGCCATGGAAAAACTGGTGGTTCTTTGAATAACTCGGTATTTCTCACCCTCCACCCCACACACCCCCAAAGCATATTTGTCACCAACTGTTTGGGTCTGAAAACTAGACTGATTAATAGTGGGAAAAGCAAACTGTAAATCAGCTATAGCTGATGTATTACAGGCACTGCAACCTAGAAGTTAAGAACTTCTAGCCTGAACTTGTTTGGCTTTTCTCATGCTTTTTTCTAGACCAGCATCTTCTTTCTAGAGAAGAGAAAATAAGTGGGAAAGGTAGAATATATTATTCTCATCTTACGATAGTCTGTGTCTTTGTTGTGCCTTTTATTCTTATAGATACTATAAGTTAATATATTTTACTTATAGTAAAATATAATACTTATATATTTACTATTATGTATTTAATACTTATATATTTAGTATTATATTAATTTAATACTTATCTATTTACTATAGTTAATATATTTTACTTTCACAAATTAGTCCAGCTTCTTGTGAAAGAAACCCTCAGCCTTTACAGCATTCTGCACCAGTGAATTCCCCAGTTTAACTACAGGGTGTCTGAAAAAGTCACTTTTTTGGTTTGGTTTGGTTTGGTTTGGTTTGGGGTTTTTTGTTTGTTTGTTTGTTTTTGGTTTTAGTTGTTATTTTTTGTTGTTGTTGGGTTTTTTTGTTTGTTTTTGTGTTTTTTTTTTTTTAATTTTTATTTTTACTTCTTTCTTGGTAGTTTTCCTTGATGCCTCCCATAAGTTCTTCTACTCTTACTCCAGCACAAGGAAAATACACTGAACAGTCAATCTTTGCCTTCTCTGCTCCACTCAGTGTAGAGGTGTCACGTCATACACCCAAAGCCAGCTCTTCTGACAGGAGAAGGGTTGTTTGTTCACTGTCCCTGCTACAAAAAGCCTTCCTTACCTTTGATTATGCTGTCTCTGGGTTTTTTGTAGTACCTTGCATATTTTTTGATGAGTGGAGCCAGGCTTACACGCAGTATTGAAATATCTGTTAGTGCTTTAGAAGGTGTTTCATGCTTAACTGCCAGAAAATTACAGCTACAGTCTGCGGTCGAGGAGTCAAGGTATCTTTAATATTTAGATTGATATTACCTGACACCAAGATGAGTCCGGGGTGGGTGTTTGGATGTCATTTGACATGTTGTTCAAATATCTGACTTGAGGTGCGAAATAGCCGGATTTGTTCTTGCTCTGAAGAATTCTCATCTCAGATTTGAAATCAGGACGTCAATAGAACAATTAAGGGTCCTGGTATCGCCAACATCAGATCGATGCCCTTACTGTGACGTGTGAGTCAGGATTGCGAATGGCTCTGTGATCTGCAAAGGGGATTTAATGTCAATTTAGGAGAATTCAGTGACAGTGAGTTACACACGGCTTCTTTTCTGCAGTCGTTGACTTCGGCAGAAGATGTTGACTTACACAACTTCGTCGTTGTGCAGGCACAGCAGCAGAGAGATGGTGACACTCTTGAGGACAGTTTCTCTAACTTTTGGAGGGGTTTGTTTCAGTGTAGCCTGGTTCTGTAGTCAGGATATCTCCTACCCACTGTCCAGGCAGAAACGGGGACGAATCACCTGTGGTGTGTGTCCTTTCCGTGTGTCTGCTGGTTTGGCTCTCACTGATGCTCCAGCTTTGACAGAGAGGATCAGAAAACCTACAGCAAAACCACCCAGAACAAAAAGCATCTGACAGTCCGCAAAGTGCAGCAGCTCTTTTCCATGGATCCTGTGCTGCAGTCCTGCTGCAATCAGATTAAAGCAGCAGGGCAGCAGTTGTACTCATAGCACCAATATCTGTCAGTATTATTTTTCCTCAGGCATGGAGAGGAAGTCTTTCTGAAGTTTAATCTGTGTCCATTTCTGAGAGGAAAACATTTTTACTATCCTAGACAAGGTGAATACTAAGAAAATGAAAATAAAATCCAAGTATCTGATTATTAATCTTATTTTTTTAATATATTTGGAAAGTTTCTATTGTGGCTGCTAAGCTGAAATTTTCCTGCATGGAATTGACACATCTCCAGGTTTGCAAGAATTGCAGACAGTGGTCCTGGTTTCACTGCTAAATATAGTTGAAGTTGATAAATGGAGGGTAATGAAAAACAGTAATTGTTCTGAGGAAATCACCTCAAATTTTTATTAATCTGCGGTTAGATATCCATAACTTATTTACCTTGAACAGACCAGTATTAACCTCTCCCTTCATGGATGGATGCTCAAATGGATTTTCTATTTTTTTCCAGCTCTTCATTCTTTTGGGACCAGAAAGGTGACCACCGGTGACAACCCATTAATTTAAACAACTTCTGTATTTCAGAGAAAAAGTGGAGGCTGAGGTCCGTGGGCTATCCATACATGGGAGTGTCCTCACATCCATCCTTGTCAGTAAGACTAAACAAGAAAGTGATTAAAACTTCTTAAAACAGGATGGATTGAACACTTCAAAATAGTGAGGCTTGAGTTTTGCAATCTGTAATCCAGCCCTGCTGCTCTTACAGTGATTTATCCAGCAGTGCCTCGCTTTGTGAGGGAGCTTTTGCACTTTTTACAAGTCAACGTCTGAGAAAGGGAAGTCTGGGGTTTAGTTTGCTTGATGTGTTTTGCTTGTCCTGTTTTCAACTTCATTCTTCTCGTCATATCTTCCATTATTTGTGCTGGAGAGGAAAACCCCAGGTACCTGTGATCAAATGTTCCCAGGCCCTAAAAACAGATTCCTGCACTGAGATCTGAGTTCACCAAAAGTGATCCATTGGGAGCACATCATGTAGTTCATCTGTAGAAGTCTTTCACAATACTCAGAGGTGGGGGAAAATCTATTTTCTTTCTTCATTTTTAATCACTCTTCCTCCCCACAAGCTGATCAAACACACAGGCACAATTTGCTAAGTTTGAAGGTTGTTGATTTTGCCAGAAGGTATTTTTGCTTTTGTCCACCTTGGAGTGTTTTTACATCACCATAAAGACAAATACAAATCGTGTTTGTCTTCTGAACTGTGCTTTTGGGCAGTTCTGTCGCAGTCCTGGTATAGATCTGAAAAACTGAATGAACACAAAATACAAATAAACCCTTTCTTCATAATCAACATATAGAGAAACAAATCACAGTGTGCGCTAATGAGATGGGGTGAAAACTGACAGTGCACAAATCTTTGTACTTCTGAGATTCTGCATGTGTGTGTGGTTGCACTCAGCACTGACTAATGAGAAAAGCTGAAAAATAAATGATAGTTGCTTTTTATCCTGGAGTTTATGAAACATGCAAGAATGTTGCTTTGTGTCAACACTAGACTCTTTCTCAAATAAATCTACGTATGGAGAATGAAAAAAAAAAACCCACATTCTATGAACATAACAGCTGAAGAGCATGCTAGTCTGAAAGAGCAGGAAATCGGTGAATAACAACCATAGAGGATTTTCAGCATCTACTTTATACACTGCAGATTGCCTTTATCTGAATATTTAGAGTCCTAGGAATACTTGGGTGCTGCTTCCTGTAAAATGCATGTCTATCCTCTCGCTTCTTTCTCAGAACAAATCACAGAATCACAGAATGGGTTGGGTTGGAAGGGACCTTACAGATCATTTATTTCCACTCCCTGCCATGGGCAGGGACACCTTCCACTGTCCCAGGCTGCTCCAAGCCCCGTCCAACCTGGCCTTGGACACTTCCAGGGATCCAGGGGCAGCCACAGCTTCTCTGGGCACCCTGTGCCAGGGCCTCCCCACCCTCCCAAGGAAGAATTTCCCCCTAATATCAAAGGTAAACCTGCTCTCTCTGTTTAAAGCCATTATAAATAATTCCCTTGTTTAGTTCTCCGAAGGGTGGGAACAGCTCAGTGCTGCTCTCACCTCCAGGGCAGGTCATCTCCTCCTGGCTGGTTACTCACAATAGGAGTGAAAACTGAGCTGGTGTTGGCTGAGCAGCCAAAAGCGAGGAAAAGAGAAGTGAAGTTTGGGAAGAAACAAGAACAGGGAATTGCCTGGGAGCCTGCAGGGCTGCTTTAAACTCTGCTTTATCTCAGTGAGGGACCTCTCCAAACAGCCACGGATCCCTACTGAGGTCACTACTTTGCAAACAAGTCAAAAGATATTACTACATTTTGTGGGGTTTTAGCACAAAGGCTTATTTAGGATTTCATGCTAACATACTTCTGTTAGAAACATCCTTCCTATTCTTTTAGAGTTTTCTGAAGAAAATAGGAAAATTATCTCAGGGTGTTGAAAGCCTGGAAGTTGTCTCAGGGCAGTCCAGAGGGGACTGAAAGCCTGACGATTGATTCTGTCCCACTTTGAAATGTGTATTTTGAGCTTCCTATCAGCTTGGCTGCTGGTACAAGTGAGATGTTGCTGTTTGTAGGTAGAGAGAGAAGAGTTTTAACTGAGAATTGTTAATTAAAACCAAACAACTAGCTGCATATAGTAACTTTACTACTGATTTAAATGTGAGTGTAATTGTTACAGCACGGACTAGTATAAGCTCTAAAATATGACTGTGTTCAATAATACACTGGTATAAAGCAATAAACTTATTACATATTTAGTGATTGTTGATACTTCCTCTCACTGTGCAAACCAGACATTCTTCCTAAGTGAGCATTGTCCTTCTTCAGTGACCAAAAACATAGTGGTAAATAAGTGTGACTGCAAGGAGCAGTCGGCAGTTTGGCTTTTATTTGTGGATTGACACAAAGTCATCAAAATTCCTGCAAACAGTCTATTTATTTATAGAAATGTCAAGAGCTTATTAAAAACTGTAGTCAAGCAAAATTAGTATTGCAAATTACATTAATTAGAGCATATCAAGCTATATTAACCAACATAATTTATTTTTGTATTAGAAAGCTTTAAATGGGTGCACCAACACTAATTAAAAATGTACGGAAATCCTTTTTTATCACCAGGCTGCCTGCCTTGTTCTACAGGTGTCAAACCATGCAAATGGCTACAAAACAGAACTTAGAAAAAGTACTAAAATTAAGTTTAAATAGTGCTGAAGAGTGCATGTTTTTTTTATGGCTCATTAAATAGATTCTTACAGCAAACATAGTTTCCTACAGGTTTTTGAATATGATGTCAGATACTGAGCTCAACATAGAACAAGAATTTTCTGAGCTTTGCTTTTAAAATAAGCAAAAAAGAGCATTTAGTTGAGTGGGTTTCTAGGTAGAGCAAATCAAAGCTCTCACATCTGATTCTAAGAAAATATAAAGATCTTCAATATTGCGAAAATTGGAAAATGACAAGTTATTGCTTGTGGTAGATAATGGTTTTTAGCACTTCTGATATGTAATCTGCACAGTTTAACACTGTGTGACTCTGTAACGCTCCACTCATATATATATTTTTTTTTTTTAATATATATATCCAATTTTTATTTTTCCTGTAATTAATGGTCACTGGTTTTCTTTATGCCTTCTAATTGCCTTCTAATTAGCACAGCATCCTTGTGTCATTGTCCCAGGAATAGAAAACTTTGTGTTTTATGAAGTTTTATAAATGTTTTATTAAAACATGTCCCAGGTTGTTTTCTATGATCCACTCAGACTCTTTAGTTGTTTTCAAATAGTTCAGATACAGCTCACATATTCTTAAAGGCCTTTGCTAAGGCTTCAAACATTGCTTGTTTGGGGTGCATTGGATTCTTACAGAGAGATTTTCAAGTGTAAACAATAACGTTTGTTTTCTGAAAAAAAAACCACAGAAGTGTTCTTCATATTTAAAAAAAAACCAAAAACCAAAAAAAAACCCAAAACTGGTCCTGAGTTTTGAAGTATTGAAGTTCACTTCCTTAATTAGTGAACTTCACCTCTTAGCTTGGAAGTTATCAGATCTCTTATTATAACCTAAACTTAGTTTTTATGAGAATATAAAAAAAATATGTTCTTATTTTTTCCAGATGGGTTGTGGAGGGAGCTCTGATGGTGTGGGGGTGTTTGGGATTGATTAGAGAGTGGCTGCTATTAAAATAGAGCTGTTTTGTTGCCTGAGATTTAGTTTGATCTGGGGAGGAACTCTCTGGGTGCCTGTGGGCATTTGCAAATGTTTCCACATGTCGAGGTAGTCTAAGTGGTTGGAGCAGCTTTGAGCTGCAAAATGAGTGACTGAGAGCAGAGACCTGGTTTGGTTTTAAATGTTTGTCTTAAATAATGACACATTGGCAATTTAAAAATCATTCTTCATTAGTTTCAAGCCAGTGCCAGCCAGACTGCAGAGCTGAAGAAAAAAGAACCCAGAATCAACAAACTAACCACAGGAGGCTCTTGCTTCACAGCGATGCTCAAAAATGTGCTAAAATGTTAGCAGAGTGTGGGAAGTCAAAGAAGAAACCCAACTTTTGTCTGATCAGACACGTAAATAAGTGGATTGATCTGACGCAAACAAGTGGATTGATGGGAGTTACAGTGGTTTGCAGTCATCAATATGTTTTTGTAATAAACTGGTGGTTGTAGGAGAGGGAGAAAAAAAACCCTCTACCTGCCCTTCACTGATTCTTATCATAAAAGAAAACATTAAAGGGAAAGCAGGACAAGATGTATATTTCAAGCAAACCAGAAGAGGCTTTCTTCTCTGCTTGATTTTGCACTTGGGGAATTTTACTTCATCTCTCCCTTCAAAGGTAGCAGAGAATTCATTTACTGTAGCCCGAGGTTATAATAGCAAAACAAAGGCTTGCAACTTAACATACTTACAGAAAAAACATACAGAGAAAACAAAGTAATTCAATTAGACCAACTCGCCTGGTTGTTCTTGGACATTTGTGAAGTTGGGAAGGACACGTAACTTCTGCTTTTAAAGGAGATAGTCTGTCAGCTGGAAGAAAGGGTCTGGGAGAAGAAAAAGAAGATTGAAAGGGAGCAGTTGGACTAAAGTCACTCAGCTTTAGCTTCTCCCCCAGGTGAGCAGGGCTTTAAAGGCAAAGAACAAGAGGTCAGACCAAGAGGACTGGTCAGTTCTAAAGGCAACGAATTTAGTCTAGAAGATAAAATGTTCGTTGAAGTTGAGGTAGCTGAATATTTTGTACAGGTGTCCATACAATCATGGGAACTTTGTCCCAGTGATATCACAGATGTTTTATCTCTAAAGCAAATTACCTAACCCTGAGTAATTTTTCTTAAGGACTTCATGCATTATCCTTATAAGTGACTTCTGTCATGTTCTCTGCTGTTCCGAGATTTCATTTGCTGAATTTAGAAAGCAAACACCTTTATTATTTCTAGGATATTTTGGTTTGTTGTAATGGAGAAACATAAGATCTTAAGATGGTGAATGTGGTAACATAAATTCCGTAATATTCCTGAACTCAGTGGCTCAAACTTTTCCACCTACACAATGTCATGCATGAGCCTGTAAATTATTTTGGGAGATTAAACAAAAGAAGAAAGAAATCTGGGAGATTTTTATGAAAAAACTGCCAGTGGATGTTGCAGTAAACTCTGTGTGTCCAGATCTGGATAATATCTCTTTGATGGACCTTTAACATGTAAAGCAATTTGTCTCTTATTAGGGAAGTTGCCAAACCAATTAGCGAAGGTAATCACACGTAGTCCAAGCTGAGCTGCACAAAGAATGTGATTTTGGTATACCAAGTCGAGATTCCTCGTGGCTACAGAACCCCTCTGAAGGCCTAAGGGCGAGTTTTTCCTGGGCTGGATGAATTCATGCTGGTCAGTGGATGCAGTTTGCAAAACAGCTTGTCCTTTCAGAGTTAGTTTGCATCAGGGAAAGCCTCTCTTGTGCTCTCTCCCATGTTTCTGTGACCTGCACTGTTCTTCACTTCCAAGGCCTCTCTAGCCAAAATTAGTGCAGGCATTTTTGCCATCTGCTTGTAGTCAGCGTCCCATCGTAAAATGCTTTAAAATACAAGTCACAGTTTTCAGTTCTTGGCAGCCCAGTCTAATCAACCTGACAGGTTTCCCGAGCTGCCATTGTCAGTTTTTTTCCTTCTTTTACAGAGGAGGGGAAAAAAAAAAAAAAAAAAAAAAAAAAAAAGTTAATAACTGGAATCCTGAACCCTAAATAGGAAATATACATCACAAGTCTGTACTAACACAGTGCATGCTACTTTTATTCTTCCTCCTGGGTTTCACGGTCAAGAGAAAGTGTCTGGCAGCCCTGAGTAGTGCCCACTCCTCTTGGGGGTTGCTTCCCTGGAAAGAGAAGGAAGTTTATGCAGTTTATGTTTATGAGGGGTGTGAACCCTCAGCCCAGGGTTCCCGGGGGTGCAGTGCACTCCTTGGGATGCCTGTACGAGTGGATAATTCCATCTGTTTCCTCCAGCCTCTCTGGAGATCTCCAGTGCTGCCCTGCCTGCAGGTGTCACCTTCACAGGGCTGAGCTCACGTTCCCTGCAGCACTGAGGGTTTAGATCTGCTCCTCTCGGGTGACAAGCTGCCCCTTAACTTTTACAGAAAAATAAATGTCAGTGGAAAAAAAAATATATATATCCCCTTCTTTCCATAATATTTCATTTGGTCTTTCATACTCAGTCACCCTGGTGCCTGTAACTTATTCCTTTCAGAGCAAAACCAGATATAAAGTGCTCCTAGTTTTCCTTTTTCTTTTTGCATCCAGCAGTTCCCATGGTGCTGAAAATCAGTTTTTAATCTCCCCAGTTAAAAATAGGTTTGAGTTCAATAAACGAGAAGATGAAATATTTTTTTTTTGTTTAATTTCCCTGGGCCAGGTATGTGTCTCCCTAATTTTCTATGTATTCAATTCCTTTCCAAATCCTCATAAGTAATCCTGCTTTTACAAACATATTTAGCTTCCTTTCTGGAGATGAGAGTTGCAGATGGCGAGATTTTTATAAAAATATTTAATCTGGAAATAAACTAAAGAGGATTTAAAACTATGATGGGAAAAAAAACAGATGAAGACAAGAATCTTGAAGTGATCCAGGAAGTTCAAACCCATTATATTTAGTATGTTAGTGCCTGTTTGCATTTTATTTTTCTTCTGTACAGAGTTGCAAGCATAAATTTCAGAAATTCTTGTAATGATACTACATTCTCTGCTAGTAGGGACCTTAAACATTTTTAAGAAGTTGTTTTTAATGTGCTAACCCAGTAATCATGAAATAAACATTTCTCAATTCAAAGAAATTTGAAGGTTTTTGGAGCCTTTCTCCTTTTAAACATCTTTGTGCAGGTCCAAAACTTGTATTTCCATTTGTATTTAGTGGGTGAATGTCTTTAACGTGTTAAATTTCAATGAGGGGAAAAAAAGATGGTAAAAACATGAACCAAAACATTTCAAAAAAACTAGATGAAAGAAGAACGTGCTGGGAAATGCCTCAGAGATTTCCTTCAGCTGAAGGGCTGTAACAAACAGCACTTATCCCTTGGCTGGCAGACAGAGCAACCAGAGCATCCCTGGGCAGCTGCAGGGGCTGAAATAGAGAGAGAGCAGGGACAATGCTGGGTTTATGACAATAAAAGAAGGAATTGAGTTTTGTCCCACCTGTGGAAGAAATTCTGGCCTTTTAGAGAGAGAGAAATATATGCTTGTCTGTAAAATGCTAGCAATCACTGAATCACCGATGCTCAGTGAATATTATCTTGGGAAAGAAACTTTTAGGAGACCTCCTTTACAAAGGCTGTGAGACGTGACTGTTTTATGTAAATAAATGGATAGCCCTAAGGAGATCGTTCATTACTTCTGCAAAATCAACTTTGGAGGTATGTGGCAGCTGGGAAAAATGCATCTTCTTTAAGAAGTGATTCCTTTTCACATTTTATTTAAGTATCTGACCAGAGGGAGGGATATGGATCACAGTTAGAGGATTATAAAGTTATGTATATCACTTATTATTTCATTCTCCAAGGCAGTATTCTGTTTAAGGAGGGAATTGAGAGAAAAATGGACTTATGTTTGGTTTTGGTTTTGTGCTAATTTATAGGCTTCTTTTATAAGCTACCAAGAAGAAAGAGTTATGAAGTGATCTTTTCGCAGCTGGGATTGCCATGATCAGTTACTTCTTCTGTCCCCACAGCATTCTGGTAATTTCAAAATGACCTTTGTCTTGGAAACTAGACCCCTCCACGAGAGTGTGAGCTGTCCTAAGACTAAATTTAGCTAACCCTCCATAGCTACAAAACACTCAAGGTGATTTTTTTAGTTTTCCTAAACAGCCATGAGATTTAGAAAATTTGTATTCCCATGCTGTAATTCCCTTAGAAGGCACCAAGTCCTGCTCAAAGGTGGGGAAGCAGCTCTGCCCTCCAGCACAGTGGCTGCTGCCTCCAATTTTGTGTGCTCAGGTGGGGGTACTGGTAAGAGCCCCCCAACACAGTGCAACAGCTGAAATACTACTGAGGGCTGTAGGGAAATTGGAACTGAGACAGGTAGATAAGGTTATGATCGAGCAAGAACACTCTCTTGAGGTTTTCAGCAGAAGTTCTGCACATTAAACCCATGGCACAGGGCCTGATGGGCTAAACCCACTGAGATCGTGCTTGTGCCTTCATCAGACACGGGGACACAGCCCTTGCTGAGTCAAGTTGCTGGTAATTACGATGTATGTACATAGCCTGATTCACTACCTGCTTCTTACACATCAAGAAATGTCGCTGTCACGTCCGAGGCGCATAAAGAGAACGCCACAGAGTCCAGGCTCATGAACAAGTGGAAGCCGAAGCTTTACTTTAATAATTTTCTGACTACTTTTATAGGATAGATCGCAAAAGTGTGTTGAGTGGCAATAGGTAATTGGTTCCTCGGCCATCCAGCCCTTGAGAGGATTGGCCAAGTCCTAAGAGACCTATTCCAAAATATTTTCAAAGTCAAAGCCATAACAATCTTGCAAAACAGCCTGCGGGTGCAAGAAGTTTATGAAACTGTGACCTTGTTTAAAATAGTTTACATAGGAAAGACAGTCTGCTCACAGAATATTGAGAAAAGGCTGAAGAATTTCTCTGCTTCTGGCTTTTTAGCACCTACAAAGAAACACAGCAGAACTTCTTATGCAAGTATTACCTTGTCTTTCTTAAGATTTATCTTTTCTACAGTTTTTTAGATAGGTTTTTGAGTTGGACTGTGGTAAGGTATGTGCTTTAGATGCTTCTGCAGATATAAATATAATAAAATAGGGCCAAACTTCAGACAAATTTCTATTTCTGCTATCTGGGCATATATTTGAAATTGCAGTGACTGCTGCTTTTACGCTGTTGAGCTGGTGAATGTAGGGGAACGTTACCACTGGAAGGGGAAGGGATCCCTTGCAGGGTAGGATGTGGAATTCAGTGCTGGAGATCCCTGCAGTCATTAAAGGTAATGAATATCCCAAACATACAGCCCTGTCAACTGCAATGGTAATGAAATGGGAGAGCTGCATTTTCCATAGATCTGAATGTTTTATTGTGAAAACAGCTTTAATGACTTCCTGACAAAATTTACAATGAAAACATAGTTCAGCTAATTAGTTTCGCTTATACTCCTTTGACAAGAGGGCTTTGGCATGTGCTTGTAATTCCCTTTGGAGTACGGTGTTAGATTTTAATATGTACACTTTATTTTCCAACATTTAGTTTATAAAATAAGAACAGGCTTTCTGTTTAGTCCCTGCTCTCTCTGCTATCAACTGTATTAAACAGACAGAAAACAAATAGAGATTCTTAGAAAACAGTAATATTTTCCCCAGAAAATTTGCAGCTGTTATCTGGACATTTTTCTTTATCGTCTGCATGTTTGCCTTCCTCCTTTAGGTTAATCGCCTTTCCATTTAAATAAAATATGTTTTCCTGTAAGATCATACATCTTGTCTTTTGTGCAGAGGAATAGCTAAATAAGAAGAGGAGGAAATGCTTTTTCTTTCTTGTATATTGATTTAGAAATGTAAGACTATGATGGAAACAATAATATAACTTTATCCAAAGCTGTAGTGAAACTTCATAGCTATGAGTGGGCAGACTAAGAGTAATTTTCTTCAAGAACAACCCCTGCATTCTTTACAGGAGCTGCAATGTTCTGTTCCTGTGCTGAGGGTGGAGAACAGCACCTAAACTTGAGTGGAAGTCTTCACACTTTTTAGGCTACTTTCCTCTTAAACATATTTTCACCTTTTTTCTCCTTCTGTGAGAGCAGAGAAAGTAGAAAAATGTCCAGACACTAAATGCAGCTTTTCTGGGGGATAAAAAAAAAGTCTTTGGTTGAAGTGCTCTGTCCTCTGAAAGTAGAACTTAGACTGTGAAGTCAAACAAAAAGTCTAAGCTCCGAGGAGATTTATGTCTTTGCTATATTATTCAGTCAATATCTTCAGTTATTTGGAAACCTTTGGTGATTCTCTAATAATATTAGCAGTGTGTTAATATTTCATTGTTTTTTTCCTAATGTTTCCTGCTAATCACTGATAGAAATGACCATTAAAAATTCAAGGACCGGAACAGCTCCACTTGTTTTGGAAGGACACGGTTGTATCCTCTAGCTCTTGTTGCTGTACTCGAAAACACAGTTTATGGCACGGTTGGGGGAAAAAAAAAAAGGAAAGAGAACTAGTTTTCAATTCCTATTTTGATGCAATTTTTTTCTTAATTCATTATAATTTATTTGTGATTGCATATTATCAGTATTGCAGAAGCATTGAGAAGCTTTGAATAAGTGTTTAATTGTATCAGACACTATAGACATGCAAAGCAAGCAAAAGAAAGGCTCTTCTCCAGCCAACTTAGAGTCTTACAAGAAAAAGACATGGTGGGAGAAAGGAAGCAGCTTTGTCATCACTTCACAGATCAGGCTCCAGCACTGCCTGAGCCTTCTCTCGTCTGCTGTCCCCCTCACTTGATTGTCTCTCGTTTGAAATCTCTTGAACACACACACAAGCTCAATACAACAGCAAAATTTCGTCCTGTGTGCCAGAATTGGATGGGTTGCTGTAAACCCAGGGCATGTTAGAGAATACATCCAAGGCATGAGCAAATTTTTCATCTCAATGGAGCCATCCATCATTTTACCAAGTCAAATCGTTAGTGATTGAGGGCACTTTTCAACACCCTGATTGTGGGAGTGTACCTGCCTCCAGAATGAGCAATGCAGAGTGTAATGAAATCTCTTTTCCTATTGCCATTTTTCACAGTTCTCCGCTGGGGTTGTTGTTTGATAAATTGTGTGGAATTACAAAACCCTGTGTATAAAATGCTTATGGGACACTGGTTCATCTTCTGGGCATGTGTGGGAGTGTGTCCCAGGCAAATCTCTTTAATGGCCAGTTCTTAGTGGAATATGTTGTGTAGAACTTCATAATTCAGGTTCTTGGTGCTGATTCTTCAGTAGTAACATCTAAAAATATCTAATGGTTCTCTATAAAAAACAAGGTGTAACGCAACTGTAGATGCTTGGGGTGTATCCAAGACATTAAAACAGAGTATACAGAAGGAGTGATTTAAGAAATAGTATCCATTGAAATAGAATAGGGAAATTATTTATCTCAGTAATTTAGAAAGATCCCTCCTTCAATATCATTCATAGGAAAGGTGTATATAGAATGTTTTCTTGTCTTTCTTGGATATTTTATTCCTAACAGCATGTTGCTGAATATTCTTTAGAAAAGAATATTTTAACTTTGTGCAGACAGTAGATTTCTTGACAAAATTTAACATAGGATTGTATAATTGCAACTGCAGTTGTTATTATTGTTTTTCCTTAAAACCTGCAAGGCAGTTTACTTTTCCTTTTCATACAAACAAACACATCCTAATTATAGTAATCAGTTCGCATGCAATAATCGCATTAGCTCTGGTAATTATTATTTGGATCACCTGGACCTCTACTGGGCTTGAGAGACAAAATCAATAATTCTCAAGCAGGCAGAAGGGTGAGGCTGATTATGCGTTCAAGTGATCAGAGACCAGATTGCATTTGATTAAATGAACTGGTGAGAGATTTTATAATTAATGTTCTTTGTTAACAGACAAAAAGCTAAACAAATGCATATGCTTTACCCTGGCTGAGAAATGGCCATCTTTTTCCTCCAGAATGTTAGAACAGGAATGTGTTTGCAGCACTGCTGATTGCTCATCTAACCAGCAGAGAGGAACACACAGCTGAAGTGAAACGTTACTGTCTTGCAGTCTTGGTGTTCAATGCTTCAAAATAAAACCTTCCATGGATGATGGCAATTTGTATTAGTGGACAAGAGTTTGAGCATTCCTGTAGATCCGGTGCGTAGCAAAATAATTGTTAGCACTTATTTGTAAAGAAAACTCCCTTTGCTGTAGGTAAGATGAATTGTTCTGTGTAGTGGTAGAATTAAATCTTAAAATAATATAAAATGGGTTAATTTTTAAATGAATTTGTAGTTGCAAAGGTGATCTCCCCCTGTTGGATTTACAGTATCCTTAAATTGAATCTGACTGATGAGCTAGGGAGATCTGAAGCCCAAAGTGTTAAAGCACCCTGAAAATATTTTCCTGTATGTTTGTTTCAAAATAGGTCCAGAGAACATTGACTAAAACTGTAGATGTCATCAATAAAGCTCTGTGTTCAGACCCTGGTTATGAAGGAAGGTCATTCTGTGATATTCTTCTTTGGCCCCTCAGTATGGAAACACAGCTCCCTCTTCAGTGTCCAAGTCAATCCCTACTGGAAAAGCTTCTGAAGACACTCTTCAGCGTGATCGAGCTAAAATATAAAGTACTCTGAGAAAGTTCCTTTGTATTCTGAATTTTAGTTCCTTTGTATTCTGAATCTCAGCACAGATTGCTGAGAATTGCCTTGAGTTTCCACATTTTTACCCGTAAGTAACATTTTTTTTCCAGAAGTCATTAATGAATCTCAAAAATATCCTCGATCTGAGTGGTGAGGCTTTCCTGGCCAGGAATCACCTCTTCTCTTGGGACACACTAAAGAACGCTGGGACTGAGCTGCCGTCTCTCAAGTTGGTTACCCCTTTGTCTCCCCCACCACTTCCCTTCAGGTTTTACACCTTTCCATGTCAGTGTTTGTCCTGTTCTACCCTTGAGTCTGCACTAATTACCATCTCACTCTGCTTTTCTCTTCTTTTCTCGGCTCCAGCTTGTTTTATCCCACTTTCTTTCTAACAACTTCTCAATTTCCTTGGCAACCTGAGCCAAGGTCAGATGGCCATGCTGCATCCAAGCTAAGCCTTGGATCCCAGGCAGCTGAACCCCTGGGCTGAGAGCTACATCTCCAGGATAACTAAAGTGCAACAGGTTTAGGAAAAGCGTTTCCTGGGTGGATCAGCCTGGATTCGTGATTGGCACTTAAGTGAATTTTTAAACCTTTCCTTTGGCTTTACGAAATATTGAGAATTGGCATAATCTTGAGGGTTTCTTAAATAGAGGTATTAGTTATAGAGTTTGAGGAATACTTAAGGTTTGAAATTTGAAGTTATCTTTCCAACAGACAGATCTTTAATACCCTAAATAAGTCTCCCCACATCAAACAGCATTAAAGCTTAGTAGAGGATTTCTTGTGGAAAATTTTCCAAAAGGCTCTATTTTCCAGGGAACTATATCACAGCTACATACTTCTGAAACTGAGCTACATCACACAAGGTAACAACCAAACACCCTGCATATGAATAATTCTCAATGGATGGACTTAAATTTTGTGTAAACTCAAGTATTAGATCCTAGAAGATCTTTGGAGAGATTTTGATAGTTTCTGTGGCTAATGAAAATAAAAACTCAGTTCCTGTCTCTTGTTATTGTCCCTGCTCAGGGAAATGATAGCTATTAGATATTTGGAGGTAAGATTTCAGAACTTGTGTAAATCAGTGGGGATTGACTTCTTTCTAAATTCCCGTGCATTGCGCAAAGTTGGCTGAGTTAATTTTAAAAGTTTCAGGAGGATTTTTTAGGGACTGGGGTTTTCTCGGTCTTATTTAGCGAGTCTGTTCTTAAGGTGGTTTCACTGGTCAGGGACTGCAGAAAGCTGAGGGGAAGGACCGAGTCCTGAGCAGGAGTCACTTAACTTCAGCGCTGTTTCTGTTCAAAGCAGTTTGCTCCCCTCTCTTTCCCAGAAAGAGGAAAGGAGGGGATCCTTTCCTCTCTCCAGTGATTCTGTTTCTTTAGCATTCACATCTTTGTGACTCAACGCCTTAACCACTATGATTTATCCCAGATAACGTGAAACAATCACTGATTTTTTACTTTTGTTAATACATTTCATTGCAGTTTTCCAGTGATTCATTGGCTGTTATATGAACACTGGGCCTGCAGTAGGAATCTTTTGTGGAAGTTGCAGGTTTAACCATCTCCAGCTGTAAATCAGGGTCCAAGAATGCTTCAAACTGGCTCTGTTTGTCATGCAGTGAGATTCAAAACTCTTTCCTAGGCATTGCCTGGCCAGTCCTGGGTGATAAATGATGACACTGTCCTTGACCAGAACAAAACGACAGCCTATCGAGGTTCCCATGGATGATGACAGGAGAGAGATGCAATCAAATATAGACACTTTTTAATGCGAGTATCTTCTTGCTTCTATTATTATAAATGGTTAGAGTACGTGTAAGTGCTAAAGCATTAGCTCCTCATTTTCGCTGTGGAATTGTGCTCGGCGTTCTCTGCTTATCTGAAAGTGAGAGTTCTTCGTTTCCATTTGATCTATTTTTTTCCCCTCCAGCATAATGAAGAATGATGATACTTTTAGATGTTGACATTTTGGGAAGCTGAGATGGTCTGTAGTAGACTACAAATGATGAAAGCTTAATGAAAGTTATTTTCTCATAATAGCCCTAAATTGGCTATTTTCTCAGAATGGAGCGGGTCTGCTGGATTGAGCTTGAACTTTTTACCCCTCTGTGATCCTGTAGTTACCAAAAGTAATATGGAATGGCTTTAACTGTTTAGCTTTTTAAAATCCAGAGTTAAGAGAGCTGGTTCAAGTGTAATTTTGCCGTTGTTCCTGGAGGTAGGATTCTGTAGCTGTGAAGAGCTGAAGGATTGTTGTTTCCTGACGTCCTCCATCGCAAGCCTGGCAGTCAAACCCAGACCCTGTGCTGCAGGAATAGTAAAGATCCTAATGGAAAACAGTAGAAAATGGGGATATTAAACTTCTGTACTAGGATAACGTTTTTGTATTGACCAAACTGTGAGCCAAAATATGAAAACTTTAAGTAAATCAGCCTGTAATCATTTCATGTGTGTAGAGCTGGAAATCTCCTAAACCGCTTTTCGCTCTAGAGAGTTAGAAAGATTGTTCCAAACATATAACACAGTGAGAATTTCCCCAAAGTTTCTCTTAAATAAAGTAATATCCAAACCCCTGTTTTCAATACCTGAAATTGTTGGTAATTTTGTTGTCCTGATTCATGAGGACACTCTCAGGGTTTGTGTTCCAGTGGGTCAAAGACTCAAGTTAATAAACCTAACAGATGCTAATACATTTCTAAAAACAAGTTATGGCTGTTTTTCTGTCCTCAGATGTAATTTTTAGATACCAGTCTCTCTTAGCTATTATAGTAGCAGTTTTTCAGGACATATATGTTGATAAGAAAGGTTGACTTTAATTCTTGTAGTTGTCTCAAGCTAAAGACAGGTTTGCAATATTTCAACAGTCTTAAAATGCCATCAGCATCCTGGGCAAACACATCACAGAAATACAAATGATTTCAGACAGAATATGACTCTATCAATTTATTGAGCATAAGCCTCTATTTATAGGTGATTGATAGAATTAATGAGGAAAACTCCACTTTGGTAAATCTTCATTTTCTAAGCCTGAAGTTCCCAGTAAAGTGTTTGTTCACCCCACCAATTTAATCAAAGTATGTTGTTGAACTTCCTAAGGATGTGTTCTAGTTGCTTGGCAATGGATTGTGGAACAATTTGTTTAAAGTTCAATGAACACAGGACTAGAGTAATTTATTCAAATCCACCACTTATTAAATCAGGATTTGACTTAATTTTTTTTTCCTGACTAATAAAATGGACTTGAAAAGAATTAGCTAAACCTCTGCGGAATTGTCACAAAATAATTCTGATGACTATGTTGTCTATTAGTTTTTACTGCCAGCAAGGAAGGCAAACGGAGATGAATACATTCCCCATTGTTTTGTGGATTGTCAGAAAGGGATTTATTTTTAAACAGTTTATTGTCTCAACATCATCCTCCTTTCAAGATAAGTAACATGGAGATAATATACCTGCATTTTTATTAGGCATCTGAAGTATTTGAATATTTCACAAGAAAGGGTATTTTCTTTCTCTGTCACCAGTGAAAAACAGAGACTGCAGGTGCTGAATTGGGATACTTTTCTGATGGGCATGAATAATTTAACGGCTTGAATTTAAAATGTTACAACAATAAATACATTTTATTTTAAATATCAGTTCTGGCCCAATTTTACTAATGCATGTATTTCCGGTCGGAGAGTTGCTGCTCCTTTAATCTAACAAAGAAAGACAAATACAACATGACATATTCTTGAAATGTCAAGCTCACCTGCAGTCACTGGATTTTAGCCTGGAACTCTCTGAGCTTTTGATAAGAGCCATAAAACATCTTTTATTATGTATTAGGACCTGAAAGAAGGAAACGTGAGATTGGAAGAGCTGTGCTGTTGTTATAACGCTATCCTCACTACCTGCAAATCCTCTTTAGATCAGGGCACCAGAGTCCTGTGTCCTCTAGGAGAAAACAAAGCAAGACAGACCCAGGAGCCTGCGGACTTAGTATAAAACAAGCTGTAACAGAGGAAGAAAGAAACGCATTTTCTTGTCTCCCCAGTGAGAGAATATGAAATATTTATCTAAGCATCAGTCAGGTCCATGGGATCTACAGCTGTCTGCAACCCCAAGGCAATTAAGCTGATTTTTTCCTGCCCGTGCTCCGTTTTGCAGGGCTCTCAGACACGGGCAGGGTGCAGACTGCAGCTGAGATGACACGAGCTGGCAGTGGCTGCTCGCAGCTCCCTGCCAGCCCCCTCCCAGGCAGTGGCTCTGGCTCAGGCATGTCCAAGCAAGGCCATTTATCCCCCAGCAGCAGCAGCGTGTCCTGCGCTCCCCGAGCTTCGGCTCCATCCCGGGATGAACGCGCAGACATGTGAACACTCATGGTGGGGTGGCTCTCACAACTTAAGGAGATAACCAAGACAAAGCTTACAGCAGGGATGACTTGAGGCAGCAAGCCCTACTTCCTAAGAGTTTTGACACGTTCAGTCAGGATTTTGAAAATATTTTGTGATAGCATCCTCAACTGGAATCACGGGGCAGGACTGCATTTATGAAAAAGGCAGGATGTGTTCCTGAGACTCCTTCGAAGACTAAATGTGAAAATAATTAAGGAGAATTACAGAAGAAGATGGCAAGTTGATGAATTCCAAACATTACCTCTTTCCAAGTAGATTTTCCCTGATAAACTTGACAAATACTCGTAATTTGTGTTGTAGATTGCCATGAGGAAAAGTATGAGAATGAGCTAAAGGAATCAAACCACATGCAAGGAATGGATTTCAGAGACTGAACAGGGTGAAGCCTTATGTAAAACTGCCTTTGATGACTTCACAAGAATCATTTTCCTAAGGGAATTGTAGGATTTTCCTGTGTGTATGCATGGGTGTCCAAAAGAGATTTTAAATAGTCTGAAAAAGACTACCTTAATTTTCTCTCTCTATTAGTCACCATTTAGTTCTTTCCAGCAGAATATCTTGGTTCCAATGCCACAAAATGTTATTAATTTTTCTTTCTATTTGGATTCTCTGCTGTGTTATCACTTCCAGCACACGATGGAAGTCTTCAGTTCTGAGTTAATTAGCATTCCACGACCAAAGCCTCACGCGGTGTAGAATTCACTCTGCCTGATTGCACACCTGTCCAGAGGTTCCTCAGCATAACGATTCCCCATCCTTTTCTTTTAGTTAGGACTGTTTCAAGAGCAAAATGGTACAGAGCAGAAAGTAGTAGCCGCCCTTTCTTGAGTAAAATCCTATACATTTTAAATATTTTGTGTCTTGATTAATTGAGTGGTTAGGCCCGTAACTATTAGCCACCATTTAAGTCAGTATTTGACTTCACTCCACTTAGTAAAAATAAAAACACCTCTTAGGAAACGAGCTGAGTGGATTTAGAGTTTATCATGAAAGCATGGAATTGTTAAGGTTGGAAAAGCCCTCTGAGATCATTGAGTCCAACCACTAACCCAGCACCACGGTGATCACCTCCAAACCCTGTCTCCAAGTGTGGATGCTAAAAAGTTAGAAGCAGAGAAATTCTTCAGCTTTTCTCAATATTCTGTGAGAACAGTGCTTTCTCATGCAGACTAGCTGAGAAACAGTTTGTTATTTTGCAAACTATTTCATTGAGAAAAAATATTTTGAAGTAGGTGTTGTACTGTTCAGCCAATCACTTAGGTGGGTGGCTGAGCTGTGAGCCAATTGTGTCATTCCTCTATTGCGAACCAAGTTATAAAATTATATTTTGATTTATTAAATCAATTAATTATATTAATTGATTTAATTATTAATAAGAGAGATTTTTCTCCTGGACTCTTTCTCTCTAATGTCATTCTTCTCTCCATTCTTGGTACGCAGCGACATCCAAGTGCCACATGCACACGTTTTTTGAATGATTCCAGGGATGGTGACTCCAGCACNTATTAGTAAGAGAGATTTTTCTCCTGCACTCTTTCTCTCTAATGTCATTCTTCTCTCCATTCTTGGTACGCAGCGACATCCAAGTGCCACATGCACACGTTTTTTGAATGATTCCAGGGATGGTGACTCCAGCACTTCCCTGGGAAGCTTGTTCCAATGCTTGATCACCCTTTCAGTGAAGAATCTTTTTCCTAAAATCCAATCTAAACATCCCCTGGCACAACTTGGGGCCATTTTCTCTCCTCCTGTCACTTGTCACCTGAGAGCCAAGACCAAATCCCCCTTACTACAACTCCAGGTTGTTGTAGAGAGTTACATTTCTTCTTTCTTCTTTTTCTTTTATTGTGAGATCTTAAAATCCACAGAAACTAACAACATTTGGGGAAAGTGTGCTAAAACCAAACTATTAATAAATCTTCTCTTCAATTTCTATGCTTATTTTTCAGTCGGCGTGCATGCTTGCCATGAGAATGGACTCACAGCATTGAAAGCTTCGATGCCTTAACAAAGGGGCTCAGAAAAGTTGCATTACCTAGAAATGAAAAGTTAAAAGCCACGGTGAAAATGGCAGGGCCTTTCCACGGTTATCAGGGTTGAGAGGAGACATCAGGAATATCAATGACTTCAGAAGCAGCCAGAAGTGTCTGTGGAAAGGGACGTGCTTTGCAGAATGTGTGTCCTACACCTCTGATGAGCAAGAGTTACAAGAGATTGGACATTTATACAGAAATGTGACTTTCTGAATAATATTTTAGCAGAGCCTAGTGTTTAGCGAGCAATGTGAGAGGACCTGTTGTTTGCAAAGCTCTTAAAAGTTAGTGCAGTAATCCCCTCAGCTTCATTAAATTATTTCAGGTGAAAAGGGAGAAAAAAGGCAAAGAAAAAAGATACTTAATATACTTTGAATTACAGAGGATTTTTTGGTTTGTGCGGGGGTTTATTTTCTTTTCCTTTTTTTTTTTTTAATAGTGGAACAAATGAAAGAGTGCTTTACTTTGATTTGCATTCATATAACTAGCTGCTAATCCTGCCTCCAGTCTATTCACTTTGTTTCCATCATAGTTTGGCGCATTCACTAGCACTTATAATGTAATTACGTAGGGAAAACTTCCTAGAAGGGAATGATGAAAGAGAATTTTATCCACTTGCTCTTTTACAAGAGAATTCAGAACCAAAGTATATAAGATGTTGGAAGAGGCAAACCAATTTTGTTTCTTACTTGAACATGCAGTGAGATGCTGGCCAGAAAAGCTGATGACCATTTTCACCATTTAAACCCTTTCAGAACTAGAGTTTTAAATGCCCTTTTTTAAAAAAAACAGTATTATTGCTTCAAGAAATTGTTGATGCTTGCACACTCCCCTTCTTTCTCACATTTCTGTTACCTCTGGGTCACTGTGGTATGGAATTACCTTTGCGTTATGAGGCAGGAGTTAGACTTTTATTCCTAGAAAAGAATTCAAAGTATGAATTTCAGGGAGACTGGGGTTGTTACAGTCAGCTTGGGCAAACCCATGTCAAATGACATGAAAAAAATCCATTCTGGAACCGCAAGGGGAATCTGATGGCTGAAACATACAAATGGAGACAACGTGCATGTTCTGTGCCTTTTGCATGTCCCTGCACTGAAAGCATTTCTGAAAAGATCTTCCTTAAAAATAGAAAAAAAAAAAAAAAAAACCACCCCCAAACTTATAAATTTCTTAGGAAGTTTTTAAAATCTGTGTTAATAGCAATAATATAGCAAATCCAACTCAGTTCAGTGAGTATAAAATATGAGCACACCAAACTATCTGTAATGATGTAAAACAATGCTAAAAAGAAAACCTCTGTCCCAGCTGAGGCTGCAGAGGGTCTGTAAATCTGCTGCTGTAGCTGTGGGGAGCACCCCCGAGCACTGATCAAACGCAAGCACGACAAACCACATCTCTGTCCTGGATTTAAAGTTCATGGTGACCATGTCTGGATGATGGTGTAGTGCTCAGACTATTCAGACAACTGGGGAAAAACATTAACCACCAAATCTACAAATCCCTTGGACTGAAAGCAACAACAAAAAGGCGAGGAAATTCTGTGATTTTGGAATAAGCTTAATGGAGTTCTGGATGCTACAACTTCATGTTTGCTTGGTGTGAATAGCAGAAAACTTTTGGAGGAAAAGTTATTTCTTTTTTCTAATGGATTGCTAAGTGAATCTGTTGTACTGGAGGGACTGGAAATAGATCTTTTTGCTCTTTATCCTACAGTGCTGTTCGTTCTCAAGGTGACCTGGGTCTTTTCCAAGGGCATTCATAAAATATTCGTGATTGTGGAGGTTATTCAAATTGACAGTTCTTATTGGGTGATTACATTAAATTGATAACAGCCAAAATGTAGTTCTAGCTCAAGAAAAAGTTTAATTTATTATAACAAATTAAAATTAGCATTCATAGGTCCGTTGGTCCTGATACCAAGTGAGTGTAATACAACTCAGTTCTTGGGTATAGCTTAGGTCACAAACTCCTGTGGTTGTACCCTTAAGGTAGAAAATTATCTGATTTTTTTTCTTCCTGTTAAAACTGTTCTCCCATCTATAGCGTGTGTATACCTCTATTTCTGCCAAGATTTCCTTATCTGGGAGCTGGAAGAGCCTTCCCTATGTGTGATTATATTTAGAGCATTATAGGAATAACTATTTCTTAAGTTTAATGGGAGAGGTGTGCCAATTAAAAAGCTGATTTAACTTCCCACGGCCATGAGAATGTGGGTAGGTTCCTTTAAAAGAATAGTGCAGCATATTTAAAGATATTTAAATAACAGTGTAGAGTATTTCAAGACATTTTACTTGCCATATCAGTGAGAACAGGGGTAGGTTTCCTTTAACGAGTGGTATAGAGTATTTAAAGAGCTGCTTGGCAGATATATAGAGAGGAGAACTGTGTTTTGTGTTGTATTCCTGCAGATGGTTTTATTAGATCGTTAAAAAGTTATATACAAAGGGCAGCATTTCTTACCAAGAAAATGAGATTTTAAAATAACTCACATTAGTGGTCAATCCTTGTTATGTATGCTGGAGTTCTAACAGCTGTAATGATTTGTTTTAAAGGAGCCATCTGAACCTGTGCTGATTTTTAAGCCTTTACTGATTGATTTGACTTGTTTGATGTATTATAAATCACACAGCTATAAAGTCACAGTAAAAATTCCATTAAACTTGTGAGGTAAAAAAAGAAAAAAAAAAAATCCATGAATAAACCAGTACGAAATGCAAGACAGCAGCAAATGTGCTATTTCTTTTCCTTTTGTAAAATTTAAGTTTAAGTTTATAGCCAAGGCCATTTTTATGTGAAAGAAAAACAATGGCTACAAATAAGAATCTATCAGGAGTCTCACTGTGGGGGTGTATTTTATTTCCTGTACTTGAACAATATTTCAGTTTCCTTCACTGTGCCTCTATAAAGGTGGTTTTTTGCTAATTCATTGAATAGAACTGGTTTTTGTTTTCAAATTAAGACTCTTGATCAGGAAAACTGTTGTTAAGAACACCTAAAAAAAGCTGGAAGAGGTAAGGACTTCCAAATGAAATTGCTCTTGTTTCTAATTCATTAATCCATGTATTTTCACAGTCTAGTCCTGTTTAGACTGCCTAACCAGGAATGATGCTGAGCCTCATACCAGACTCTATTTTCTGGATGATTTCTTGTTGCTCTATATCATGTGCCTTTTCACTTTCATACGTTGGCTGAGTTGATATATACTGAAGCAATTCTTTAGAAGTGACAAAAATTTTGTGATTGAGATCTCCAAAAGGCAAAAAGAACTAATGATCTCATATTAAATGTTGTAAAAAGCCAAATGAGTTATTCTAAGACAATTTAATCATCATTCTTACAATTTTCTTCATAAAAAATAAAACTTAGCCTAAATGTAAATTAAACCAATTTTTCATTGAAATAGGGAAATGTTAGAAGGTACTTTGTTTTCTTTAATTTTATTTTTTATATCTATAAATTCAGGATAAACTCATTTCATTGTGTCTCAGCATCTTCATAGGCACAATGTATAATATTCAAGGTACAAGACTGGCATTTTGGGTTTTATTCTTGCTGTGACAGGGCACATTCTGCTGGTTGGTTGAACTGATTTGAGCTGTGCTTTGGGTCAGCAGTGAAGGAGGGGGGTATATGTGTGACACCTGTTAACTGGCTTTTAGAACATCTCTGAAATATCTTTGGCTGATGTTGATGATTCCTGTGCCTGTTTCTCATCAGTGAAGTGGGGCTGAAGTTCTGCTGGGTTTCTGTGCTGCTAAAGACCAAGTGACACACTGAATTATGCTTTATATCTACATTTCAGCACTGTCACATGGACAGAAATCCTTGACTCTCCTCGCCCTCGTTCTGTGACTTGCATTTCTGGTGCTCCACTGCAGATGTGGTTGGTTGTGCTTGATGGAGCCTCTGCCCTGGTCCAGTTTGTTTCCTTCAGAGGGACAGAGTAGTCTCCAAAAATGACAACCCAGCTTTTGCCAAGCATTGAGTGCTGGAAACTCTGCTTCAGGCACTTGGTGCAGCTGGTTGCATATTTGGATGTGCTGTGAGTGAGTAAGCAGGTGGATGCATGGCTGCCTGTAAATGGTGTCAGGCCAAATAAACACAGAGGGTGCCCCAAATGTTGCATAGCAAAGGTTGTGGCTCGTGAACTCTGCGAAGGTAAATACACCTGCTCAGGGTGCGTCCAGTTCACTCCACTTGCTCTTGATTCACAGACTCTCTGAAATCTGTCAGTCACATTCCGTGTAACTCATCTGCCACAGGATCACAACAGAAGGCTCAGAAAGCAGCTCCTTCTTCTCCCCTATTGTTTTTCTCTCTTTTTCCCCCTATTTCCTTGTTTCTCATTTCAAGTACTTCATGGAGCACATCTCATTAATCTCTTATCAGATTCCCTCTGTTGGTCTGTCATTTCATCCACACTTCACAATCCTGACATCAAGTGCTGTTCTTGACAAGTTGAATATTTGTTCCAGAAGAAAAACTCGGGTTTATGTTTCTCCTGCATATGCAGAAACCATTACAATTAGATAGAAAAGAATAGTTCGGCTGTTTTACTCAAAGGAATGGCGTTCTGTTGTTCTACAGATGCACACACATGAGATTATTACAAAAGAAGGAATAGTTGGATAACTGCACCCTTTAACCATTCAAATCCTCTTGGCAGCCACCACAACTTCACAGAATGTGGTATTTCAAATACTACAGTGGAAGAAATACCTTTTATTTCATGCTCTGGGACTTACACAATTTTTTTTTTTTTTTTTTTTTTTTGTAAAGATGTTTTTGTATGTCTTTTGTCAGTTAAACTGATAAATAACCAAATGGGAATTTTAAGGAGCAGTGTGAGGTTTGTCGTGCCGAGAAATCTCAGAGAACCCCTGGAATTACTTCCGAATGAAAGAAAGAGAAATATGTTTTATTACTGCTCTTACTGCTGAGTACCCTTCCTTTAATCACTTTATCTGTCCTGTACACTGATGCCTGCCTCCTTATCTCATGTTCTTCCTGCAGCTTCTTAGAAGCACTTCGGCTGGTTCGATGTTCTTCTTTGTTAAAGTCGTGGGTTTTGCTCGTGTCAGCCCCAAACTGCTGCAAGATTAGTGCTCCAGGATTACCAGGAGTCTCTACAAACTTCTTGACAGGATTAGGAGAGGCCATTGCTGCTTCAGACAGTGGTGATAATCCAGACTGGTGAGGCTGCAAGCAGTAGGGAGGTGTAATCAGAGAGATGCCAAGATATCCTATGTAGTGTCTGAAAGTAGGGCACAGGGATGGGAGAGAGAGCACAGGAAAATGTTCTCAGTGCACCTATAGAACACATTCCCACAGGGGGGGAATGTGATACCTAGCATTATTTCAGCTGCCTTGGCTGCACGTGTTCCCCTCAATATCCATTTGCAGCATGAAAAGCAGTTACAAAGTCCTGGCTGCCCACAGCAGTGCTTGGATCTCCATGCGTTGGACAATAACAAGTGGGAAGATGCTCACATGAGTGCCAAAGAATTGCAGAAGAGAAAACTGTTTGAAAAACCTCTGAGGTGAGATTGTGACCATTGCTGGAATAGCTGCTGCGTGCCAGAGCCTGGATTGTTTTCTCCAGCAGAGCCTGGGGGCTGTCAGCTTTCCAAAGGGAAGAGTAGAATGCCAGAAAACCTTCTGCACTGGCTTTTCCTGTGGATCACTGGTGCTGGAATAGCCAGAGCTTTGGGAAAGCCAAGCCAGGGTGGGGGAATGCTTCTTGCTGAGCTGAGCAGAGAATAGCAGCAGCGCTCGCGCTACCTTTGATGTCTGCTGCGTTTGACAGTTTCCCGGGTGGCAAGGCTTCTTTCTGGATGAGGGTCCTGTTAGAAATAGCTCGTTCAGGAGACATCAAATAGTTCCCAATTTAGCCTGGCTTAAAGGAACTCAAAATTGAAAGGGGAGCAGATACCAGTGAGATGCTGGTGATATAGCAGCAGGTAGGTAAAAGTATGTGGGGTGGGTAAGCAAAGGAGCCACTTCAGAGTACATGGAAAAAAAAAAGAATCCATTTGCCTTTTGCCAGTTTGGATTCAGACACAGCTTCTGAAAGTGTCACTGAAATAAGATTTTTACGTGTTATTCACATGTAAGGAGTAAAGTTGGGGAGGCTGAAATCCTTTATTCAGACCCAGTAAATATGGGTATGAAAATATCATTCACGAGACATGGCACATGGAGATGTGAGGGAATTTAAAGACTGGGTTTGAGCAAGGGTGTGGATGCGTGCGCCTCTCCTGGCTCAAAGAAAGCCCTGAAGACAGGTGCAGTTTCTGAAGGGCTTTTCCCACCTTGTGGTTCAATGAACCTGCGACCTTCCCCTTTCCTAACACCCTTGAATATTGCTCAAACATCGAATTTCAGAATGCCAGCTGGTTACTCCCTGCACTTTAGCCCTTCCCTCATGATGTGATGTGTTGCCTGTGCTCGCAATACCAGTGGTGACCTTGAAAAACCACGATTCCAGGTCTATTCATCCAATTCCCAGGAGCTGGCCTGGTCTGGTGGTGGTGTCCTGTGGCTGCCCTGTCCTCCTGGCCCCCATGGAATGCTCAGACAGAGCAGGTGCCCATGAGTGCAGGTGATTTATTCGCCTGCCAAGCTGATGCTTTTATAATGAGTCTAATTAGTTTCAAATTTACCTGTTCCTTGTGTTCTGCATCAGAGTGGCTTGCTGCAGTGTGAGATGTGCTCCACACACCCAGCATTCCCAGGCTTTGGAAGGTTTTCTCTGTACTCTCTCCTATATATCTCCTTCAACAGATTTTCCAAAAAGTTAAACATTCTGGGTCTTTAGCACATTTTAGTGTTGCTCAATCTGCTTGATGGACAGATAGCTTTTAATCCACATTCACTGTGGCAGAAGAAGATCCTCTTACCTTAAATATTTTGTAGGTACTTAAGAATATCCATTACTATAACAGCAAAGTTTGACTTTCCTACTGGACTGAGTTTGAATGTGCTGGGATCACACAGAGGCTGAACATCCCTGTTTGCACTCAGCAAAGCAGCACTTCAGTGCAGTTTGTGCAATGCCACATGTTTTTTTCCTTCTGACTGTTTTTCATGGTTTTTCATATTTTCATCATTACAACTTCCACAAGTACTTGGAAGATGTTTCTTTTTATGCTAGTCAAACATCCAGCATGAGATTATAATATCATCTGTCTCTGATTACTATTTTCCCTTGTTCCCTTCACTAGAGGATTGTCAAATGGGTGTAGCTGATGGTACTTCACAAGCTGACTGAACAAAAAAAGGCTAATTTTTTTAGTACTGACAGTGTTTGCACTATATATATGATATAGAAATAAACTTGCAATCTGACATAGAACAGATTTACAATCTGGGCCACTGCAATTAAAGAACAAACTGAATCCAAAACCAAATTAGAAGAATCTGATATAGATACGTGTTTGTGCAGTGAAAAGGAGGGATTTTGGGGTTTTTTTTGCATTTGTTTGAGGAATGAAATAATATTTTTTATAATGTTCTTTAGTGACAGTAATATTGAGACTTTTAATATGATTCATTCTGCTGAAATGCTCAGACCAACAGAGTTATTGAGTGGTTTATTCCTTGCTCACACTGACATCTCTATGACATGAGCACGTCAGCTGAAGGCATTGTACACAGAGAAAAAAAACATTTCTCAATGCTCAAGTATCAGTTGCTACAGTCAAACAGAAAAAAAAAATAAATAAAGCCAAGGTTTGTATTTCCAAGAGTACATTCAGGTACTACTTTCAAGATTTATTTCACTTTAAAGTACTTTTTGAAGAGGTGCTGGGAACACTGGTCTTGTCGTGCATAGTGTTCCAAGAGATTTTTCTGGAAAAATGTCTGATTAAATTCAAGGTGAGAAGTTAGAAGTTGTTTGCTGAACATTCTATTAACAAAGTCTCTTATAAAATCATTTAAACTCCTGCACTGCACTCAGCAGAGTAGAATTTCTAGGTACAATAGAAAACTGTGAAATTATCAAGATGCTCTTCAATTATATTCAGATTTCTTTCTTAATCTATGGGGAAATGGTATTTTCACAGGGTATTCCTGCTTCCTCTCAGTTCTGTGAGTTTGTGACTTGCAAAAAATAAAATTCTATCAATAGCTTAGAGCAGACTTTATACCCTTAAACAGAAGAGAGATGCAGCACGCAGTTCAGATCCACTTCTGGCTAGTAGATGTTTGTTAGCACCCTCCAGAGATCTGGTATTTCTTTTAAATAGCATCCCTGTTTTATGTGTCAGCATATCTGCTACATTATAAATGTATTTTTTTTTTTTTAATTAATCTGTTTACATTTGTGATGGCATGATCTGGATGTATTGCATTTAGAACTTTGTCTTACTTTTGGAAGAATTTCTGTATTGCAAAGTAATTGGACCAGATTATTTCACTTGTGTTTACCCTTAATTTCACTGCTGATACTTCATCATTCCTAGATGATACCATGGAAATCACGTGTGTTCTCCAGAAGAAAGTCTCCCTTTCTCAGTTGCATTTATAAGAGAGTGCAAAAAGAAGTACACAAATATAATTTCTATTTCAAACTTGTAGCCTTTGTCTTTTTTTCTTTAGGAGATGTGCTTATGCTTACTGAACTTAACTGGAATTTGTCATTGAATTCAATAATGTGTAATCTTGTTCTTCATTTCTGTTAAAAGTCAGGAGTTCTGTTTCTCCTGGAAGTCTCTCTTGAGAAAGACAATTACTGTCACAGCCACTGGCTGGTGGAATGGAGCCCAGCTTATTGGATTTATTACAAGTATTGTCAGTTGTAGCTCTGAAATAAAAAGAGACACTTAAATGGACTCCTGAAAGGTGCATATACAGACTTCCAATAAAAGTATTTTATTTTTGATTTGTATCATTTTATTTCATGTGGCTTGCATGTTTTCACAGCCCTTGTTCTGTGAAAACCTCCGCCATAATCGCGTTTTGGCTCCATGACAGCACCAGGATTATATCACCCTTTTATCCTGCCTCCAGTTTGTGATCATGGTGTTTGACTGCACAATAACAGTGACAAAATGAGCGTTGACAGAATCACTCTGGCACGTGGGTCCCATTCCCTGATGTGACATTGCCTCCACGGCCCACGGAGCAGACGTTTTCAGCTTGGGAAGCACCCGACTGTCTCCGTCAGCTTTTGGTTCTCTCTGCCTTAAACCTTTGCAAGTGGTTTGGGAGGAGGCTGGACAATAGAATGAATGAACAAATATCTAATTGCATTTTAATGGCCTCTTCCCTAAAGGTTCCTTCATACTTGGTTAAGTACAGGGCCATAAAAGTATAAAGGTAAATTTTTGCTGTCCAGTCAGCGTGACAATGAAGACTTTCTGGTTGGAGCTATTTAGCATCAGTCAAGGCAATTTGTCCTTTTTCTGACATAATTGGCTTGGCTCCGGATAATTACAGATCTAATAAACTGATCAGGAAACCTTAATATTTTTCAGCAAAATAGTATCTTCACAGATAGAGTGACCGATAGATTCTGCTTTGCAAATGTGGCTCTTAGTCAGTGGCTGCATCGAGTGGTGCTGCTGAAGTCAAACCTGTAAAATGGAGAAGCACAGGAACACTTTATCAAAGCAATCTGTAATATTTAAGCAGAATGAAATTAGCTGGGCACGAATGAGATCAAAGCCTTAAGTGAGGTTTCGAGGGTGAAGAAAAGGCTGCAGTGGTGAATAGTGATTACTTGTAGTTAATTTAAACTTACTGAAAGATTTTAAGGATCAAAGTTGGGTCTTTTGAGAAAGGGGATTCATCCAATTTCCTCTACTTATATTTTTCCAACATAAATTTATCTTGATATATTTTATTAGCTTCTTACTGCCTTTTTTTTTTTTTCTTTTTTTCTTTTTGTAAGAGCAGGAGCACTTTGACTTTTGTCTACTGAAACTCTTCAGCTTTTGTTTATTAAAACCACACCAGGGTCACACCCCAGGGTTACTCTGTTGCTGTCTCTGGGTTTCCAGCTCATGATATGCAGACAAAAACATTTTTCAGTGTATTTCTTATTTATTGAAGCATAAAGCTATTTGATCTTTCAAGTATGCAACACAGCCAAAAATATTAATATTTCATTCTTAGTTAATTCCATTACAGTGCTATTGAGCAAATACACATTGGCAAGTTTTTGTTTGTTTTTTGTATGGCTTCTAATGCTTCAAAAAAATTACTTTGGCCATTATATTTATTATATCTTTTCAAACTGTTGTGCAATAGTGATAACAGCAAAACAATTTGTCTGCTACTAATTGGATAATATATGTGAAAAAAGCACATTTTAATAAGTGAATGATAGAGTTCCTTATTTGAAACTTATTAGCTAATAATACACCTTCAACACTAGTATTTGTCAAAAACCTCCGAAAATGTTTCCTTTTTAATTTCATGATAGCGTTTGACAGCTGTGGCAATGCCAGTATTTATTATTAGTACACAGCTGAATGGCATTGTAAATCAAGTCTATCACAAATTGTCCTGCTCTAAAGTAATAAAATTAATGGCTGTGTAGCAAAATAATAAAGCAAAGATTAATCATGTATTGCATGGGAATAAAAAGTCTCTTGGAAATTATATTTCCAGGGATATTTAGCAGTAATTTTGCTTTCCTTAACAATTTATTCTGATAATTTAACATATGTCTTACAATTTTAACAAAAAGCACTATTTAGAAAAATGTTGCCATCAGCCAGCTCCGTTTTTCCTGCTGGTACTCAGGGATTAGGAGCAGCACAAGGGGTACAGGTTAAGGACACACTGGCAAGAGTTGTCCATTCAGCCACGCAATTGCTTCCACTCCTCTGGCCAAACCTTTAGGTAGCATGAAGTGTTAATGTTGATCCCAATAAAACTGTCTCCAGTTTGAGCCAAGAAGGAATTTGGCACCCCGAGTTTGAAATTTCCGTCCTTAAAAGGCTTCCCTCCACCTGCTGCTGTCACCAACATTTGCAGCCACGCTGTCTTGCTGTTCCCTGATAAGCTGAGAAAAAGCAGAGTTGCAATTCAGCTGATCTCCTGGGAGTAAAGATGTGCAGATTGGGGATTTTCTTCCCTTCAGATCACATCATGAGCACGATTTATATCCCTCAATTTTGAGATGACAGGCTTTTTAAACAATCTTCCAAATCATGGTACCTTCTCTGGTGACATCCTGTATACAAAAGCAGACTTGCTGCAGGTGCTGGCTGGAAATGTGGGAGAAAAGAAACTTTTCAAATTGACTTTTCTGCCACCTTTTACTTTTAAATATTAGCTCTCTTAAAATGTGGGGTTTACCCCCTAAAGTGAATGGTGGAGTTTCAATACAACTTCGGTATAAGGATTACAAATCTTAAGGTCTGAAATCTTTTTAGTCTAACCTTCATTTTCTTCTTCATTTCAATCGGGGCCATGTTTAAAATTTCATCCTTAATTATGAAAATCGCAATTGTTATATCTTCATGAGCTTCTTCCACTTACTACTAATTATGGCCTGGGGGAATAAAAACTTACTGGTTTCTTTAAGACTGAAATAGAAAGCTGGGAGTTTGTAAAATATTGTTTTTTCTCTTAGTTCTTGACTGCTGGCAGTGATGAAGCACCTTCTGTTTGTCCCATGATGTTTCTGGTCATTGTCATGGAAAAAGCCATCACTTCTAAGGCTCCATAGGAAATGTTCCATAGGAATTGTGTTAAATCACTTCATCCCTCATAATCCAGGCATTCAGCTGCATACACAGATCTCCACAAGGAAGTTTAAAAAGCTGTTCCTGGTAAATATTTATAAAATGTGTAGTTCTGCACTGACCTACTAATAACCTTAATATCACATAATTAAGCCCACTGTTTAAAAAAAAGAGAATCTGCACTGCAAGTTCATATGAATATGAAATCCAGAAAGACAGTTTAAAGTAGGGTTAGAGTTTTGGGATGATGTGAGTGCCTATAATTAGCCCAAACCCATTGATTCCTCCTTGTGCTCTGTTTCGGGAGGTTTAGACTCTTGGAGTTGATGATACTCAATGTCTTTAAAGACATAAATGTGTGCATCTCCACGGATGACTTTTTGATGCCATCACGATATTCCTTGAAGAGATGTAAATTCCAAAACTACCGTCAGTTGAAAGTGGCTTAATATCTCTATTTTTAACAGAGACACACATGGCACAGCATGTACCCCTAAGCTTATTTGGAGGGTGTCTAAAGACGTGATGCACAGGTTGATGAAAAACAAAAGTTCAGTGGATACAAACAGTTTTCACTATTGATTCATTGCAGAATGTGCCCACCTGCAGGTCTCTGATTATCAGATGAGTCAGGGAGAGGAGCCTAAAAGCAGAACTTCTCTCAGGGCCAGCAGATCTCTACCTCATTGCTCAGCAGAGAGACAGCAGCTGTCATTGGGGTAAACAACATTTGTATCTCAAAGAAAGAATAAAATAATTGATATATTGCACTGTCTACTTTTCATTACTGTTTCTTACAGCAATTAAATATAAATATGGTTGGGATGTGTGGGAAAACCAAAAAAAAAGGTAGAGGATTCGCTGACAGGGATGTATGAAGAATTTTGGTGGGGAGAAAGATGTCAAATCTGCTCAGCTCCTTGAAGAACTCAGAATGGAGGTTAGTGCTAACAACTAATAGGGTCCATTTTTAAATGGGCTTCTCTGACTAAAGAAACCTGAAGAGGACAGAGTTCCAGGAAGGTTTTGTCAGGAAAGCATCCAAAGGAATTCAGCTGGATACAGGAAGAGAGAGGCCTTTAGGAGGGAATCTTGGTCTGACAGGGTACGTGTGGTTTCTCTGCTGTTCTCCCTGTAGCCATGTGAAGCAGTAATGTCTATTTTGGAAGGTGCACATATGGATTTTATTTTCAATTTCCTTTCCATCAAGTGTAATCTTCACTTTACTTTAAAGTGCAGTGTCCTGGTCAACATCCAGCTGCCCACCAAAGGGTGTCGTCTGTAAATTAGGGTACTGGAATGCAGATAAATGTTCAGCTTTCATTAATGTTCTACTCTAGGATATTTAAAGAGTAATGGTGTGTATCCCTCTGGTAATTTTATAGGCCATTTAGTGCTATGGTGTTGAGGTGTGGAAGAAATGTCCTCTAGCGAACAATTTTAGCTTGCATGGGTCTCTGGAAAGCAAAAAGGTACTAATAGCTGCAGTCAGCAAGGTATCGTGATGTTCTTCCAAATCTGAGGGTATGGTTGGGAAATTTAATATCCATGAACACTAAAATACAAGATAAAAATCTGGAGACCCACGGCAAGGATTCCCAAGTGGTTTTTGGCTTGTGAACAGAGCACATTTTAAACAGTGTTGTCTGCACATGCTGCTGTTTGGAAAGATGTGTCCCATGAAAACAAATAAGATTCCTTCAGTTTGAAAATGCCAGAGTATTTACTTGCTAAATAAAATATAAAGAAAGCTGTAAATATGCTTCATTACAACACAGCCTGGTCTTTAGAGGATTTTGAATAGCTGTTGTGCACAGTGGAAGACAAATTAATCTTTCTGAGTCTCTCTCAGCTGAAACATTCTAATGTTAACTAACAGTTTCTAGTGATCAAAGTGATTTAGTTAAATTATTTATTTGCATATGCATTTAAATTTTTTTATTGTTGTAGCTCAGGGGAAGAGAAGGGAAGGGGGAAGGGGAAGAAGGTGATCTTAAGATAATTACCTGAGATTTAAAAGCAGCTGGCCCTGCCTTGTCCTACTTTCAGTGGTAGATCAGGCAGCTTTGGCCACCAAATCTCATGATTGCCATATGCTCTTTGTTGTGGCTTCTCACCCTTAGAATTGCACTCATCTCTGCCTTTTCTCACTTTAATTAGTAATCAAAATGATCAGAAATAGATAATTTCAGTCATTAAAGCCATGTTTGTTGTATCCCACTCTAACCAAAATGTTTGCTGGAAGTGTAAATCTCTACGTTTTCCTGCAGGGCCTGTTGAGGTTTTATTTGTTTTATTGTCTCCTTCCTGTTCTCTGGACTGATCTCCATAACAGGAAAATTGTCTGCTTAAAAATCAGAACCAGGTTGTGTTTGGCATGGAAAAGAAACCAGTGGAAGGTTAAGGTTATGGCGTTGCTTTATTTTCCTCTCCTCCCCCTGCCCAAGTTAATGGGCTGCAATTGCACCTCGGTGCTTTCAGTCCGTGGTGTAGCAGGTGTCAGCCAGGCAGCCCCAGGAAATAAACTGATTTATGACAGCTAATTGGGGTGCAAATTTGTTTGCACTGGTGTTGGAAGCCTGGAATCAATACCATATGACAAACAAAGCAACTAAACTATCAAATCTTGTATAGCTCAGCTTCAAAATGTGATAAGCAGTAAGTTTTGCTTAAAAAAAGCAACCAAAAACTGAGCAAAAAGGATACAGGGAGAAAAGTGCCTGTCCTTAGTATTTATGGCATAATTCCTGTTCTATTTTTAGTTCTAATGCCTTTGAAACTTTAAAAAAAAACCCCTCAAACAAACTCCAAACAAAATAACCTACAACAAAACAAAACATGCAGAAAGCCACCTAGAAAGGGCAAGGGAAATCACTTTTATCACCTTCACCTCTGTGGAGATGCTGACTCTCGGAATTCGTAGGAGGAATATTCTATTTTGGCTTTCAAAAATTAGGGAAATGTAAACAGAATATTGTTCTGCATATTCTCAGAAAGAGGCATCAGTCTGTGTGCTCTGACAGTCTTTACTTTCGTTGTCTTTAGGGCTCATTTAAAGGATTGCCTCATCATACCTGTCGAGTAAAATACGTATGAGAAAGGGTCCAAAATAGTCATTAAGATGTTGGTGATTTTTTTTTTCTTCCTCTTCTGGCATAGAAGATCTTTATTAAAAGGTTAGAGCAACTCCATATTTTGATTTTTTTTTTTCCCCAGCCATTTTTACAAAGATTAATCCCACAAAGAATTCTAGGAAATCCGTGTTAGCCACATGTGCAAGTGCCATGTTTGTGTCCAGACTCCAGCACGCCTGTTCATGTACCCACAGCCGGTTATCCTTGTGTCTGTGGGATTCTGGAGGGGGAAGCTCGGGAACAGGGGGTCTTTGTATGATTATTTATTTGTTCTGATATTTTTTTCTAACAAAACCACACAATAAACTCAGCATCCTGTGTTACAGCAATGTGGTGGCAGCAGATAAACTTATTTCAGGTGGCAAGTTACAAATAGCAGTTCTGACTGAAAAGACAACTTTAATCTAACAATAAGTATAACTGGTTAATTACATTGCCTCAGATCTGCTTTGTGCTCTTATCAAATATGAGCAAGACCTCTCTTCATTGCTCATGAATGGAATTGTATTAAACTGCTAATTGTTGCAGTTACTTTTTATGGAAGAATCAGTAAATGAAGTATTCTAAGATTAGTTTCAGGTCTATCCTGTATTATCATATTCTGCAGACAGGACATCATTATATTAAAAATAGACCATTTTATTGGACTCATTTGCACATTGCTGTGATTTTTAAAACAGATGAGGTTTGACCTAACTCTGCTCCCATTGGATCTGTCCATTATCAATGATGCTGTGAGTCTGTGATTTTGTACTTAAATTGCTTTTTATTTTTTCCATTTGCCTGCCACCTAAATAAAACGATAATGCATTAAATTAAATTGCACTGATAAAATATAGAAATTAAAAACTTTTGGAAGACTTGTGAAAGTCTCTTTTTAAATCTGTAAATTAATCTAATTTCTGACCTGATTGCCAAATTTGTTTCCAGTTCTGACTTTTTCCTTCTGTCAATTCCTGTCAACGGCTTTTGTGACATTGTCATTTATTTATATGGCCTTAATGAAGACTGTTAAACACTTTTTCACTACTAGGTGAGTCCCAGAGAAGGATTAGAGCCAAGGTCCCCTGAGCACACAAATTAGCGTATGAGCTCATGCAGTTATTTCTCACAATAAAATCTAACAGGAGATAAATCAGATTTCTGTAGTTCTTGGCTACCTCAGTGGCACTTTGTCTTCCAGTTTTTGTGATGATCTATGGTTGCATCCATAAACACTTGGAAATCAAATCCTCACACTTGGCGTGCTTTGATGTGTCTGTATATCTGATTTTACATGGGGATCCATCCCCAGCACAGTGTAAAAAACTGCAGAAAGAAAAGACAAAGAAAAAAAAAAATCTTGACTTTTTTTTGCATCTTTGGATCTTAAATTTCACATGGCATTGCTTCTATCCTGCCTGTTGTTCAGGCTTCAGATTCTTTTTTTTCTATGTAAATTATCCTACCACTGTGCTTTTCTTCCCTAACTTGGGTGTATGAATTTCATATCTTCATATCAGACATACTTATAATTTTCAAATTTTCGAGCATTATTCTGCTTGATAATTTTTAGCATTTTGACTTTTACATGTTCTCTTTTTCCTGCATTGAGCCTGGACAGAATATTACGAGACATTATTTTTCTCCTTTTTGCCGAGTTCTAAAATTTTCTATTTGAATAGCTGCATAATGATAACTGCAGCAGTTCTCTAATTCAAGCCATCTGCAAAAGTAGTTTCTCCTTGGAAATGCATTAACCTCATCTCGTGGAAATAAAGGAATGTTTGTTTTTTTTCAAAAGGACTCACTTGAAAGAAGAGAAAATCCAGTGTGTGCATATTTAAGCTTTGATTTAAATAGCGATCCTGAACCTTGAAATTTTAAGGGTGGGGTTTGAGAATGTAAATTGTCAAAATAGACTGATAGGGGGGTTGGATTCCTTTAACAGAAATTTCAAGGGCTGTGGAATCAAATCCTGAAGGGAGATCCAATCCTTCTGATTGCCCACTAGAATAAGGTTTTAATCACTATGAAGATTATTGAGGCTGCCATCCTATAAATCAATAATTCTTCCCTGGGTCTTGTCCATGTGAGCACAAATACCATCTTTTTTCCAAATATTTGTAATTATGCTGAGTTTGTGAGTCCCCAGCACAGATCACCACTGATAAACACAATCAGGAATGCAGTTGCAGTAAATATAACCTAATGCTTCTTAGTAAAAGTGTGTAATTGCATCCCTAAAGGACCTAAAGGCCACGGCAGTGTTAAAGTGCATAGCAGATGATACAGGTTTCCCCAAAGTCCTGCACTTTATCTTGAAAATTGACTTTTGAAAGGACTCTCTTTCCTTTGTGTGAGATATAACTTACCTTTAAAATTGGCCCTGGCATGCCAACGCCATAGTGCGTTCTAATACTGCTTTTAATTAATGATCTCTAAAGATAACGAGTAATCCTGCATTCTACCAGATTAGCTAAAATAGGGACTTCCAACTGCAGTTTAAGGGACTGAGATGGGCAGAGAGTGGCAGAAGGGCTCTGACTGTGTTCCAGTGGTTGCAGACAGAGACCTTGGCTGGCTTTCAGCACTCGGGATGTCTCTGTCAGCACAGAACCCTTCTCCTGCCCTTTAATGTCTCCTTAGGTTTTCCATTCTTGTAGACTCCTGAATAGACTTCTGATGATGTACTTCGTGATCATTTTGTTCTTCTTTCCCTGTGACCCATTTCTTGCAATACTTTCTGTCTATGTTTCGCAAAACATGCGCCCACTTCTCCTTTTAATCAGCCTCTCTTCCTTGCCTTTCTTTCTGTATGCAATTAATTCCATATCTATATATTATGTATTTGATCTAGATGTGTGTATTCATTCCACTGAATAGAAACTCTCAAGTACCCTAGTATGTGATATCTATAAATTATTCAAAATTCCAGTCATAAATTTTAATTTCATTCTGAACCACATACTAATCTAAGAAGATGTTAAGTAACCTTTGCAATATATGTTGATGTATAAATAGTGGCATTAATGCCTCTGAACATTTCAATAAGTGTTCCGTAGTATCATCCCTTCTCCATCTCTCTCAGTTCTAAAAGCCATTGTTAGCATGTGTAATTTTCTGAGTGAATTCTCTGAGCCAGATCCCCCCCAGAGCTGCTCCACAGCTTAACCTGTTTTCCATTCATTCTGCTTGCATGCAGTGCAGGATTGGGTGTGGAGAGTGAGGGTAATTTTGCTAATTGCTATGAGAGAACTGTGGAATGACCTAGGACGTGGAAGATCTCTGGATGTCTTCTTGTCCAAAAACCAATCAAAGCTTGGCAAACCTTGCTGTACTCAGAGCCTTTTCCAGCTATTTTTTAATGTTTCCAGGAATGATGATTCCAAAAAACTTTGGGCAACTTATTCCAAATTGTATTTGTGAATGATTCCAGGTCAAAAACAAAGAAAAAAGGCTTTGAAGTATAACTATTAGCAGTGCTGTAGCTTCAAGAGGAGATGTTAGTTCGTGTGAGATCCTCCATGAGCATGGTAACAGAAAAGAAAGAAATCATCTCTGCTTTTATTGATTGAATTTAAGTGTATTTTTTGTTACTGTGTAGCAATATTTGAGTTATCATCTAGGAGTAAGAGCCCTCACAGGTGCCCATCAGCAGAAAGCTGCACGGGAATGCACAAGTATTTTGTCTTCTAGTTAAGAGTATGAAATGGTCTCACTCGATTTTAAAAATCAAACAAAGCTTTCCTGTGAAAAACAAGTGCTTGGCATTTGTGGTGCAATTCAGTGTAAGAGAATCAAATAAACCACAGAAAACAGTCAGTGGCAGGAAGAACAGATAACCTAAAAGTTGCGTATTTGGGATATTTCCTGCAGTAACTGTTGAACAGGATGGGCAGAGATTTGCAGCAGTGCAGTGCCCCTGCCAGGAAGCCTGTACCAAACTCTTCCAGCTGCTAATGCACCGGCATCAGCAGCGCAAGCCATGGCAATTGTGTTATCAATCAATAATTACTGAGACAGGGTACAAAGCAGCGTGCATTGCCCGGCGTAGCCAGCAAATGGAGGCCTGAGGATTGTCTGCTGCATCAAACTGTAAAATATAATGACTTTTGAAGGTTGAAGTTTATGAGAGCAGTTCATTATGCGTTCCAAACAATGCTTTATTTTGCTACTGTTTCTTCATTATGCGGATAGGAAGCGCTGCAGCAGAAATTGGGCTCGAGGGAAACGGTGTCTACCAGTAGTTTAACCTTGTGACATTCCACTAAAAAGCACAGGTTCTTCTGAAATACATAATACATGAACTTCTCTGATTGTTTAGCATTGATCAGTACTCAAGTAAATTGAGTTACTCTCTTATTAGCATAAACGCCAGGCTCTAGTGAGCCTCTTCACCCTCCCGTGGTAGGTGGCTGAGGGATTTCTGCTTCTTTTAAACTGAAAGTCAATTTAAAAACCCAACCTGGAAAAGCTCTTTATCAAAGACAGCACAATATTTTGAAGCAGCATCCTTCTGACTGCAGAGGTGTCCATTTCAGCTTCAGTGTCCAGGTTGCAGGACAGATTGCTGCTCAGACTTCTTGTCCTCCATTGGCAGGTCTGTCTGCAGTTTCATTTTCCTCTCTCTCCATAATGTGTATATACATTGGAGATAATTGTAAATGTACAGTATAGAGTGTAGATTTCTGCTGTAGCATAATTGGGCTGCGTGTCAACGTTAATAAAACTTCTCCCTGCTCCTCCTCAGCGAAGAAACAGTGAAAGCCCGGTTTAGAAGCAAATTTCCTTTACTTTATGAGAACTCACAGGTGAAATCTTTCAAAAGCTTTACAGCTTGTTCTTGAACATCTTTTCCGTGTTAACTTTTCACCTTTCCTTCTGTTCACCTCTCCAGCTGCAGAAAGCAAACTGGCCCAAATGGGTGGAATGTTTCTGGTGTAACACAGTCTGATGGAGTCCGCTTTTATCTTCACTTCTACATAATTATAATTGTCAGCATTTATTTTTAACTCTCAGCCCAGGGTGAGGATGAAATATTATTTTGAATCAGAGGAACATGCAAGATTAAGGCTACCCATGTACTAAGAGCATTTCAACTCTGAGGGAGGCATTTCTGTCTAAATTAAAGTTTGATGTATTGGGAACTAACTTTGATTTTATAATGTTCTGAGCCGGGCGTCCAGATTATCAAAGGTAATTTGCCTATAAGACAGGCAGGAAACATCAAAAAGAACCAAGACTGACTCCTAAAGCTTTAATTGTTCAGCATCTCTGACAGTTTTGAATCCCTCCTTACTGTGCTGTGTCAAACACAGCTTGGCTGTTTCAGGTGGTGCTTGGATACCTAGAATTGCAGGACCACAGGAATCCTAGGGTAGGCCAGGCAGTAAAACCCCAGTTTTTGAGTCTTTTTCCTGCACACTGGTGATGCTGAAGCTATTTTTTGATAAATTTAGTAAGATGAGTATCTGATAGATAAGTGGAACTGGGGTATAAATAAAAATATATACTGAATATTGCATACGCTATCATTTGCACAGAGTTAAAGCTTTTGCATAAAATAATATTGCCAGAATTTAAAAGACTCTGAGTGTGTACATACTTGAAAGAAGAACTTACGTTGTATCAGGTCAGAGAGTTTGGTGTCTTGATTGTGCTTTGCTTCCCAATTTGGTCCTTTCCCCCTTGAGTTCCTAAATATCTTTTGGCTGTTAAATACCTTTCATTCTCCTGTTCAGGCACTCCAGAAGTGGAATAATCAGCAGTGAGATACTGATGTCTGGATGTGCAAAACCTCTTTTGTGGTTCTGTGAGACCAGCCAGGATCTGTAATTCTCGATGATGTTCCTTTAGAGTATGGGTAAAGCCAAGCTGTCACCTTGGCCAACAGCAAAACACAACCATGAGGAAAAATGTGAGTCTGGAAACGACTTCTTTTAGCCTGCACTCCAGAGCAAATAGAGAAACAAATAATGCCCCTTTGGGACCTAAGATTTGTCCAGAGCAGCCATGAGAACAGAGCCATTCATCTTCACTGTCCTCAGTCTAGAGCTTCAGCAGCTTCAGCTGCAGCTTTTCTATTTATCTGAGTACTAAAAAGGGGGTTTAAAGTCCCTGAGGGTCTTGTGGATCATCCCTTCTCTTCTTGTCTAAATCTGATCTCACTGTTCTGCTGTCCTGGATCACACAGAGGAATCTATAACTGACGAGTCACTGATGGTGGTTGACCCCCAGCATTTCATTTCTCTGGGCAGAAAAACTTGAGGTGCTCGTCAGGTGCTAATTATTTGTAGATTCAGCTGGGCAAAAGCTTTGCTGATTTTGGGGTGGTGGGTTGGTCAGGGGGTGGTTCCCAGGCAGGAGGGGCAGCTGTGATGAAAGGGCTGCCTGCTGTGTGAGGGAGTGCCAGGAATGGGGAATCTGGGAGAGGTAAGAATGCTCCTAACTCTGGATTACTGTGGAGGAATGGCTGTGAGCTGTAACTGTGCTCTGTGTGATTTTGAGCCCTCTTTAACTGGAGGCCTTACTGTACAAGCTGGAGGCTTTCCCACCCTTTGTGTGCCAGGGTTATGCCTCTGTTCCAGCAGTGTTTGCAGCATGAATTCATTCTCAGCCAGGCAGGGGCACTCCTGCAGGAGGCAGCTCTAGCACTGTGGGCTCAGGAGAAACTTTGCTGCAGTGGTTTAATTGGCTCTCTGTGGTGAGGAATTTTGGGTGTACATGTAGGAGCACTTCTGTAACGAGTGCACAAATAATAATTGAGCCTCCTTGTCCGACTTTCAGGAGTTAATTTTCCATTCTAACCCATGGAGCTTTTAATTTTCTTTGCCAAATGGTGAAATAGTGGTTGAATTTGTCTATAATATTCTTTCTCTTCTCCAAGATGCAATCTCTTACTTATTTCTCTGACGGTGAACTATTCTATCCCCAAGTTTCATTTGTCCCAGCCTTGCTCCTCTACTTTGCACTCTCCAGCATCATATATTGTAATATCATGGAGTTCCTACTTCTGCCTAATGCGCATTGCCCTGCATATACTGAAGTATATTATGATATAGGATAATAGCAGCAATTCATGTAATTCAGTTATTTTGGGGTGAAAGATTAAATCACTGCTTATGTTGTCTTCCTGTTGAAGTATTTCATCTTTGCAGATAGAATTTGTTTAGATACTTTTCCTGTTTGATTTATAGCGAAGCTAAAAGCAATTTCATTGTAGTAGATGTCACTGAGCTTGGCATATTGGTCCCTGGTATTTCCCTGCTTCATTCTTGACACACTTCTGAATTGAGTGTGGATAAATGAGTGTGGATAGCACAAATGGGAGGTCTAGACATAATGAAATGATTGTCTAAACCTTTTTCATGCATAGTTTTTTTCTTGACAAACCAAAGCTGTGTTATGGACAAAATTCAGCCCTTCTGGTTAAACTATGTGGTTATCAACTCATTAATTTAG